>VZTE01002905.1:1469666-1529225 GCA_013397775.1 Eulacestoma nigropectus
AAAATAAAAATAAAATAAAATAAAATAAAATAAAATAAAATAAAATAAAATAAAATAAAAATCCCATTCTGTAAATATTAAACAGTGAGAGATAAACTCTCTCATTTCCCCCAGACTGTTCTGTGTAGGAAACTTGATGTCATGGGAAGAAAATACTATCCATGGCTTTTTATGTTGCAGAAGGGGAAGATGGTAGATACTTGTTTAATTGAATATATGAAAATAAATGAATAATTTCTTCATAGAAAGACTTTTTATTAAGTTCAAACGTATAATCTCAGGCTGGAACTGATAAAGGACATGTAAATCTGTATTTTCATACTCTAAGTTCATGTTTAGATTCTTATTCCCCTTTTCCAAAACATCTCAAAGCCCCACACTGGGCACTTCTGAAAACCTGCCCATTGTCTCAGTGACCTCCCCCCAGCAACTGAGCTCCTTTGAAAACAGAACTCCAGTTGGAAAAGCTGACCACTTCAGTAAATCTGGAACAGCTTTTCAAAGAGAATTAGATGTCAAGATTTCAAAACACTAGTAGGCATTTAAATACCAGGATAGAAACAAATAATCGTATATATATATAACCTGTTCCAGTGGCTCATCACCCTCTGAGTAAAGAATTTCTTTCTAATATCCCATCTAACCCTGCCCCCTACCAGTCTGAAGCCGTTTCTCCTTGTCCTGTCCCTCCAGGCTCTTGTCCAAAGTCCCTCTCTAACTCTCTGGGAGCCCCTTTAGCTACTGGAAGAGGCTCCAAGTTCTCCCTGGAGCCTTCTCTTCTCTAGGCTGAACAATCCCAGTCTCCCAGCCTGGCTCCACAGGAGAGGAGCTCCAGCCCCCTGATGAACTTAGTGGCCTCCTCTGGACTTGTTCCAACAGTTCCGTGTCTTTCTGGATTTGGGGGCCCCAGACCTGGATGCAGCACTGCAGGTGGGGTTTAGAGGTCGTGGTTTAGTGGTGGGCTTGGCAGTACTGGGTTAACAGTTGAATTTGATGATCCTAAGGGTCTCTTCAAACCAAAATAATTCTGTAATTCTATGAGTCTATAAACTGACTTTTAATCTTAAATTGTCCCATTATCCTGTTTTTAAGGTTTTATTTCAGGCAATCGGGCAGCAGGAATCACTTGTGCTCCCTGCTCAGAGTAAGCAAAATTTACAGAGCGAGTTTGGTGTGAGCTTGGTGGTTACACAGCCTGAAACCAGGTTTAATACCAGATCTGACACTTGTGGCTTCAGTGGAGATGCATGATGAAAAACAAGTGAATATTTGCTCCTGCTGCCCTTCATCTCAGCCCCTAAACCCATCCTGCCAGCACGCGATGCAGTGAGTGCTGGGTCTGGCTCCTTTATGAGCTCATCACATGAAGGTTTCTTGAGACGGGGGATTTGTGAGCCCCAGACACTTCTCGGTGGCTGCAGAGGGCTGGTCCATCTGCTGCATGGTGTTCACTTACGTGGAGTCAGAGGAGCTGGCTGCCAGCTCCCAGCAGACAGATCAAACCAGCATAAAAAGGGATTAGTATCTGAAGTCCGGATGGAATTCCCTGATGTTACCCCTTAAAAGTTTCAGGTGGAGGATAAAGAAAAATCTTGTAACCTGAAACCTTCTGATGTCCAAATTGTTATGTTACATAGGAAATCTCCTTCTTTCTTACAGCCCCTGGTGGACTTTCACTGATGAGTGAGCGGGCCATCTGTTTAATTTCACGATTAACGTGTGTGTCGTGCAGTTACAAACACTTTCCTCCCCATGCTGTCCGGCTGCCTGTATCTAAAGTGAAGCTGAATTTGGTCCAAAAACCACAGCAGGGTATGTAATTAATAAGAGTAATGCTGTGATATGATAAGTGCTGCAGTTTAGTGTGTGGTTGAGCCCATTGTTAACCCCAGAGCTGTTAATTTCAGGGCAATGTTTTAAGCTGATTTACATGGGAGATAAGCAAAATTCATCTGTATTACAGCAATAAGACTATTTAGCATTTATCCAGCTGCAGATCTTAGAGCAATTTATAAACATTAATGAATTAAACTCCTTGTTCAAAGAGGCTGCAAACAAGCTTACAGTGCTACAGCCCCATTGCTAGAAACAAAATCCAGAAGAGTGGGAGAGAAATCACTGTTTTACCAGCCTAAACTGAGAGAAACTGCCCCCAGCTTTTATTAGAAGTTATAAAAGGCCTATTGTGTGGCTCTGACCTTCTTTAGACACCTGGGACAAAACTTCCTTTAACTTTGATGTCCATTCAATGCTAGGTTTCCCCTTACATCTTAATAGTGAAACATCCCTTTACCAAAACGGTGTTTGAAACACACCGCTGATAAATGAAGGAGTGGGTGAGTTTTTCCTGTGGTGTTCTGATCTGTACTAGAAAAAAATGTCTTTTATGCCTTATTTATCTATGTCTGTGTCTTCTCTGACTCTACTCAAAAACAGCACAGAAAAGATCTACATTTTTCAGCAGTCAGTCGGGGGCTGTTCCCAGCTCTGTGTAATTAGTTAAAAGGGTCCTTGTGCTTTGCAGTGGCTCTAGCTCAGACCCTGAGGATAAATGCTCCTTCTTTTTAGTTAGTTTAAAGTCAGGTAGCTCTGCAGTAAGCTGGCCAATCTCACCGAGTGAGCCGAGGATGTTTCAGCTGCCCAACAAAAAAGCCCTAATTAATTAAACAGGACGTGCTTCCATAGGTTTTGCAGGATGCGGCCATGCCCTGCAGGCATTATCCTGTGGTGGGACGGGAAGTCCTCGGGAAGGCAGCTGAGATGGTTGATACAGGGTTTCACAGCAGGAATACAGACTTGGCTGGATGTGATCCTGATTGCTTGTGCCAGGCATTTGACTACTCAGTTGAAAGAGTAAATAGGGACTTCAAATCGTCATCAACCTGCAAATCAAATATATCCACAGCTGGATAGGGGAAAAATTCCAAAAAGAGCCCATGCACAGGAGGATAGGTGGAGATGGGCAAGATCAACCTGAGCACAAGTCTGATGAGGAGCAGCTGAGGGAGCTGGTAAAGGGGCTCAGCCTGGAGAAAAGGAGGCTCAGGGGGGACCTTGTGGCTCTCCACAACTCCCTGACAGGAGGGTGCAGCCGGGTGGGGGTCAGGCTCTGCTCCCAGGGAATGAGGAACAGGATGAAATGGCCTCAAGTTGTGCCAGGCAAGATTTAGACTGGATATGAGGAAAAATTTCTTCACTGAAAAGTTGTTCAGGCATTGGAACAGGACATCCAGGGAAGCGGTAGAATCACCATCCCTCAAAATGTGGATGTGGCACAGGGACATGGTTTAATGGTGGGCTTGGCAGTGCTGGGTTAGCAGTTGAACTTGATGATCTTCAAGGTCTTTTCCAACCTTAATGATCCAATAATTCTGTGATTCTAGGAGAAGAGCTATGGGCATCCCCCCTCTGCACATGGATTAAGGGTTGGAGGAACATCCAGCCAGATTTGCAATGAGCTCCACAGCCAGCACCAGTGGGGTTCACTCTTTAGGTGTTCCTATAAGTGGCCATGTTTTCTGAAGCCTCAGTGACTTGAGGTCGTCATCTCTGGCCACCAGTGTCACAGAATGGCCACCAGTGTCACAGAAAGGTGGTTCTCAGGTGCTCTGCCCACACTTACAAATGAGTCATGGTCTCCATTTTGACTCAATGATCTTAGAGATCTTTTCCAGCTTTAATGATTCTGTGTTTTTATCCCTGACAAGCTCTCAGGACAGGTCCTGCTGCATGGGGCATCCCAATGTTGTTTTCTGAGATTCCTGTGGGCATCACCTCTGATTCACAATTTTGCGGTGAGATTCAGTTTTGTGTCAGAAAAAGTGTGAGGTGCTTGAGCTGCAGGTTTTTAGTTGCTATTGTCACCAAAAAGAATATCTTCTAGGTCTTTGTTAAGCCTAGAGAGTGATAGGGACCCACAAGGAAGAGGAAAGCTGCATTTATCTGGTTGGCACTCCCTGATGGATGAGCTGAGACACTCATCGTAAGCGCTTTGCTCACAGACAGAAAATAATCACTAACAGGAACTTTTCCCTTTCAGCTCATCTGGAAGGAAAAAAAAAGTATGCCAAGAAAACTCCTATCCAGGGCCTCCTAGACACTTTCCCAGTGCCAGAGGATGATCTTTGAACATCTGTTACAGCTCTGCACATGAAAGGCTCACAGGCACATTAGTTTGCATGTCCAGCCGTCCTATCTCCAAGGGGGATGCGCTCATTGCTGACGGAGCTATCTGCAGGATGTGATTGCTCATGCTGCGCCCAGGTACTTGGCAAGTGAGGGGAGTGACGACGTTCTTGGCATCACACCTGCCCCGTGTGACCAGACACAGGCAGGATTTCCACTTCACTGTCTTCCTCTGCCCGGGATGAGAGCGGCTACGAGCTCACAGCTGGAGCTGGCCAAGCCCAGCAGCTCGGGAGGGAGGATTTTGTGTCTCCTTTCAAGGCAGAGCTGTGAAAAGACTTGCATTCAATGGGTTTTCCTCTCCAGCTAGATTGAAGGTGCTCAGTGAACTTGGTGGTCTTTGGTCTTTGCTTCAGCTTCTGACATTTTTTAGGTAGTGTCCTTCTTCTCTGGGAGGGGTTGGGGGTGACTTGCAGGAAGTGACACACCACCCTGACCCCACAAATGCAGCTGGAGCTTTCCTGGTGGTTTCAGAGAAAGCCCAAAATCACAAGGACACTGTCAGGAGCTGGGTCCAGCTGTTCTCAGCTCCTGTTGGTTTGCTTTAATATGAAACCCACCTTCAAAGCAGCATCCTCTCCTCCCTGCCTGCCAGCAGGATACCAGTTTAGATTGCCGTGAGTTTCACAACCATGCTTTTATACCAAATTGGCCAGAAATCACCCCAGAAGGGTCAGTTGTCTGGAATGCCTTGTGCTCCTTGTTATTTGCCCTGTCAGAACTGCTCACAGTAAGCAATGCTGCCCAGGGCAGCTCTTCCAGGTGAGTCAGGCAGGGTCTGACTCTTTGGTCATTTGTCTCTGCTTCTCTCTCTTTTCTCTTCTACACATTTATTTCAATGAGTGTTTGGGCTGTTCTTGGGGCAAAGTTCAGTTCAGTCCCCTGCTATATCTTAGAGTCACAGAATCATTAAGGTTGGAAAAGCTCGCTAAGATCGAGCCCAACCATTACCTCAGCACTGACAAGTTCCCCACTAAACCACGTCCCCAGGTGCCACATCCACACGTGTTTTGAACAATTCCTGGGACTGTGATTCCACCACTTCGCTGGGCAGCCTAACCTGCAAGTGCTTGATTGTCAAACACGAAATTAGTAAAGTTGGCTTTCGCATTAATAAATTGCCAAGTGGTTGAGATGAAGTGTTAACAAATTGAGGGTTAGTGAGGTTATTAATTTATTTTAAAGGTTACAGGAGTTCATACTTGAATGTTTTAATGTTGACTGTTGCATCTGAGTTTTAAACCAGTTTCAAAAGTTTAAGATTTATGAGAAGACCCTTCACAATTGTTGAAATCCTTCCTGAGGACAGGCTTCACTCTAAAGAGACAGACAGACCCTACCCCCACAGCCAAAGGATTATTCTTAGCACCTTGTCACTGGACACCATGACAGCGATGAATTTTAATGAGAAGATTTCCCGCCGAAAACCCCAGGTGACATCACTCAGAGACTGCTCCCTAGCAAAAGATGAGCCATTGGAGGAAAGACTTTACATCACCCCTTGATTCTACCAATCATCTCTGACCTGAAGGGCAGGGCGATGGGCGGAGAGGGACGGAGAGGGGTGGAGACAAGAGACTATAAAACCCAAAACACGAGACTCGGCGCTCCCTTTTTGCCTACACTGTGCCTGCCCTGCGCTTGCTCAGTGCTTGCTGGGTGCTGTCTCTGCTTCGCCTCAGCTTGGGACTAGCCTAGGCAAAGCCTGGTGCTGGGGTTTGTAGGCCTGCTTTGCGAACTATTTTCTTCTGGGACAAGACTAGTTGAGGCCCGGCACTGAGAGTCTTTTTGGGTCAGGATCTACAGCCGTACTGGCTGCAAAGAGTCTCCTATCACTGTGTTCCTGGGTTATTTTTTTCTTTTTCCTAATTTCGGAAAATAATATTAGTGTGTTTGTGGGCCACCCAATAAACACATTTTTCTTTTAATCATAATTAAGAATTGTCCTCATTTTTCACATTGATCACGCTTTCAGTGAAGAAATATTTTGTAATATCCAAACTAAACCTCCCCCTGGCACAGCTTGAGGCTGTTTCCTCTTTTCCTATCACTTGTTACCTCGAAGAAGGGAATGATCTGGCAGTGTGTCCATCTTATACTTGGATTTAAGATTTTTTCCATGGTGTAAACAAAGCAGAGAACAACGCCTGGTTTCACACAGAGCACCAGGCAAATGCCACACCAGTGATAGGTTTCGGTCACCAGTGGTGGGAGCTGGGGTTGCATCTCATTGCTGGGATATAAAACAACGTTTTTTCCTTGCCCAAATGCTGATCTGTGTGGTTGTGGGACTGCCTCCTTCAGAACAAGGAGACACAGAGATGGGGGAAATCTCCATCCTAAATCTTACCAGAGCATCAATCTCTCTCTCTCTTTTTCTCAGTCT
Source organism: Eulacestoma nigropectus (assembly GCA_013397775.1). Classification (NCBI taxonomy): domain Eukaryota; kingdom Metazoa; phylum Chordata; class Aves; order Passeriformes; genus Eulacestoma; species Eulacestoma nigropectus. The sequence continues at coordinate 1,476,238 of VZTE01002905.1, forward strand.
CACCCCATTTAATTCAACTCTTACTTTCCAGTTTGCAACAGTGTGTTATTTTTGTCTCTGCAGACACAAATCCAAATCCTGATCTCATTAATGTTGGTGGCAAAACTTCCAATAACTTCAACTGCACCAGGACTTGGCTCACTGTGAAGAAAATGTTGTTCTGAAGGCAATATGTACTGCCACAAGGCTTCAGACATCCATAAATCCATCAGGCCGATGAGTATTTCCATCTGCCAACCAGCATTTGGAGTCGTGTGTGTTAACAATATGAGCTAGAGAGTGAAAGTTACCAGCAAATGCATTTCTGCAAACATTTCTCCTGCCCTTATTGATGAGGCTTTTGCATTTACTGGCAGAAGGATAAAGAACAGCTTCCAGAGCACAGTAGTTTCTGTGTAAGTTGGCTCTTGGACGTCAGTGTGATGGACACCTTGAAAATGTTGTAGTAAGATGTAAAAAGGTTGGTTTGGTTCTAGGAAAGCTGAGCTTATTTCCCAGCTCTGCCACCAACCTCCTGTGTGTCCCAGGGCAAACCATTTGACCTCACTGTGCCTCAATCCCTCAGCTACAACATTTCTAACTCCTATCCTTTGTCTATGCAAAATTACAGGCAAGGCTGTAACACATATAATAATAATAATAATAATGTTAATATTAATAATGAAAATCTGGTATATACACTGCCTCAAATCTCAGCCACCCACATGTGGCCAGCTGCAGTCTGGCAGGACTCTCACTGCTGAGCAGCACACACGGGAACCCTGTAGCTGGGAAAAAAAAATCTTTCCCTTTCCTGGTGAATAATTTTAAGGCTAGACTGGTAGCAAAGCCAGAGTGCAACCTGGAGGCAATTTTGCTGGCGTTCCGAAACGAGTTTTATTTAAGTCCATAAATGTTTTTGAAAAGTCTGTTTTAACAGAGGCCAGAGTGCCCTGGGGTGACTCTCTTTAAAGAGCTTTGTTTGGTTAATAATGATTTGTAAATGCTGTCTGTCGGAAGTGTCGCTGCCACTACCTTGGAAAAGTTTCTGCTGGGAAACACAGGCATCTCATGTTTGCTGAGGTGCTTTGAGTGTTTTCCTTCCCAATAATGACTGCCAGTGCCCTGAGCCTGTGTGGCCACAGTGAAATGATGCTCTGCTGAATGGCCAAGGTCTTGTGCTACATCCACACATCCATTTCTTCAGTGGCATACGGGATGCCACCATGGGGAGCAGAGGTCATTGCCCTGAGGTTTGGGGAGGTGAACCTCTCAGGGAAATCACCAGGTCATTTCTGAGCAAGGACAATCTCTGGCAGATCCCTTCTGCAACTGCAGCTGGATGTGCTATTGTGTGAACAAAGGGCATGTCTCACCTGTCAGAGGGGGGACTCAATTCATGGCACAGAGAGGATCCTGCTGGGATGGTGAATAGTTGCCATGGCGATGCCCTGAACTGGGAGCCAAAGCCACAAATCCTGGCATTAATTGCCAGAGAAAAGAAAAGATTAGTCATTTCAATCTCTGTATTTGTATTTAGTTGGAAGTAGGACTTCTAAGTGACCTTAGGAAATACTCAGAATTGTACTTAGTGCTGTTACCTCTCCAACCATGGACTGTGTGAAAACATGATCACTGCTATTTCTGCTAAAATCCCACAGTTTGGTTTCTCTGCAACGAGTTTTTGAGGCCTCTAGGTCCTTTCAGAGGGCCCAGCTCCATTTTGTAGGGATCAGCAGCACTGTTTCCACCCCTCAAATCTACTCCAGCAGCTTCAGTTTGGATAAAATTACAGCAGCCATCAATCCAGTGCTCATACTCCAGAGCTGACGCTAATCACCACAGAGGGGAAGGAAGAAGTTTTCTTCACACTTTATTACTGTGCAGCCCCATCCTCACAGATCTCGGTGCTGCTCTTTGTTTTGCATCCTTGAGGAGCATCCATCACCATCCAGTGATGGACAGGCTGACAGAAAATCAGGCTGGACAGACCACTGCACTGTCCAGGCAGGATTCACCTGACCTAACTGCAGCTGCCTGCAAGCTTGGCTGATGCCAGGTATCTTTTTTCTAGTTGGTGGAGAGAGTGGGAGAGGGTCAGGGGATGATTCATTCCATGCTAAGAGAGGTGTCTGAGACAGTCAGGTTAAATCACCTTTCAGAGGCCCCAGTTCTGCATTGGTTGTAGGTGGAGCCTGTACGATTCACCCCGTGAGATTCCAAATTTCTTGATGGCTGTAGTGGAGAGAGGTGCTCCTCACCTCCCCTGGCCATGGGTGCTGTATTCCCAACTATCTGCAGCATTTCTCCTTCAGATGAATGCAATTCCAGAAGATTTGCTTTTGCTTAATACAAAATTGCCCCAAGCATGCTGCCTCTTAGCAGGTTGATGCGAGACACTAGAGCAATATGGCTGTACCATGATCATAGTAATAATAAAAATTGCTGGTTTGGAAAAGGGAGATATAACAGCTGAAACTCAGCAGAAGGGGCCGGTGAGAAGTCCTGTTCCAAAATGATTGTGCACTGAGATGAGGTGGAAGAGGGGGGGAAGTTTTATTAATTATCGTACTTAAACCTGAGTGCAATGGCAAACATTGCTGCTTTTAAAACTTCCCAGCTGTTCCTTCCTTTGTTCTGGTAACTGCTTGGAAGTTTGATCAGTGATAAAAGCAAGGGCTCTTAAAGCAGTTTGCAAAGTTGTAGGAGACTTTAAACAGCTGGTATGATAAAACACCCACATTTCCCCTGACAAATGTAAGCTCCACCGGTAGCTTTTAGTGCAGGGATCCATACCAGAGCCATAAAAGAAATCAAACGGTTAAGTGTGGAGGTGAGGTCCTGGGTTTTCCCAGCTCAGTAAAGATATATCCAACCAACCAGCCATGATCACACAGGTGCACATATATCATTCAACATCAGACATCAAGGAAAAATAATCGCCTGGAGCGAGAGAGTAAAGTTCAATGAAAGTTTGAAAGCGTTACACACCAGCACTCCTGGAAGGATAATCAGACGCACACACACACAAAAAAAATTACTCCCATGCTTTTGTTTGGTTGATGAGTTTGGGTTTTCTGGCTGCATCAAATGAGATCTACAAATCAGTCTTCATTAGACTTCTTCTAAAAACAATTGTACATTTCCTGGAAGCTCATTAACAGAGAAGCATTGCCAGGCTCTTGTTCATAATGACCGTGATTCAACAAAGTAGTTAAACGTGCTCTGGGACTGATGATTTATAACAGAAAGTATAAAAGGAACCCAGATTTTTTTTACATTGTAGAAAAATCTAAGCCCAGATTTCATTTGAATTTTTAGTGAAAATTATGGTCAATCCTTCTTTTCTTTGATCTGATTTGTTTTAAATAATACGTCCAATATCTACCTATCTATTATTCCATCATTCAGCATAAATTCATGCTGAGCTCAAAATTCTTCATGACTCCACCTCAGCATCTACTGATTCCTCCTTCTCTGTTCTGAAATGCTTCAAATACCCCAGAGGCTGGGAAGGCAGCAGCTGTTACCTGCTGAGCACAAGGATACAGAATCATGGAATGGTTTGGGTTGGGACAGGCCTCATAGTTCATCTATTCCAACTGCCTGCCACGGGCAGGGACACTTTCCACTAGACCAGGTTGCTCCAAGCCCTGTCCAACCTGGCTTTGAACAATTTTAAGGATGGGGTAGCCACAGCTTCTCTGGAAAACCTGTGCCAGGGCCTCATCACCCTCTGAGTAAAGAATTTCTTCCTAACATCTAATCACCCTCCTTCATCTTAAAGCCATGCAGGTAAAGGTCTTTCATGTAGGTTTAAATTTATTTTTTGATAGCTTGAATTTCTTTTCCTATTTCAGTTTCCTCACTAGAACAGATTCCCTGCTCCTGGCTGAACTGTGATCCAGCTTTGGTCTTTATTCCAACCACCTCCAAAGCATCAGCATCTACTGCTGCTTTGCCCAATTTATTGCTACTTCACCGTTCCTGTTCCCGTAGGATGATAGCCTCAACAGTGATTAATCCCTTACTACATCCTAAGCTCTGTACAAACATGTAGGCAGAGATTAACATCCCTCTGAGAAGCCTATAACCTAAATAGATGAAATAAATTAGGAGGTGAAGTGATTTGCCAGGAGGAAAAGCTGATTTCTGGATTTACACCTGACGGCGCCAGGTCTTGGTGCCTAGCCATTAATCCCCCGTTCCCCAGGGGAGCACGTGTGTTACCTGCTGGAAGTCCACAGCTGGAAAACCTTCCAGCAACAGCTTTCCTATTGCAGTTCTGCTGGAGACAGATCGCTCCTTGCTGACACATGGAGTTGTACGAAGTCTCATTACAGAAAATGTTTTATGCTGTCGATCTTCCAAAGCGTCGTCGCTGCCAGCAGGGCACTGGCTTCAAAATGGGTGGATTGTGCTTCCAAAAGCTAATTAAAATCATTAGTGGCTCCCTCAGATCAGTTGCCAGAAGCTATCCTTCATGACAGCAACCTCCCATTCCCCTTGTCTGCTTGGGTACATTTAAGAGTTATTCTGAAGTTTATTATCTACCTTTTTAAAAATAATTCATGGTTATTTTATGGTAAGGGGAGACATCTTAAAATGATTATGTATACCCAGATAAGCAGTAAAAATCACAGAGGTCAAGAAAAAGAGGGCCTGTTTTGAATGTTACAAGTGTTCTGTATCTGCTGTTGGGTTCAAGGCCAGAACCTTTGCCAAATCCCCTGAAGTCAGATCTTTTTGCACTCTCTGCCTGTTACAAATGGAAGCCACAAAGCTGCTCAGTGGAAAGGGGATGGAAAGATTAAAGGGGAATTCTCAACCAGAAAATAGTCATGAGACAATATCACCCTTTAGGATTTCTTTTTCTTTGGCCTCAATTTGTATTTCCCTCATCCTCCACAATTCCCAGGTTTGTAACCTTTGGAAATGGATAGAAATAGGAGTTTCATGCAAGCAAGTCTATGTCTATTCGTAATATGGATAAAAACTTTGACCAGGATTTATACTGCTTACCTGAATACCAAAGGGTAGAGCTGCATTAAGTCCCTGGACTGAGAACGGTGGTTCAGTTCACTGAATACAAGCTGTGATCCTCAATAAATCAAAATAATACTGCTCTCCTCTGAATGCTTTCTTGTCCTGTCTGTTTCAAGTATATTTTATTTGCCTTCCCCAGTTTGTACCGTGGATTCTCCAGGTGCTGACACAAGGCATTTTGAGATTTGTAAGCCACATTACACCTGCAAAGTGCTGGGTGACAGCTGTGAGAGATGCATTTGTTCCAGCTCTGCTCAGAGCTGCTGGCTACAGACATTTTTAAGGAATGTCTTTGAGCTGAAGTTACATAGATTTAGATTTAGACATTAGGAAGAAATTCTTTACTGTGAGGGCAGTGAGGCCCTGGCACAGGTTACCCAAAGAAGCTGTGGATGCCCCATCCCTGGAAGTGTTCACAGCCAGGTTGGATGAGGCTTTTTAAGCAGCCTAGTCTTGTGGAAGATGTTCCTGCCCATGGCAGGGGATTGGAAATGGATGAACTTTAAAGTCCCTTCCAACCCAAATCATTCTATGATTTTGGCAGGGAAATTGAGTATCTAAAACAAAGGATTTGAGGCTACTGTGAGCAGTTCTTTGTGTGTCAGATTGCTTTCAAGGACATGGAAATTCATGCTGGAAACATGGTTCTAATAATTAAATTCATTTGGATATTTTATGTAGAGTGTCAGTTTAGCTTTGTAATAATAAATTCCATTTCTTCTGTTTGCAGCAATTTAACTTTTACTGGAAGAATCATTTCTGTTCTGCTTCTGGTTCCCACTCACTGATTAGTTCTAGTGCCATGGATTTATCCCCCTATATGGTTTTTAAAAAGCACAGGATCATCTGTAAGATGGGGCTGCCCATTGCATCTCTGCTCAGGGCTGCCAGTGATTCCAGCACAGCAAAGCTCAGCTCTGAGTGCTTTTTTCCAAGAAAAGAAGATGGAAAGAATGTTCTTTATGACTGTCTCCTACAGTGAGCATCTTCCATGGTGATGAAAGGTCCTGGTCCACTTCCTGCCTCTCCCACCTGGAAAGGCAACATAACAAGAGCAACATTCCCTGGCTTTAGCTGTGTTGCTGCTCAGTTGGGATTTGCTAAAATTCCCTAAAATAACCATTTAAACCCAAATATGAACAAAAGGTTCTGCAAGCCTGATTCCTGCCATGCAGAAAGGCTGTACCTGTGGCAGCTGAGCCACATTGCTCAGTGACAGCCACCTCTGCAGCCATCCTGGAGGGAAGCAGCAATCCAGCCACATTTATCAGTCCATAGTGAATGACCACAGTTGCTCTGTGCATCCCTCACCTAACGACAGGCTGCCTTCAAAAGTTTTACAGCTTTTTTTTTTCCTCCTTTTTTTTATCTTTTCATAGTAGGAAGCATCCTTCCAGTGAACATAAGACCATTTGATGTCACAATAAACCATTCTGCTGGCTCAAATCAAAGATGAGGCACCGAGGTGTTGTAAAAATCTTTGAGTCAACGAAAGACAGCCGGTTGAATCATTTCCCAGATTTTCATATGACTCATAAATTTGTTACATAGTGAGGAAATTCCCTGAAAGCTTCTTGGCATCCACCACCAATCTGACCAGTAGCTAAGAAACACATAACCTTCCCGTTGTAGGGAGGGAGCAGTGTGGGGAGGAAACAAAGAACACTCTGCCTTCAGGTTTGAGCCTGGGGTCAGCTGGAAATGCATTTCTGCCACCAAAGCCACAATCCTCCTGCACAAGGGGACAGGACGTTGAAGTGACAGCTCTGACTTGTTATGACAACGTCCAAAAGAGTCTTGTCTCCTCCTCGCTCTCATTCCACACCACTGCACTCGTGCAGAGAAACACACATGTCCAGACTTCACAGCAGTGACCTGGTGGTGCAGATATCTGTATCAGTCAAATATATGAAATTAGACCTTATCCACGCTAACCAAGAGCCGTAAATTCATAGAATGGTTTGGTTTGAAGGGACTTGAAATATCAGCTCATTCCAACCCTCTTCCATGGTCAGGGACACCTTCCACTATGCCAGGTTGCTCCAAGCCTTGTCCAACCCGGCCTTGAACACTTCCAGGGATGGGGCAGCTACAGGTTCTCTGAGCAACCTGTGCCAGTGTCTCACCATCCTCTGAGGGCTAGTGAACACTGGAACATGACAGGCAGCCGAAATCCTGTCTTATTTGGGTATCTAACTAAGGACAAAATTTGAGATGTTTCTGCCACCAAGATCCACATTTCTTTGGGTAGTTAATGGGGAGCACCTTAGAGAGCCTCTAAAGTGAAAAGCCTGCCTACTGTGAGCAGGTAGGTTGGGTATTTATGTTCCCCACAAAACCTTCAAAGCTGGTTTGTTTTTTCTTTTACTCTCACCACTGATTGAATGTGGACAGAAAGGTCTTGCTTCAAGGGAACCAATTAATTAGATACCTATAGCCTTGGCACAGTGATGTGGACCCCAAATTAAGCTGTATAAGCAAATATCAGTGACCATTTTGTGCTTGTATTGACACTTGCCTGGCACCTCAGAGACCATTTGAGCCTGGAGTTGTCTCCATTACCCCAGCAAAATGGAGCTTATCCACAAAACTCCTCCAGCTTCAGATGTTGCTGGTACACACAACTGCACCTGAATTTCTCCGTGATCCCTTACTTGTGGGCAAAGGAAAGGAACAGCAGGGTCTTCTCATCCCAAGCTATTGAAGCTCCATGTGACCTCAGGTATCATGAAGATAATCTCGCAATAATTTTTTTCATGTCCCTGTGAAATATAAAGAGTAAACCCAGGGCACACCCTTGAAAGCTGGGATGTAGAATCATGAGTAACACTACAGTAAACCTCAACAATGCAGCATTTGGTTGTTCTGTTGGGTCTCTAATCTCTGCACCTCATTATCTTTGAGGAACCCCCAAGGCATCTGCAGGGCTTGGTGAGACAAGCTCTTGCACGGGGTCTGTGCATGTCTCAGGTTGTAGCACAGATGCTGAGGTGCTTTGGGGTGTTGGCAGACAGGTCGACTCAGGGTTTTTCCCGGTCCCTGGTACCAAACCCACAAACCCACAACCCACAAACCCACAAACCACAAGGAGTAATTGACTCCAACGTGTTGGGTTGGGTGATGGAAGTGAGACTGTCTGGGTTAGAGAGTGTGAAGATGATGGGGACCACCTTGCAGAGACTTGGGGACCACCAGAGAGGTGTGGGCTCCTGTTCGGGGCCCGTCAGTGCCGATATTTTACCCAATGCTTGAGCAGAAGCTGTGTGACCTGGCAATTCGCCCCACAGAGTTTGCACACATTTAATTAATTCATCAGGTATTTCAACAATCGTGGACAATCATGGATAAAAGTCTCACTGAAGTCCCAATGCGTGAGCACACACAAGCCCGAGCACACCTGATGGAACGCGGCTCCCGGCTCCCCAAATCCCGCTGTGCTTAAAATGGCCAAAGGAAACACAAATGACATTTTGTTTCTTCCCCGTGAAAAACACTTGCAAAACCCTGACCAGCAAGAATGGATTGCATTTCAGGGACTTGTTTATTCATCCGAAGCTCAAAAGATTTAAGAGTTTAAATAAAACATCTGAATGAGGCTCCGTGTATGTGAGGCTCTGAAATGCTCTTTTTAAGAGACAGACGTCTGACGCCTTGGAGGAGCTCCTCAGTGGCAGAGAGGGGTTTAGCGGCTTCAGTCGGCTGCAATTAATGCTGATCAGGGCTTCGAACTGCTTGACAACCCAGAACATCCTGCCCAGTTCAGCCCTCCAAAATGCCTCCCCGTGTCACATATTTGTCACAGCTTTAGCTTCAAATTGCAGCATGAAATACACAGCCCATCACCAGGTTAGGGGTAAAAATGTTCCTAGGAATTCAGAAACTTTACCAAACTGTTACTCTGACTGCTTTCCAGATTAAGCCTCTTTTTTTTTTTTTCTCTTTCTTTTGGTTGCTTTAATTTACTAGAGGAAGCAAAGGCAAATAGTTTAATCATAACCATCCCTAGGGGCAATTTAGAATCATTTTCTCATTAGTGCCTATAATATGCAGTATAAGTAATGTTCAATCAGATGGTGGCTACAAAGGCCTGTGCAGACAGTGAAATGAAATGCACTCCAAAGCCAGGAACAGCTGAATGAGAATAATCTTGTCTTTTTGTATCTTGCTCCTTTGCTGATGGGTGAATAGGATTTTTTTCCCCCCTTTATTTCTCTTCTGGTTTGGGGAGGATGAATCAAACTTCCTCCTAAATAGTAAAATCAAGTTATAGAAGTGGAGAGATTCCAAGACTATTAAGGCTCCAGGGAGTTCAGTCACAGACAGCCAAAGGCAGGAAGTATTTGAAGGGAGAGAAGAAAATAAAAAAATGAGGGAGCAGGAAATACGTGCTCCATAAAGATGACTTAAGTGGGAGACATATGTCACACATCCATAAGGAGGGTCCAACCAGAGTACCTGAGGGTATTTTGGGAGAGACAGTAGCTTCAAAGGCTTCTTCTCCCTCAAAAGCTTCTCAGCCTGTGATGCAATTACCCCCCTCCCCAGTTTCATCATACCACCTCCTGTGGGTCAGGATTGAAGTCAGATCATGGAAATGACTCCAATTGTAAAACAAGCTATGAAGATTCAAAATGGTGGGGCAGGAAGTTCTTGTACCATTTCTCCTGCCAAAGCTGGCACACATGGGATTACACCCCAATATGTAGGTGGGTAGATAAGCAGAAATAAAATGCTCATTACTTGGATGGCCACCAGCTCAGTGGTTGCTCTCTTGATCCTGTCAGGTGGGATGGGCTGCTCAGTGACAGCTACACCACATAACTGGGATCTCATGGATCATCCTGACCATGATGGGGAGCCCAAAGAGCAATGCCTGTGATTCCAGCAAAAGCTGGAACCTGAGGAAGGTAAATGCTTTCTTCTTCCCAGGCAAAAACTCAGTAAGACCCTTAGCTGTGTTCCTCTCTGTATTTGTCAGTAGGCTCTTGGCATGCTTAGGGTGGTACCTACTGGCTTTGATGGACAATGTCTGGGAGAAGGGCAAATTCTGGGATTTCCTGCTTTCCAGTTGCCCCAGGGTGATGACTGGGAATGGACATTGTCTCTTGGATAGCTGAGTCTCTACATTAAAAAAAAAAATGTAGTGGCTTCACTGGCCTGTTTTTTATAGGTTGGAAGAGACACTGGTGCTGCTCCCAGCATCCACAGAGATCAAAGGTATGAAATTGGACTCCATAGCAAGGGGTTTTGCAGATCGTTTTTCAGGATCATTCAGTGAGGGCTTGAACCTCCCAAGTTTCACTTAATTCTTCATAACTGAGTAAAACCAAAAATTCAAAGTGAAACTCAACCCAGAAATCCACGTTCAGCTTGGTTTTGGATGGAAACCAAAGGAAATCATTTAATCCCAACATGGTTTCTACCAGAAGCTCTGCTTTGGTCTGGGTTTGGTTGAAGCTCAGCTTTTGCTTCCCTTTGCTGAACAGTTCATGTAAACTATGGGATAAGAAGAAACAAATTCAGGAAATACTTGTGTGTTTTCCTTTAACGGTTCAAAAATATCTCCTGAAATCTATCAAACACATCAGTTCCATAAAACTCGTCAGTCCAAACTCTCTGTAAATTGGAAAGAAGAGAAATTTGTCACTGTCTATTTTCAACACAAATACAGATACCCCAGCACTGCAAGAACCTGGATATGTAGCCTCCACTTTTTTCCCACAGGTGGGAAAAAAAGACAACTTCAGAAAAGATTATTTGATTTAATGAACAAAAATGAAAGGCTTAATTAATGTCATAAACAAGCTTTCCTCTCACTTTTACAAAGTCTGAAGGAAGCAAAAGCAGCACATTTGCTGCTACAAGAGACTTGGAGGATTTTTTCCCCGAGATATCAAAAATGATGGTTTTATACAAATGTCCTATTGAGCAACAGACTTCGAGTGACCAAGGACAAGCCTAATTATTGTCTTATCTCATGGATCATGGCAAGGAAAACGCTGTTAAATAGAAGGATGGAAGGACTGTTCAGACAGTAGGTGAATAGTGAGTAATGGGTATGGAAAATGGATCTTTCTTATTTTAGTATGTGTTTGTGTAAGTCCCATGAGAGACTGTCACAAGCGGCAAGTTTACAAGACGGGCTCATCTGGCTCATATCCTCTTGACCATGAGAACGTGGAGCTTCATAGGAAGGGATAAGAACCCATAATTTATGCTTATGGGATGAGCAGTTTTTTAGTTGAGCCAACAATTAAGGGCAGCCTGAAATCAGAGGACGAAGTTCATGCTCCTTTGGGCTCACAGATGAACTGGGGTCTGTAGATCTGGATTATTCAAGGCCAGGTTGGATGGGGCTTGGAGCAACCTGGTCTAGTGGAAGGTGTGTCTGCCCATGGCAGGGGTTGGAATGAGATGATCTTTAAGGTCTCTTCCAGCTGAAACCATTGTGTGATTCTGTGATACTGCTGTAAACTGGTATTCCCCCTTAGGCATTCTGGGTGGCAAAAATGCTTGTTTACAGAGTTTGGGGTATGACTGTTTCTCCTCAGGGAGCGCTGGGCATCTGCAAACTGTGTGCTTGGCAAACTCACACCCTGGAGATATTTCATGGAAATTCCACTCACTGGTTTTTTGGTTGTTTATGCACAAATTCCTCATTAATACATTCTCCACTAATAAATCTTTTCATTGCTCAACCAGCTCTGCAGAAAACAAAAGTACTGTTGGGGGAGTGTTTGATTGCAACATTTCTTTCTACAGAAATAATTATCATCCAATAAAGTTGGAAGGAGCTTGGCAGACTAAAATCCTCCACTGGGATTGGATCCTCTTGAAAAGGCTCAAATTAATTCTGCCGTTGCCATGATTTGATTAGATCTTGTTTCACATGTGGTTGAGCTTCAAAATAGAGATTCATATCTGTGCAGTTAACCTGTGTAACAGCACTTGTTGCTCCTTTTAACTTTATTTAATACACTGAATGCAGTACATAAGCATATTTTAAAGCATGTAAAAAAGCAAACCTAAGGAAAATATTTAAAATACTGACTCACACACGATGTTTTTTTGTGCTTCTCTTCTTACACTGTCTGCAAAAACATAATGTGCTTTGGCCAGGCCATTGTCAGAACAGACAGAGATTAATTACTGCAGCTATTTGTTCTGTTACAGAAAAGATAAAAATAACTCATTAGTCATGACAACAGTGAATACTGTGGAGCCAAATCCTGCATCCTATTTGCCATTTTCTAGCCTCAGCCTAGAAGAAGAGATGTGATTTTGAGAAATGACCTGATGCTATCTTTAGTCCCTCTGTGGTGTTTGCACAGCTGGGGAGGCCAGTGCCTGGCACTGCCTTTAGGGACACATAGACATGGTTCAGGGGAGGGTGTCCTGCTGCAGGCTGTGGAGTGAAGCCACACCTCGAATCCTGGGTCTAGTTTTTGGCCCCTCATGACAAGAAAGACATTGAGGGGCTGGAGTGTATCCAGAGAAGGGAATGGAGCTGGAGAAAGGTCTGGAGCACAGGTCTGATGAGGAGCAGCTGAGGGAGCTGAGGGGGCTCATCCTGGAGAAAAGGAGGCTCAGGGGGGACCCTCTGGCTCTCCACAACTCCCTGACAGGAGGGGGCAGCCAGGTGGGGTCGGGCTCTGCTCCCAGGGAACAAGGGACAGAGCAAGAGGAAATGGTCTCAAGTTGCACCACAGGGGAGGTTTAGATTAGACATTTGGAAAAATTTCTTCATAGAAAGGGTGGTCAGACACTGGAACAGGCTGCCTAGGGCAGTGGTGTAGCCACCATCCCTGGAAGTGTTCAGAAATTGTGTGGAAGTGGCACTTAGGGACACGGTTTAGTGGTGAACATGATTGTGGTGCTGGGTAGACGGTTGGACTTGATGATCTTAGAGGTCTTTTCCAGACTTAATGATTCAACGATACTATAAAATCCACAGGATGTACTATAACAAGCATGAAATATGTAAACATGACATACATGTGCCACCAGTGTGCTGGACCCAGCGTCTGTGTTGTGTGCTGCCTTTGCAGCATGGATTCCTAAGCTTTCCTCAGATGTTAGCAGGGATTAGGGAAAATTTTTGATATAGTTATCATCCTGGGAGAACCAGCTTAATAAGGACATGGACATACTCCATGCAAGAGACAGGGATAGGTGTGGTTTAGTTTCCTGGTGCAGATCATAGAATCATAGAATCATAGAATATCCTGAGTTGGAAGGAGGCCACAAGGATCACTGAGTCCAGCTTTTGTCCCTTCACAGGACAAACCAAACAATCCCATCCTGTGACTGAGAGTATTGTCCAAATGCTCCTTGAGCTCTGTCAGGTTTGGTGCTGTGACCACTGCCCTGGGGAACCTGTTTCAGTGCCCAGTCACCCTCTGGATGAAAAACCTTTTCCTAATGTCCAACCTAAACCTCCTCTGACTCAGCTTCAGGCCATTCCCTCGGGTCCTGTCACTGGTCACCACAGAGAAGACATCAGTGTCTGCCCTTCCCCTTCCCCCATGAGGAAGTTGTAACTGCAATGAGGTGTCCCCTCAGTCTCCTCAGGGCTGAATAGACCAAGTGCCCTCAGCTGCTCCAGACATGGCCATGCCCTGTGACCTCAGAGGGACAGCCAGCAAGCAGGGAGAAGCTCTGGACTCCACACCCAGGCCCGAGGACTGCTCAGATACTTTTCATTTGGCAGTGACTGGATATAATAAACAAAGACAAACCCAACTGGAATCTCCCAACCTCTGCCTTGAAGTGCTCTTGTCTGCCTGGCCTGGGAAGGGGTGAAGAGGAGTTGAGCGCCTTGTTGCTACAGTGCAAAATTGGGCAGCTCCTGGTCCAGACACTGCTCAGCAGCAGAGAGTTATGATGATGATGATTCTCTTCCAGCTGTGCCTGTCCCTTCACTCGTTTTTTATTGGGCCAGGTTCTCTGTCGAGGAGCTTGAGCCAGAGATGGCCAAAGACCAAATACATCACCTGAGTCCCATCATCTCTGGGAGTGTGGTGATGCCAGACAGAAGGCATCTGAGGTCAGCCCTGCACGTGTTACAAGAGCAGAGAAGCATCAGGACTCACTTTTTATTTTATTTTTTTTTTAATTTTGCTGGCACACGTCTTGCGTGTCAGGTCGTTCCTTCACACATGCACATGTGTGCACTTCATTACAGCTCCTTGTCTCCCTCCCTTCCTCCGCCTTGTCCCGCTTCCCTGCAGTATCCTCCTTCCACCCTGGGGCTTGGAAGCTGCGCTCAGCCTCTGCAGGAAAACTGCTTCCAGCTGTGTGCTGTGACAGGCTCTCAGCCGCTGTGCAGCTGTTCCTGGGCTCCTGCTCCCTGCACCAAGGGGATGGTGGTGGGAAAGGCTGATCTGTGCTGCGGACTGCCTTCTGAAGCTGTTGCCTGAGCTGGGTTTGGAGCCCACCCTGTGCCTGAGAGGGCTGTCCAAATTCTCCTTGAGGTCTCTCAGGTTTGGTGCTGTGACCACTTCCCTGGGGAGCCTGTTCAGTGACCAACCACCCTCCGAGTGAGGAACCTTCTCCTAATATCCAACCTAAACCTCCCCTGACACACCTTCAGGCCATTCCCTTGGGTCCTGTCACTGGTTACCAGTGAGGAGGTCAATGCCTGCCCCTCCTCTTCCTCTCCTGAGGAAGATGTAAACCACTGTCCTCGAAGGTAGGAAGGTGCCTCCCACCCAGCTGACATCTCTCGACCTCTCCTGGCCACACCACTATTTGTGGTCACTTTTCGCTTGGTGCTTCCAAGGACATGTGTCTGCCTGGCCCAAGTTCCTGCGTGAACCCTTGTCCTTCTGTCTGATTCAGCAGATTTTTCAATTACAGTCACAGCCACATGGGCTTGGCCGCGCTCCTGCGCTGCCTCGTTCCTGCTGGAGGAAGGGGAGGCAGGCAGACGTTTGTGCATTCTCTGGTGATGCACAGTCCCCGTCCTGTGGTCACTGGGTAACTGTAAAATTAAATCAGATCCTTGCTGTTAACCAAAAGGCATCTGCAATGAAAGGAAGTTAAATACAGAACTGGAGGGGTTGTTTTCCTGCTAACAACACATTACAGAAACTGCTAGGAAATCAAATTCACTGTTCTATCTTCACCCACATGATTAAGTTCACCCCCAGCTTAATGTGATTTAGGATTAGGTGGGATATTTTATATTGATTGTAGGTTCAAGGACCCCTTTTTTTTCCCTGGACTTTGGTAACATTGCCATTATTAAGAATGACAAAATAAAATTACCTCAAGTTACAACAGGGGAGGTTTAGATTAGACATTTGGAAAAATTTCTTCATAGAAAGGGTGGTCAAACACTGGAACAAGGTGCCTAGGGAAGTGGTGGAGTCACCATCCCTGGAAGTGTTCAAAAATTGTGTGGATGTGGCACTTAGGGACATGGTTTAGTGGTCAACATGATTGTGGTGTGGGGTTGACGGCTGGACTTGATCTTAGAGGTTTTTTCCAAACTTAATGATTCAATGATTCTATAAAATCCACAGGATGTGCTATAACAAGCATGAAATACATAAAATACAATTTTTTCCCTGCTGTATAATCCTTCCATGAGGTAGAGAATGGCCAGCTACTCCCACCTTCCTATCTAGGGACCAGGCAGGAAGCCAGAGCCAAAAAATTCTGCCTACACCAGATTTTGGGTACTTTCCAGGCAACACAGCAATGCCGGGTGGTTGATCTCTGGGACTGACAAAAGTGTGACCGAAGGTCCAGACCTTCCAACCCATGGCAGGGCTGAAAGTTTTCTCTCCCAGGAAGGCACTTTGTCATAGTGAAATGACACAGTTGTGTGACTAAACATCTGCTACAATGGGGACGGAAACTGCTCAGGGCCCTCTAAAGCTATGACCAACCATTTATTATGTGGGGTGAAAACACCTCATGGGTATTCCCACCAAGCTGCTGTTCTTAGTTTTGTCTTGTTTTCCTCTAAACCTGAGCAAGATGACCAGCATTGTCTCTTTTCAACTGAAGCCCCAGGAAAATGGGGAACAAAAATCCTCGAGGTCACTGTTGGAGCCAGGATGGGCTAAGGATGAAGAAGCAGCAGTTTAAAGGGAGAATATCTTTGAATAAACTAGCTGGAACAGGGAGGTGAGTTTCAGAGTTCAGGACTTTGTAAATATCTGTGTTCTCCACCTATATGGTCTAATGAAAGACCCTACCTCTTCCCAGACCCTTGGAAGTGCTTGGCAGGAGCAGAGATCAAGAAGGAATAAGCCTATTCTGTGCTAGAGAATGATTTGGTTGAGTCAGAATTAAGGAAAAAAAAAAGTGGGGGAACACAATCTAAGGAATAATTTAACTTCTATTTATAGTTATTTTATGGTCTGCCATGGAGCTTAATTAATGTGGTCAGTAAACTCACTTTTTTTTTAAGACCCGGTTACAGTGATGGTCCTGCCTAAACCCTAAGATAATTCATGAACAACTATAGATAAGAGAGAGACAGCTTGGAAATCAATGTTTTACACAAGAGCCAGATATTACAAAGATCAATGCAATAATTAGGTTTTTAAAAAAATAAATATATCATACAGTTGAATTACTCTAGGGGTGCCTTTGTGTCTGAGGTTCAACCAGTGGATTCTTTTAATCAGAATTAGTTCTGGAATAGATTTTGCTGGCTATAGAGCTGAAAACGTAATCCTGGCTGGCTCATTCAGTTTATTAAGCATTCATGATGATTTTTCAAAAGAGGATCTCTTTTTTCTCCTGTCAGGCTCATCAAATACAGACAGGAGAGGAGAGGAAAGGAAATCTCAGCTCCATTGAAGCTGAAGCCAAATCTCCCATCAAATTCACTGGGGCCACAGTCTCACCTAAGCTGCATAACACACTCAAAAATGCTACTGGCCTGATAATTATACAAAACAGACCCCACATTTCTGACCTGGGAGGGGAGAGGGAGCAGAAGGAGAAGAGGAGAACCTAACACACACATCTATCTGATCCTGTGAGGCATTTACCAGTAGCATGTACTTGGCAAAAGATCTGATGTATGAAGTGAATAAATAATAAAACAGTCTGTGTTTCCTTGCATCGCAATTCGTAAATGCTTTCAATGCACATAAATGATCCTAAAAGATGTGCTTGCATTTCCTTTGAGGAATCCTTGAGGAATCCAAACACATCAGCATCACAGTTGTAACTTGGAAAACTGAAAGTCATCAAATGAGGCAGACCCTGTCTAATCTGATCTGTGAAAAACCTTTGAGTTGAAAGCAAGACTTTTCTAACCCTGACACTGAGACATCTCTCAATAAACTACAGTAAACCCAGACAACACCCTTCAACAACTGGCAAACAATCAAACCCACTATGAGTAATCACACCAGCAGCAGAAGTGATGCTGTAAAACGCTGCTCATACCCACTTCTTTTACCTTTTCACCGACTGTGTGCATCACAGTCATGCCTGAGGCAGCAGGAATTGGTTAAAGCCACCTCATTTAAATACATAAAAAAGCTAATGAGGCTTGCTGGAGGGGAGATGACTCAACTAAAGGCGTGCATGCAACCAAAAAAGTGAAGTTCCTCTTTTTTTATCCACTGCTACTCCCCTTTTCTTCAAAGTTATTAAAGCTTCGAAAGTGCTTAGTGTGTAACTTTTAAAGGGTGAGACAACTGTGCGTACTTAGTGGAGATACAGGGCTGTATTGGCTTAGATATGGGTTAAATGTGTCTTTTGAAGTCTTTTTCAGGGTCTGATCTCACTCTTAATGTCAGTACAAGTCTTCAAGATCAGCAGAACCAAGTATTTTTTGTTGGTAAGGAAAGGTAAAAGCTGGAGCCCCAGGAAAGCAGAGCGCACAGGTCTGGAATAGGTTATAGGGACACTTTGCCTTTAGATGAGTATCCGGCTATTTTTTAGTGTGCTTTTCACTCAGATAGGAAAATGGGGGAAATGCTATTATTTGATACTCCACTTCAATCCTGCTTGGGAGACAGGTGTTGCTTTGAACCCACATTATGGAAGATAACTGCAAGCTGGATTCCAGAGATGAATGTGAGGCAGATTAAGTCCAGACCACAATAATCTCTCCAGCAACATCACTGAGTGAGGATACTGAAGGCAAGCCAAAGTTCACACACTGGTTTATGATACTGTTAGCAAGTTTGTAGCCAAAACAAAAGTTCAGACATGGGTTTTGATGCATTTTATTTAGAAATCTGTGTTTAGGCCATGATGACAAAAAACAATGAATCTCCAGTGTTTTCATCAGGGACACAGATACAGCTGAGTCTGTCGTAGGACCTAATTGTGGGTAGTTACCTCATGTAGGCTACTGGCCTTGGAGCACGGAAGCCCATGTTTCACACTCATTTTAGGCAGACAGTGAAGTGGGACATCCTCTGACAGAAGCAATCACAGAATCATTAAGGTCGGAAAAGATCTTTAAGATCATCAGGTCCAAACATTAACCCAGCACTGCCAAGCCCAACATTAAACCACATCTCTAAGCACCACATCTACATGATTTTTGAACACTTTCAGGGGTGGTGGGTTCACCACTTCCTTGTGCAGCCTGTTCCAATGTCTGACCACCCTTTCAGTAAAGAAACTTTTTCTAATATCCAATCTAAACCTCCCTTGGTGCAATTTGAGGCCATTTCCTCTTGTCCTATCACTGGTTACCAGGGAGAAGAGCCCAACCCCCACCTGGCTGCACCCTCCTGTCAGGGAGTTGTGGAGAGCCAGAGGGTCCCCCCTGAGCCTCCTTTTCTCCAGGCTGAGCCCCTTTCCCAGCTCCCTCAGCTGCTCTCCTGTGCTCCAGACCCTTCCCCAGCTTCATTGCCCCTCTTTGAACACACTGTTCTGCCCCACTTTCACCATCCTACTGCACCATCCTTGCACTTCCTACCTGGAAATGTGGCCCAACTCGTGTCTGCCCTGTAAAGGGGATTGGACAGTCAAGCTGGATTAAGGTACTTTAACCTAAATGTGCTGCCACAACGCTTGTCTCAGCAAACAAGGGTGCAAAAGCCAAACAAGCAGCAACAGGCAAAGACAAGATGCTCCTGTTGGCGCTGGAAGTCTCTTTTTAAGGCAGCCAGAGAACTCTGGTGTGTCTTGGCCACTGCTGGCTGCAGTGATAATTACAGTGTTACACAGCACTTATTTCTCTGGAGATTGGCCATGTTTGGAGGAGCTGGCTCCAGCTCTGTTGGATTTCTCACAGGGAGCCTCCTGTGCCTTCGAGGAGTCTCCCCCTTACCTCGAGCTCATGATTTCTGTTATCTGCCAGGTATGGATGAGACACCCAGCTGTTATAATTTAGTCCCCTTGGCTTTCCCAGGTACCTGAATCCAACTCAATTGAAGTAAATGACAGCCTTATCAACTCCATGGACTTTGAAGCATGCTCCAGCTATGGGATTGATCCAATATGTAAATGCCAAGTCTGATTCCAGGAAGGGAGGAAAGTCATCAGCTGAAATTATTTAAAGGCTTGCAGATATATCTTGGCATGCTGAATGGAAATGGAGGAATTTCTTGGGGAGAATGTTAAATAATTCTCAAAATAATTGTTAACACACACAGCACAAGCCTCATCCCACCTCCGTCAGTCAGGTTAGAGTTTGCCCACTGTAGTGAAGTGTTCATGAGTTTGCATTGTTTATGGTTATACTTATTACTGTTCTTGGAAAGAAAGATCAAATCAGTGGCCGGCTTTAGAAATTTAAAATAAAAATTGCTGTCAAGATGTGCTGGTCACTCTTGTGTCCACCAAACATCTGCATTCAGCTACAAAGCAGTTTAGAAAGAGATTCAGGGAGCGCTGTTTGGGACATAAACTGGGCCTAAATCCAAGAACAGCTCTGGCAAGCCCAAGCTCCATCATCACCTGCAGCTGGAAGCACTGACATCTACCAGCATCCAAATGTGGTTGGACAGATTTCCTAAGCACTCCAGTTTAGGATCCCACACCTGAACGATCTTGGGCTGTTGGAGCCAGGCTCTGCTGCTCCATTTACACCCCTCTGGACTTAGCAGACCCATGAACAGAGCACCTCGTGTAAAGTTTTTGGGGTAATTTCAGCATATCTAAGACTGGCTGCCTTGGAGCAGGCAGCTCAGGGCAGGTACAAAGCTAAAGCAGGGCACAGCCAAGCTAGAAGGAAAGAGACTTTATTAGTTTTCTTTCATTATTGAGATAGAAACTTCAGGACAAAAACTCTGACTAAAGACAGGGGAAACTGTGAACTTAAGTGTTGTGTGAACAAACTGTACTGCAGAAAACACTGAGCAAACCTCCTGCAGGTACTTCTCAAATACAACCACCTTGTGCCTGCTGCTTTGCACACCACAAATGCTTCCCTGCTGCAATGAATTACTGGTTAATTGCATGCATTTCAAGAAAGAAAAGTCTTTTGTGAATGTTCAGTCCTTGTGAATTTGTCATTTAAACAATTTAAGGCAGTGTTTGAATACCTGTCTAACTCCAAAGCTGTCAAAAATACAGGACACATCAAAGAGGCTCTGCTGCAGCACTAAAAAGAAAGGAAACAATTGTAGTTGTGGTATTGGTAAACCTACAAGGTTTCTCTGTTAATATCTCCAGCTACCACACAACCACAAGAACTGACATGATATGCCATGATTTTTCCTTTTGGGTATAACCATCCAAGCTAAAATACCCCATATGCTACAAGATTGATGCTTAATACTTCGTTCCAGATGTGTTCTGGCTTAGTTAAATATTTAACACATTTCTAGAAGAATGTAGTCTGTAATTGCATTAATACTTCAGAAGCATGATGTCCTGGTGAGTATAGGGAAAGCTATTCCAAGGCTGGCTGTGTCCCTACTCCCGTCAGTGACCAGTAGGACTCAGCCAGGTTACATTTAAAAAAATCTGATAATCATTGATCTCCACGGATGGCATTGACAGAGCCACACAGGCACAACCCTGACAGTGTCCCCCAGTAAACATTCCCAAAGCCTAAGCAAAGTGACACTGTAATCTGGTAAAATTCCAGACAGCAAAATCCCCATTTAGATTTCAAATATATCCAAGCAAAATTGCACGATGCATGTTACTGGATGTACTTGATGCTGAATTCCGTGCTTTTAACAACAGTTTTGCCTTTTTCCCTGTGCCTTTCCAGAAGCCACAGCTCGAAAGACCCAAAGTGTAGGAGCTGGAAGTATGATGGATCCCTGAAGAAGTTCCCCGAACACTTCTACAAAAATAAACACGTGAAAGCATATTTTTATTTTTAGAAAAATCTGATTTTGATAGACATCTCTAGTGAAATGCCTGACTCTGGCAAACACTTGTATTAAAAGCACTGGGAATAGCCAACAAAATTTTATGTAGTAACATTTAATGCAAGTGTTGACAAAAACTCAACATGAGCTGGGTGGTGAGACCCCACCTGCAGAGCTGCCTCCAGCCCTGGGGGCCAGTATAAGAAGGACATGGTACAGTTGGAGCAGGTCCAGAGGAGGCCACAGAACTGCTCCAGGGACAGGAGCACCTCCCCTACGGGAACAGGCCGGGAGAGCTGAGGCTGCTCAGCCTGGAGAAGCTTTTGTGGAGACCCTACAGTGACCTTCAATAACTGAAGGGGGCCTGCAGGGGAGCCAGAGAGGGACCCTTTGTCAGGAACCAGAGGGCAAATATGGAGGTTCTTTCCCATCCCACACCACGGGCAACAAAGCAGATGATTTATAAAAATTAAGACCTAGAAAATTTAATAGTACATTTTCTGCTGAAATCTATGGTTCCATCAGGCCATGCTGTGTGTCTTTACAAAACTTACCCCTACCCTGCTCCAGGATGGAGAGATTATGCCAGTATGACCATTAGAGCACCTGGATAAAGCTGGGAGTGTTTATTCACATGCACAAAGAAGAGTTGGGAACATGGTATTTATTACCTGGACAACAACCATCCTGCACAGGTAATTCCTATTACTAATTAGTCATGGAAAATAAAGGCAGCAGCAGAGGGAAGACCACAAACACAAAGGAGGGCTGGGACACATGAAGATCCAATTTTAGTTAAAAGACAGACATTATTACTTCACTGTTTTTTAACATTCCAGGTTTATTCAAAAGACATTATTCTGCAGGTATGTATCTTACAGGTCTTAAGACTGATAAAACACTAGGAATAATGTGATAACCCTAGCAAATGAAGACACGGCTAAAATCATACCAGAATGATTTTTCTTTCAATAAAATTTTGGACATTTCATTTGTAACACTGGCCAGAGCTATTCATACCTAGAGCATTTGGAATAGTCCACTGAAGGAACAAAACTTGACAAGATGCAAACAGCAGACTACACTTGATTTCTGCAACTGCTGGCAAAAGCTGCTGGAGAAGTATCTGCACACTTTAAAAATGTTACATCAGTGACAGATGGAATTTTGAGCTTTAATACTTTGCTTGAAAAGTCTCTTTATCCAACATGAAGTCAGCAAATCTCTGCTGGAGCTCCTTTTCTCTCTCCTGCTGTCGCTGCACATCTTCCTTCAGACACTGTAAGGAAAACATCATTAAAACATCATTAAGCAACCAGTCAGTTTTCCACCAGTCACACTCATGAAGATCATTACCAAAGGTTGTATTTTAGTTCCTCCAGAGGAAGAGCTCAGAATTAAGACAGGACAATGCTAAAATGACTTATTTTAAATATAAATGTAAAAAAACCCAGTTGATGTAGAGTATCAAGATTCACAGCAAATGTCAAGTATCTCACCCTGTTTTTGACAGCAGCTAAGATCAAATGCTTCAAAAGGAGAGATTTCAAATTGGAACCTTGCCATTTACTAAAAACAGGTGCTCTTAGTAGCTATCAAGTGATTTAATATGTTTTAACTGTAATCTTTCACTAAATCAATGAATCACTTCTGAGTTTGTAGACACATCTATCAGCATTTCTAAACCATCTTCACAAAATCAGTTTTAAGAATGGATGTATTTTATCTTTTTTATAGCAAGTGGTTGAGAATACCTAAGCCTCAATGGAAGCCTCTGTTCTGGAGGAAAAAATCATTACAAGAAAAACTGTGCTCAAGTGAAAACTTATTCCTTGGAAAGAAAGGCTGGCACTTGTTCAAACCTAGGACTGAGTCTTGATAAAGGGTTACCTTGGTAGCTGATTAAAAAGAGAATATCCTGGAGATCCTCAAACTAAGGAAAGTGGCTCCAAGGCAGTGATATCAAGTATATATAACAGCATTTAGTCCACTGACTTTTAAGGAAGAAGGAGATTTTAGACAAGTTTTACATTTACCCTAATTTCTAATAGTAATTAAAACCAAAACAAACCAAATTAAGAGAGAAATGGAACTTCTGCCGATACACATTGCAGAAGACTTATAAAATAAACCACACAAGGAAATAAATAAACCCCAAAGTTAAAGAACACATTGCCAGATTAGTCCCAGCCTGTAATATGTGTATCACGAAATCTTTGATACGGAAGTAAACGGCAGATGAATCTGTTAACAGCCAAAAGTATAATTTTAAGAGAACATTAAAAACTTGATACCAACTCAGGCTATAAAGCTCAGAGCTCATGCCTTGTAAAAACATCTTTTCCACGAGGTGCCTGTATCTGACCTCAGGTATTGGATTTTGGAATCTCACCTCCAGTCTCCGAGGGATCGCAGCATCCTCATGTTTCTTCAGTTCCTCAAAGGTCCGCAGCTCCAGGTGGGCCTGTTCGATCTGGTCCCACAAATCATTCAGCTGCTTGATGAGCCCCATTGCTCGAGACTGGTAACCACCCAGAAGGATCTTCAGCTTCTTCTCCATCTTGGCAGCCCTCTTGGCTTCAGTGGTCATGTGCCCTCTGTTGATCTGCCAGAAAGAACCCAAGAGTTGTCTTAGTTACTCAGAACTCAAAAGTCAAGAGGAAAAAAAAAATAAAAAAAAGTAAAAATATATCTGTGGAATTGTGTTGAGCTGATCAAGTTCTTCGATTTCTATTAAAAAAAAATCATACTGCACATTTTACAACAACCTAGACTTCTGGATTAAAACCTTTATAATAGTCATAATACATCTCTAAAACTGTAATCCAGACAAAATCCATAAACAGACAAGTGACACAAATTACAAAATTCTGCCAACTGGGACACAATGCCAATAATTGAAGATATTCATGTTAATATGTTATAAATGTCATATAAAACATTTATAAATAGCAAAGGTAACAGAAGGTTTTGTGCATTTTTACACCTGGGGTAAAATTAAATGATCACTAAAAGCATGAAATAACCATCAGAATTTTTAAAACCTGGAAGAAGACATCAAAGAAATCTTTAACACTGAATCCCAATCACAAATGGCCTGAAGATGAAGATTAGATTACATTAAGTATTTGGAAGAAATCCTTCCCTGTGAGGGTGGTGAGGCCCTGGCATAGGTTGCCCAGAGAAGCTGTGGCTGCCCCTGGAAGTGTTCAAACTTAGGTCAGACAGGGCTTGGAGCAACCTGGGATAGTGGAAGGTGTCCCTGCCCATGGCAGGGGGTGGAATGAGATGATCTTTATGGTCCCTTCCAGCCCAGGCCACTCTATGATCCTATGAAACCAAGAAAGAACACAGGCCTCCACTACTGAACACAACTGTGGAGAGGTGCAGCAGCTCACATCTCTAAACAGGAACATAAGGTTCCTCGCTGAGGCTTTTGTAATGCTACTTCCTCCCTTGAAAAAAAAAAACACCTCAAAACAAAATCCTTTTTTTCCAGAAAGGATTGTGTGAACAATGACAAGCTCAAAAAAAGGAATCAGACTTCTCAGATTTTGATTTTTGCCACACTTAACAATATATTCGTGCAGGACATGAAGTAAAATATGAAAGTTCCTCAAGCGTTAAAATATAAAAGGCTAACTTGGAACCACAGTGTCTGAGTCACCAACCCTTGCCTCATTTCTTTAACAATCAAAGCTCTGCTGGTGAACATTCACACATACAAAGAAATTACCAATGATCAACCAAAAAGCAGAAGCTTTTCATTGCTACAATTACCCAATATATCATTTATTACCAATGAAACCGAACTCCTTTGAGAAGTACTGCAAAGGGATCTGCCCTTCACAGTGGTAACTACAGTCAGCCAGACACCCCCAGCCATCAGTCCTACACACCAAGCTACTGCAAAGTGCATTTCATCAACGTTCCAGCCCTCCAGCTGTACTGAAGTACCCTCTGTTACACAGCTGCAGGTTTCTGTACCGTGCCCTCCTACTCCTTAACAATTTATTCACTCATTTAAAATGGTTTTAGTTGGTGGTGCAGAGATAAACAAAGTGAATGGTCAAGGGAGCAAACTGTTAATGGGTGAGTGAAAGAGAAATTTGACTTTCTGAGCTGTCTAGTTTGCTCCTGGGGAGAGAGATGCAGACTGCTACGCTTTTCAAACTCTGTTTGCAATGTAGACTTAAGCTATGCCCAAGGTGCTTTAAGCATACAGAAAGGCGCCTCATTTTCAATATTTATATAAATCTAGAGAAAATTAAATAAATAGATTAGGGATTTGTGAGGATACTCTCTGATGGAAAAGTATGAAAGCTTTAAATGTCTTCACCGGTAAATAATATGCTATTACTGCAACAACAAATACAGCTGTGTGGTCAATGAACTACTTTCCAATTACTGTTTCTTGGATAAAAAATGTGTGTTGAGGGCCACTGACATTTAGAGATCATGGAATAGATGGATGCACAGGCAAAAAGAATTTTGTTTGCAACAGAGGCCTAATGTAACAAAGATCAAGTGTCCATGTTGCTCCAGCATTACAGACAACATAGAGTATGGCTGGTGTGAAATGTAACTCCCAACACAATGTCACTCTTCAGAGCAGGCTAAAAAAGACTATTTAGAGAAGTTCCACTGTTCTGTCATACTGAGTGAAGATCTTATCTTATTCTTGACTGTGAGGGTGGTGAGGCCCTAGCACAGGTAGCCCAGAGAAGCTGTGGCTGTCCCATCCCCGGAAGTGTCCAAGGCCAGGCTGGATGGAGCTCTGGGCAACTTGGGATACTGGAAGGTGTCCCTGCCCATGGCAGGGGAGTTGGAACAAGCTGAGCTTTAAGATCCCATCAAAGCCAAACCATTCTGTGATTCTATGATCTCTCTACAACCTAATTTTTTAATAAAATGTTAAACACTGAGTACCTGAGGACATAAAGAGAGTTATCAGCTCTATCCCCACCATAGAGAAAGGGGACTGGATCAGGGCACTGGGGTCACAAGCCCTGAATTGCCCCCATGTTCCAAGTATTACCAGCAGCAGCAGCAGTACTGGGTTGGTCTCGTATTTTTACACTCTTCAGTTGGGATTCACTTTGCTTGGCTTTAGATATCAACATCTGACCTTGTCACAGGAAGTCTTTCTGTCATCAGGAGAGAAACTGGCAACTCCAGGGCGCGGCTCATCTGATCCAGGGCCTTGTGACAAGATTAAACACCCCACTGAAGGGTTCTTCACTGACTCTGATGGGAGCACAAACTGTTTGTTCAGACACTGCTATCCAAGACCAGGTAGATCAATCCCACCCTAAGGGTGTACTGTCTTAACGTGTTAGATATAATAAAGCATTTTTAAATTTGAAGCTTTTAACCAAGCCAGTTCAAGCCTAATATTTACTATAGTGTCAGACTCTGATTATTTAAGCAGTCTTGAAATTTTCAGACAATGAGAACTAGACTTAATATTTCTGAGTTGGTCTGGATACTGGACTCTTAACTGCTAGAGCTCCTTAGGTTATATGCTGCTATATTGCTTTTCTACTCAGCTCCTTGTCCATCTTGAAATATCATAGGCCTCACTGCTGTAAGAAGAAAAAGGTAAGAAAACGGAGAAAAATAAAAGAAAAAAGCCTCCCAAGTATCTAAAACCAGAAATAAGAGCCCTTTCTTCCTTCTCTGCTTATGGAGAAATGTGAACACTCACCACCTTTTCCCCTCCCTCCCAACTACAAAATTTTAGGACCTACTACGAAAAGGTCAAAAGGAGGTCTCAGCTTTTGTAACAAATACTATTTATTAAAAATTGCTGACCGCTGCAGTAGTGCCAACAACTGCATATAATTTCAGTTCAAGCTTCATAAAATTTTAAGACTCAGATACCAAGGTAAAAATTCCAAGCAGTTATGAAGAGGTGTGTTTAAACAGTAGTCTACATTATTTGCTTAAAGCAAAGAAATAGATTTGAGTAAAATCTGACAACCATTTCCCCCTGAACCTAACAGAAAGAGTAAAGACATTTGAAAGATTTCTCCACTTATTTATTTTGTACTGTTCCTTGGCCAGCTTTGGTTCTGCTGACTTTTATACCAGCTACAGCAAAATGAGAACAGTATGTACAGACATGGGCTAAGATGATATATGATGTTAAGGCAAGTGTGGGAGCCTCATCCCATCCCAAATCTCTGATGTAAAAGCCTTCCCTCATGACTCGTAAAGTGGTGTTCAGTTTTCACTATTGCACTAGAGAACCAAAGAAGAGAAACCAAAACAAGCAGCAGACAAAAGAGCCAAAAGAGCAACAGACATAACCAGAGGTTTATAAAACATAACCTAGAAAAGGGAGACTGATTGGAAAACCAGGGGTTTTTTTGGTTTGTTTTTCCTCTGCCTAACAAAAATAGAGAAAAAGAAGAAAGACACAACACCCTGCTTTAAATATCACAAAGTTCGTTGCGAAAAATTACTCTGTTCTTACAGTCACTGAGAAAGGAAGAGGGACTTAAACTTGGGAAGGAAATTTTTGATAGGAGGTTAGTTGTAAGGTTTAACTAAGGACAACGAGGGACAGGGAAGGACTCCTTATGAGAACAAACACCCACTGGGAAAGATTTAAGAAAAACTGACCCTGAGGAAGGAAGAGCTCAAGTGCCTTAAAAATTGCATTTTCAGAGTTCTCATCTCACCAGGTCTACTGAGGACACCCCTCCTCAGTTCCAAGGGCTTTTTCCCTGTACTGACTGGTTTGTTTTCCTTTCCTTTTACGTGGAGCTTCTGGTAATCCCTGAACGGCATTAAGCTCTCTTGTCTTTTAATTGATCTTCCTAATTACGCTGGATGGATTAAACAAACATGGAAGAAAAACTGCTGCATGTTCGGAGCAGAGCCACAGTCAAAGTAAACCAACCTGTTCCGTGACCTTGGAGAATCAACATCATCACAAAGCTGCCTCGCTTGTGCAAGGAAAGCCTCTGCCAGCTTCAGCTACGCCGGCTGAGCAGGGTACTCTTGGAGCATACATAGGACTACTCTAAATGTTACTTAACTTCCTTCCTCACCTCAGACCCACACGTGGCCCTCTCAAATTCAGTTCTGTTGGCAGGAGATGGATTAACCTAATTGGAATGGCAGGTTTGTGAGCTTGGCTCGTGCTGGCTCAGCCGCAGTGGCTGAGGCGAGAGCGCGCTCAGCTCAACAGCAGCTCGTGCTCCAGGCCAGGCATTTCCAACCACCCCAGGCACAACAAGAACCCCAACACTACAGAATCCTGGCCATGCTGGGGTCATCTGCCTTTACAAGCTTATGGTGCACTCAACGAGTACCTGGTTTTTTTTTTTAAAAAGTCATTAATTTCTCCAGTTAAAAATACCTTTTCAGTTCCAAGCTCTTGGACAGAATTCTCCATTTTTGGCTCGAAACACTGTTTCATCTGTCCAGAGTTTGACCAGGCAAAACTCTCTGTAGAGCCCTGCCTTAGTTACCCCCAAGTTAGTAAAAGATAACAGTCAACTCTGCTGGAAACTGAGGCTTGGAGTTAGTATCAAACCAAAATTGCATGTCCAGTGTAGAACAATATGGCCTCAGTCTATTAAACAACATTAGCTCAGCTCATCGACTGAAACCACTCCATGGGCTTGACACAATTTCACATTTCTGCTATGACACTGAAGATCACAGAATCAGAGAATGGTTTGGATTGGGTTGGAAAGGACCTGAAAGATCAAATCATTCCAATCCTCCAGCCATGGGCAGGGACACCTTCCACTGGACCAGGCTGCTCCAAGCTCAAATCCAAGCCCAATCTGGCCTCACCTCCAGTAAGGTGCTTTACTTAATGTATGAGGGAGAATGAGGATCATGAAAAGGTGATGATCAGGATCAGAGTAGGCAAAGAGAGACTGAACACGTGGCTATTAAGACATGCAAAAGCAAGAAATTAGTTCTAGTTGACTAGGATCACACAAAGCTTTTCACTTACAAAAAATCCTCAATTTAAGGCACTGCTGGAAAGCAACTACAACTTCACAACAGAAACTAGACCAGCTGCCTTTTCTCAGTTTAACAGGGAAGCCCCAGATAAACTCCTATATTGTATTTAGCCATGTAGATCATTATACCATTATAACTTACTGATATTTGCAGAACACTATTCTCTCTACTCAGACAAATCTAATGACCCAAGAACATGCTCCCCCTGAAGTATGTTCCAGAAATTATAATGACTTGTCTTCAAACATCATAACATGAGTTGGTGTGACTGTTGAATGAAGACAATATAGGGTATATGAAAAGCAAGTGCTTCCACAGAAGCTCACAGCATCCAACTACCTAGAACTAGAATAATCTAGAAAAGTTAGTGTGTAAGTCAGCAGTTGCTGCTGATCTACAGCAATGACATTAAAGTCCACTTTGAACATTTTTATTTGGGAACTGCTTCTAAGACCAGCAGTTTTATGAGCGATACCCATATATGCTCTCTACAAAGAAAGGAGGTTGTACTGAGGTGGCTGTCAGTCTCTTCTCCCAGGTAACAAGTGACAGGATGAGAGGGCATGGGCTTCATATTGCATCAGGGGTAGTTTACACTGGATATTAGGAAAAAAAATTGTGATGGAAAGGATTGCCAAGCATTGGAACAGGCTGCACAGGGAAGTGGTAAAGTCACTATCCCCGTAAGTGTTCAAAAAATGTGTGAATATGGCACTTGAGGACTTGGTTTAGAGGTGAACAAGGTGGTGGTATAAGGCTGATAACCTTAGAGGTCTTTTCCAACCTTAATGATTCTATGATCCTATCTCAATCACAGCAGAAACATGTCTAGAAGAGCACAGTTTATGATGAAGAACTAATTATTTTTACTAAACTTTTTGTGAAACTCTCTATCACTCACTGGGAAAGAAAAACCTTGCATTAAGATCACACACAGCAACACCCACCCAAAGCCAAGACTTTGATTAACCATAAGCAAACACGGGTTACTGCTGTGTCTGGTGAGGTCACAGGGCAGCCAGCACAGTGTAATTACCTTCAAACACTACCCCTGCTCACCCAGAGTGCCTGCACCGGCCTCTCCCAGAGGCTGACAATGTGGAAGCGCAGGCAATAAAGGAGCTGGCAAAGAGCCTGGTTTGCTCTCAATCCCAGCAGAAGCCCCACAGTGCTCCTGCAGCAGTCAATTCTGAACAGTGAGGGTGTGCAAAGGCCTTTGCAATGAGAGCTTTGTCAATGCTAAACTTTATTTCTAAGCACTCTAAGTTACCAGATCCTGAACAATTTGACAGTGAAGACCCCTAATAACCTTCTGCTGTGATCCTCTGCTGCCAACTATATTCTCAACAGACTTTATTAAAAAAAGTGTATTCCACGAAAGCAAGACATTAGCAGAAAATAACATGTGACCATAAAAGCAATGCTACTCAGGATTTTCACCATATTTTAGTTTTGTAAGTAATTTCTCTATTCCTAGTCCTATATAATCTCTTATTTTCTCCAGGTGCTTTCTTAGTACCAGCACACCCAAAAATGCAAAAGAAACCAGAAACTTTCGAAGCACATAAACTAGAGAGAAATTAAAATACAATCTCCAATAAACTTAGTGATACACCCTGCAGCAGAGTGTACCATGTAACCCATAAAACTCCAGCTAAACAAATTGTTTTTAATCTGAACTACTTCAGAGAACTTGGGCTGCAATTAAAAGCAAAAACCAACACTTTGGTAAATCACCACCCTGATGTCTCTTGGATACTGCAAAGAATAGATAATTTACTATATTTTGCATATACTGTGCATCTTGAATGTTCCCCCTCTAGGCTTCCAGTAGTGTTTATAATTTAGTAATCAAGTGAAATGATAACGTTAACTACCACGATGTTAATAAAAGTATTTGTATTCTGCAAGCCAACTATTAACAATCTTCAAAGGAAAAGTAAAGATGGCAGGAAGTTTCTATGTTGTGAACTACAAAGGGAAGCAACTAGGTTGTTAAACAGATGCCTTTACTGTCTCATTTCATCTTATAATGTTCCTAGCTTAACATACGTTAGTAGGAATGCTTTTCTTTATAAATACATTGCTTGGAAGAGAAGGGAGCAGAAGACATTGTAGAGAACTGTTACTCTTCTTCAAAAGAGTTACTGAATACAAGCATCAGAAAACTCCAACTTCTGAAACCACTTGCTCTGCAGAGTAGCCTAGCCTTGAAAAAATATTCTGGATTTCTAAGAGCTACTGGAAAGATCAGAAAATTCCACAAATCTAGAGGTGTACCACAGACACATACTGAGGTCACAGGGATTCACTTGCATGGACCTCAAATTCCCCATCTATAATGCAAGAAAGTTCACATACTAATCTTGCAGCACTCTTAAACCACATTAAGTAACACATTCAAAGAGTCCACACCCCTCAAAACAAAGAAATGAAAAGTATTACTAATACACAGCAGTACACTTCAACATCAGAACTACAGCTAAGCTGTGCATTACTGATGCCTGGACAGGATACCCAGCCAAACAGAAGCTCTCCACAACGGCTCCACTTTGCCTCCTCAAGCTCATCAGTAACAGCGCAAATCTGTTTGTGATATCAGCATCCATCTGAGAAAGATAAATGCCATGTCAACATAGGCTGCCACGACTAAACCACTCAGGCAGTGAGAACAGGACAATTAGAGGAAGATGACTGTGTGTCCACACCATCAATCCAGCCAGGAACCTCTGAGCGACAAAGACAGACTCAGAAATAGCTTTACTTTTTTGCACAGGATCTGCAGGGTGTCAGCAGTCCCATATGGAACTATTAGACAGTGACTTCCCTATGTGCAGCTGTGCCAAATACCACTACACTCTGGTGGGTTTTTTTCCCTAATGATCTTAGTGCACTATAAAGGGGAAGAAGCAGCCCCCAAAACTGACCAACCTAAGTTGCTGTTGCTGGCAAACTCTCTTTTACAGTTTCTACTCTTCTCTTAAAGAAAGTTAAGAGTATAAGCAAGTGTCTTGGGGTACTGAAAGCTGAGCTAATATCCCTGCTTTTCATTAAGCATGTCTGATACTTCCCATTAAAATATCTATTTCAACTGATATTGCTTTCAGACAATTTTCCTTGGAAAAACAATAAAATGAAGGTGGGTTTTGTCATTGCTGAGAATGGGTTAGGAAAAAAAAATCAGTGCTTTTTTATTGCATATTCATTTGTTCATTAAACTGCTATGCTTTTTATTTATTGTTTAAAAAACGATTCAGCAGGTGACCCATGCTTGAAAAACCTGTATATGTATATCTTGCTTTTAGGAAGGGCCTTTTAGGGTCAGGCCACAGAGCAGCACTAAACTGCATTTTGCACACACTTGGGAGAGATTTTCAGGTCAAATTTAACTTTGCACAGAGTCCACGTGCACTCAACAACAGTGAGCTGTGAGAAGCAGCACAGTGCTCGCTGCACCTGCAGCCATGGGGCTCTGCTGACCCCGGCACCTGCCTGGACTGGGGGTGGTACTTTGGAACACAGGAAAATGGGAGAGCAGGATTGTGTGTGGAAGTGCACCAAGCCACCAGCCTTGTCCAGCAGCACTCTGAGGTTCCAGGGGATGTAGCTATATTAGCCAGAGTCTCATGGTTGCAGTGACTGATCACAGACACAGAATGGGTCAGGTTGGAAGGGACCACAGTGGCTCATCTGGTCCCTCCTCCCTGCTCAAATAGAATAACCCAGAGCACAGGGCACAGGATTGTGTCCAGACAGGTCTGGACTATCTCCAGTGAGGGAGACTCCACACCCACTCTGGACAATCTGTTCAGTGTGCGGTGACTGCCCAGGACAGAAGTTCTGCCTCATGTTCAGGTGGAACTTGCTGGGCATCAGTTCCTGCCCGTTCCTCTGGTGCCATTGCTGGGCCCCACAGAGCAGAGCCTGGGCCCTGCCCTGAACCCTCCCTGCAGACAGGGACACACAGGGCTGAGGGCCCCTCTCAGCTGTGTCTCCTCTCGAGGCTGAACAGCCCCAGCTCCCTGAGCCTTTTCTTGTCCGGGAGATGCTCCAGGCCCTTCATCATCTTTGTCACCCTGCACTGGACCTACTCCAGGAGCTCCATGTCTCTCTTGTCCTGAGGAGCCCAGAACTGGACACGGCACTCCAGATGTGCTTCAGCAGGGCTGAGCAGATGGGCAGGATCACCTTCCTCAGCCTGATGGGACACAGCTAACAGGATTTTGTTAAGTGTCTCACAGAGTCCCATGCAATGCTGGCAGCAAATAAAACCCAATTTTTTTTTTTTTTGCAAGACCTCTGATTCACATTTTGCTTCCTGGGTGACTGTCTTGTGACTGCAGAGCAATGAGCACTTAGAACAAACACACTTGAGTTTGATGAATGATAAACTTGACCTTACTTTGCTTCAGTATCCTTAATAAGCATTCCACCACCAACTACTCATTCAAATATTGGGAAGAGAAGGACAGAAACCAACAGCTCATGAAAGCCCACACAGAAGTAACCAATTTAGATTGCAGAAACAGTGCACGGGATAAAGGCACAGGGCCACACACCAAACAATTAAGAGAAAACAAAATATTCAAGAGCTACTCATTAAGCAAGTACCATCCACCCTGTGCAGTAAATGAGTCTGTGGAAAAACTAGGCTGCAATCATGAAATTAAAGACTGTCTCAAAAAGCATATGCATAGGCAAATTAAGGCTGTTCGTGCATTCCCTAACTTGGACTGTTTGACTTTGCAACTTTAATAATGCCCTTCTAATGTCGTTTTGGGCCTAAGATATTTAAATTTCAAAAGCATTTGTACACAAATTAGGTGCAGCCCTCCTACTGCTGGCGTGCTGCCCGCCCGGCCCTCTGCCATGCACGGCCAGGCTGCTGCTGAGCTCCCACACGGGTTTGGGAAAGCACATCAAGTGAGAGCCTGTCAGGCAGCGCTGGGCAGGGCAATGGTGCTCTCTGCTGGGTGAGCAGCAGCACGACAGGGGCTCTGCAGTTCATACTCAACCTTTACTACCAGGCTACGTGCAGGTGAACTGCTCCTGGCCCGAGAGCCTGGCTAACAACTGCGGGATCTGCACCCAGACAACGCTCTTGACTGACAGACTCTACAAAACACACCCACGTTGTATTTCATGTGTACAAACCAAATGAAAATTCAGCCTTTCTGCCCTCTCTCATGTTATTTCTGGGGTAGCAGCAGTTCGGGGAGGTTTACTTCTAGCAACAGTAGCTATGTTGATGTTAAATATAGAAAAAAGTTTTTGTAAAGTTTCCTTTTACCATTGAAAAAAATAATCTGATGCTTGCATAATTTAGAGAAACTTTTAGACTAAAACAGTATTTTAGAAAACATTTAATGACACTGCAAGTCAGAACAAACATATTCTGTGGGAAGAAACCATTTCAGACCAGTTTACATGTTATCATGAACACTGGGTTTTTTTGGTTTTTTGTACGGGTTTTTCATTTGGGTGAAAATCTAAAGAGGTGACTGCGCAAGGGAAATCAGTGTCAAAGGCTCTGATAAAGTGGAATGGGAGTACAAACACCCATTGTTCTCTTTTTTGAAGGGAATCTCTGGAACTGGAAAAAGATGCCAGCCTGGTAAGAATTCAGGACCATCTAAACCTTCATGTAATAGTCAGTCAGAAACCAAATCTTAAGTTGGAAAGAGAACTTGAGTAGAGCTTTGGGACAGAGATGGCTTTTTTTAAGCATCTTTCTCTGAGGTTTTTCCTCATACTGGCCACAATCAAGTGCAAACTGAGAAAGATCTGATCCACTCACAGCAGAGATTAAGAAAACATAAAAAAATTCACATGTAATTAAGATACAGCAGAACCTGACCTTCTCTTCAGTTGAGAATGGAGTGGATGAGCTGTGTCACAGCTAACAGTGCAGAGAGAAACTCTGTGTGGGGATATTTTAATGAGGAAGATGAGAGAAGGTGATTTAAGCACCTCAAGAACATCTGTGAACTCCCTAGGAAAATTCCTGAACAACCAGCCTTTCAAATGAATCCCTTCAAAGACCTGACTGAACTACAGAGAAAAAAAACCCAAAACACACAAGGAAACTCAACAAATAAGGAGGTGCAAAAGGCAGAAAAAAGTGACACTGACCTCGAGTCTCTTTTCAAGTGACTCTATCCTGTCCTTTTTGCTGGCCAGGTTAGCCCTTGTGTAGCGGCTCTGTCCAGGCAGGTACAACACTTGGCTGTAACATTCTTCCCACACCTGGTTATAAGCTTCACTTGACAGCTCCCCATGCCCCATTCCTTGCTTTACCACCTCCATCTCTTGTGCCAGTAGATCCTGTGCCTGTTGGAAAGGATGAGAGAAATTGCAGTTACAATGTATAGGATACAAGGAAATTCCTCTTCTTTTCAAACCTTCAGTGTGCAATTCATGGGGACAGCTTTTCTTTTCATACTCAAAGCTCACCATCAGGTTAAGCTAACTATGAAATCGAACACAGATGCTGTGGATTATAAATGAAACCCAGGCTAAAAGGCTCCTCACAGCACAACTATCCCTCATTTTATATAATTTGGCCAAACCTGACATCACTCTGGCGTGGCTAATGAAAGCTGTGGCACAGCGAGATACTTCATTTTGCTGCAGAAGAACAGAGATAAAAGCAGGGACCTTGAGGGGAGGGAGAACTGTACAGACAGAAGCAGCTGTTCTATGAAACAAAAATCACTTTTAATTTCCTTTTGCTTGCCCTTCTCCACACAACCTGGAAAGTCAAGTCTAAACATTCCCGGGCGAGCTGCGTAAGCTCTTCTGTAGGAAATACAACTCTGACTGTAACTAACATGTTCTGTGGCTGAAGAACTGGTGAGATATGAGCACTCTGCTGCTTCCAGTTTAGTTTACAAAGAACTGAAAAGATTCTTGTTGTTCTCACAACTCTTAATATTTCTGATGAAGAGCCTGGCTCGCAAAACTACACAGGCATTCAGGTCCTTCTGATTTTATTAATAACTAAAAGAGTAAAATATCTTTGCCAATCTGGACTCCATTTGTTATGAGAGCATGTCCATGTCCTCTCTTTCAACAGGAGTTACCGGTACAGCACGAATTACCCTATCAGCAGTAGGTATCTTACTGCGAGCAGATGTTATGTTTTGTAACTGCACACTGACCAGGCAGAAATTCAGGTTATCACCAGATTAGATGATTCCACAGATATTGGGGAGAGGAAAATTAATTACTTGTCCTTGATGGTCAAGACAGATAAAATAGGAGTAATCCAACCACACCCAACAAAGCTAAATCTTACACATTTCAATTAGCCTCTATAAGTACACTGTGAGGAACTACTTGAACTACTTGAGGTTATTTAGTTGTGGCACCAGAACTCCAGCTCCAGGAGCTCCAGGAACTCAGCACACCATGCTCAGCACCACTGCTATCACTACTAATCCTTCCCAAAAGAGTACTACACATCAGGAAAAGAAAGAAGTATTTTATGTAAGGGTTTTAGGAGGAAGATGTTCTAAAAACAAGTGCAGTCAAGCAAAATAAACATGTCCCAGATGAGATCACAGAGATAGGAAAATTTCCTGGTTTGAACTAGATTTTAGACAAAGAGGGAGTATTGTGCTGAATGTTACAGAGCAAGCAGGAGCAGGGATGCAAAAAAACTTCTGCCCATCAGTTAGGAGACAAAACTTCCAGGGATTCTGAAGAAAGTTTCCAGACAAAAACTACTGGACCGTATAATAGTCTCTAAGGGAAGTGATAGCAAACCTGATTCTCGCTGCACTTCAAAACAACCAGACAAAGCACTCAGAGAACATTCCTAAGAGAACAATCTGACACTGGCACAGCAGTGAAATTCATGATCTAACTGTATTTTCCATCTTTAACTTCTGCTAAGAAATCTTGAAGTATAATTTTTCATTTAACAGCAAATAGGAAGTACATACTGTTCAGTGTTTCTCCTTTTAGGCTCTCTATTCACTGGTCAGATATGGTCAAGGACATGGATTTTAAATCTGTTTGTGTATCTTTAGAGTCACCTTAAAGGAGTATAGGATTTAGGTGTAGAGATACAACCGGTATTGTCAGAGGACAAGTCTAGAGAGACAGACAACTTGGTGGCATGTGATTTTGTCCTTTTCACTCATTTTTATTTCTGTAGGCATTTGGTCAAAGGTTACTGGCACAGCTTCCCAGGTGAAGCTCTTTGAAAGAGCTAAACCGCAGACTTGCCTATCTGTCACTTGGCAGCAAAAGGCAACATCTGCAGCTGCTTAAATAAATGAACACCCTGAACTGGAACCCTAGTCCAGGGCTGCTGTTTAACTTGGGATTACAATGCAAAACAGGACACGGTGCCCAGGCCGCCCACTCACTGCAGCCAGCCACGACCCAATCTGCCTGTTCAGCACTTCTGGACCAGGTATGGCTCTAAGATCAGCTGCCACAGCCCAGCAGGCTCTGCACCAGCACAGCTCGCCTGGATCAAGCTTTACAAGCGTAATTAAACAACTTGATTTGCTGTTCATGTTACAAGCTGACTACCACTGTCCTATTTAGTCTGCAGTGCTTTGAAGAAAATGCTTCGTAATTCTGGATTAAGGAAATTCAGAGGCAGCAGAAGGTGACTATCTCACCTGGTTAATGCCTCAATGATTTAGCACCAATTTACAGAAACAGTGAAGTAGAATTTGGTAACTGGTGGGGTATTATTGCTCTTACCCTTATTTAAAATGATAAACAACAACAACACATTCAAATTTGTATGTAAATGACAATATCTATGGGCAAATAGAGCATCCTCCCATATTTACATCAGCTCACAGAAAGGAGAATGTGCACGTAAATAATCCTTACTTATTAACTTATCCTTAATGCTTGGCAGTGCTGGGTTAATGTCAAACCTGATTATCCTAGAGGTCTTTTTTCAACCTGAACAACTCTGTGATTACAGATCTTCATATAACTCTCTGGAGACCTCCCAACTGAATTCTGTGCAGGCTTAGACCCACCTTTTTCCCCCAAGATTACAGAACCATGGTATAAGGAGACTTTAGGTCTTCTTAGGCCACACAATTCTCACCTTCTTGAGATCCTCTTTGGAGAACTTCTCATAAGGATTTTGTTCCAAGTAAGCCATATGCTCTGCGTTGTTGTTTCCAAATCCTGGGCCTTTCCCTTTCTTACCAGTAAACTGTTCTCCAAATGGATGGTGTAAAAGATCAAAATGAAGCATAGTGATCATCTCTTTCTTTATGAGTTCTTCACTTTTCTGCAAGTCTGTTAGAGGTGGTTCCACATTTAA
The DNA here is from genome assembly GCA_013397775.1 of Eulacestoma nigropectus. Lineage (NCBI taxonomy): Eukaryota > Metazoa > Chordata > Aves > Passeriformes > Eulacestoma > Eulacestoma nigropectus. Next base: position 1,514,812 of record VZTE01002905.1, read on the forward strand.
GGGTCTCAGTATTGTTTCATTAACCTGCCCAGGAATAAAAAACGTTTGTAAATATCATATACACCAAAGATCACATTAAATTCATAGATCTCCACTCAAGTATGAATTTTATGTATCAGCTAAACCCCACAGAGCAGGTGCCAAAAGCCCTTGTGGTGTGACACATGCAGCAATCTCAGCATTTGTGCAGATGAAATACCTCATGACAATTTTGCTGGGGAAGTTTTCCTGTAAATCAGCATAGTCAAACAAGATTTCACTTTCTCATTATCTCCTTAGACTCCATTTCCTCCTATAATGGTTAAAGCCTTTATTTTTAATTTTTGTTCTTTTACAGTGAATTTTGTTTCCACTTACTTCTGAGGGCCGTGGTAGATTCTTCTGCACAGCTTTGTGCATTCTCTTCAGTTCTTTGGCACGCTCCGCTTCTCGGAGAGCCTAAACAAACAAGCCAAGTGTTACTTCAGCCACTGTAACACAATCAGATGCTGTCTAGGAATGTATGTGATATAAAAACTAATTGATTATTGCAGTAAAGATTCTTTCCAGTATAAAGACTTCATGTTACTAAGCCAGAGCTAAATAACATGATGACAACATAATTTACTGCCTCTAAAGTGAATGGGAAGAGCACAGCAGACTAAGACAAGAGAGATCTTCAAAAGTCATTTCCAGGCATCAAATTCTCCTTCAGTCTCAACTCCAGCTTTCATTCTTTACACATTTCTCCATGTGTGACAACTGCTCTAACTCTTCAGACATCAAATCCACTAGGAAGACTCTTAGCAGCCAGGATTCTATTTGTCATCTTCAATGACCTAAAGTACATATATCACTAAAACAGTACTTGTGAAAGTGTAAAAACATGAGAGTTCTCTTTACAATATACTTTTAAACAATAAATAACATGAAAAGCCAGTACTGTCAGGAACTTCAGGAACACTGACCAGTGTCTCCCATGTTCTAATCCCAGCATGTCACATGTTCACTTGGAGGCAGGATGCTCTTTTCTTGTATGATGGTACCACTCAAATTCTTTCCTCTATTCTCAACACATACATTACTTACATTTATTCAGACTTTTTATCAGGGTATGTATGCGCAAGACATACATGTACATGTACAGAACATGTTCCTCCCCAAATGGGACACACTAGGAATCAAATTCTGGGAAATGCTTATCTCATTTAAAGATAGCAAAGCATTGGATTTTTTTAAAATATTTTGTTCACTTGTCAAAGCACAGCTATTGGCAAAAACTTTTCTAGACTCAAAAAGCCCATTTATTTTTATAAAAAACATTTATATTTATGTAAGGTATATAACAAAAAGAGATTTGCAACACAAAACTTCGGATAAGCAATAAATAGAAAAGAGACTTTTGTTAGAAAGACTTAAAGTGTCTCTAGTTACTGGCCAGTACAGCCATTTAACTGGCAGAATTTAGGCTTGTACTTTATCCAGCCTTCCCTGATTCTAAACCAAAACAAAACAGCAGGGACCCATTCATAACTTGGCTGTCTGGGTAATCCTCTGGTACCAATTCCAGCCAAGGAATACCAAGCCAAGGGTACCAATTCCCCGCATGGCAGATTTTTATCAGTGTGCTACTGGCCTGCCTGAATTTGTATATACCTGTCTAATCTTTCACAAACAGCAACTTTTAACCTTGAGAGAATAACCTGAAACTGCAAAAAACCACAGTTCTCAAGAGCTTAAAATCAAGCATGTGCCATGGTAGAAAAAAGCTTTTAATTAAATTTTTATCTTCTGGGGGACAAATGCAGGACGTAGGATACAGACACTCTTAGGGACTTCATGGCATAAAATGATGTGATACATAACATCAACAAATTAAGAATATGATTTAGAGAGAAAACTGATTTGGCCTCTGTGTGTGTATACTCTGATAGCAGCAAAGAAAACAGGTACATTTTACTTTGTTATCCTGTAGAAGAAGATGTACCACTTCCATTAAACAGGTGTGAAACTATGGAAACCATACAAGGAATGCATTTTTTTTTAAACAAAAGGCACCATCCATATCTCACACACCGACCTGCTTGCGGGCTTCTATATCAGCAGCATCTTCTACAAAGGTTTCATCTATTTCATGTTCTTCAAGTTCTTTTTCTGCATTTTCAGGTAGAACAATCTCAAAGTCGTTCTTTGGAGCAGGAAGGGCCATGAGCCCCATGCGCAGGTGCTCCCGAGACTCCCTCTCCTGTGGGAAGAGCAGTGAGGTGTGATGCCTCTGGATCCATACACTGAATGCAGTGCAATACCCTGAGTGCAACACAATCAAACTCCATTCATCTACATTAACACACAGGAATAACATACTAATTATCCCCCGGCCACCTCAGTCTGCTGCAAAGCCAGAAAGCACCAGATCTGGAAACCAGTGGAGTCCACCAGGAATTTGAAGCCCCAGTTTCCCTTCTAGTAGCAAAAAGTCTTTTTACTATAAAAAGGCTAAGACAGAATCAAAGTATAAGTACATCAAATAAACCTTCTCCTCCAAGCTATGAGGAGCTCTGGAATTTTGAACTTGAAGAGTTATTTTTGTGAGAACACACTAAACACTTGGAGTGGATATCCTCAGCTAGGCCAAAAAAAAAAACCTATCAATAGCTCAGGTGGGAGATATTCAAAGCCACAGTTGAGGCTGCAGAATCAGCCACATAAAAGGAGTTCCTAAGGTGCTACCTATTAGTTATATGCCCTTTTATACCATGTCTAATTGGCAGGGTCCATCTGGCTGAATCTCCAAGAATGGAAACATCTGTTGCCAAAGGTGATGAAAGAGTCTGGATGAGACTCATATTTCTGGACATCTCAAACCCAAGTGCTCCTAATGGCAAAAATTAAACTCCTTTAGCTCAGTGTTGTCAACACGACAGACTGATGAAAAGGTCCTGTAGGTAAATCAGGAAGCCAAGATGATGAAGGATTTGAGGATTGCGTAGGATTGCAAGAAAAATGAATCTCTGCTCAAGATGCATTTCCTGCCCAGCTTCAAAGATAGAAATAGGATGGAAACTTAACTATGACTTCTCCGACAGTTTTAGAATGTGTTTACTGAGCATACTGATAACCATTCTAAGGGGCAAGATTTCTGTTCTTTTAAAGACAGACTGTATTTTATGGTGTGATGCGGACAGACCTGTCAGCAGATGGAAGAAATAACATCTGGTTTTATTATAAAATAAAATTTTTCAGCAGGTGAGAATTAAAACCCCTGAAAATTAAAAGAGCACTGATTTCCACTTCTTAAGTACTGCTTACCATTTGTTTTGCATAGGATGGGTCACTGTAATCTGCCATCCCCTCTTCTGGGTTGATGTTCAGTTTATCCCGCAGTGGAGTTCTCCCAGGAGTTGTGCCAAGTGCAGGTTTGGGAGTCAGTCCTCCTCGAGGAGTTAAGCTCTCTGATCCCTGAGAGGGTGTTCTAGTGAAATGCAGTCAGTCATTAGTTTTTTACTAAAGAGCTTTACTTTAAAAAGTCTGAATATTGGGAAAAGTTACATAAACACAGTCTATACATTCAACCTAGAGTTTTTTTCTTGAGAGGCAGTGAAACTGTAAAGTGCAATTACAAGAATCCTAAAAATAAATTGTTTAAGCCTGTCAAGGTGTAATCAAGGTCCTGTCAAGCTGAAATCTAAGCACATCGTCATTTTAACAGAAGCTTCAGGAACTCCACCAACACAAACTCCCACTGCTGCATTTGAGAGAGGAGTTTATCCAGTCACCAGGCATTATTCTGGGATACAGTAATCAAGACTGAATTGCAAGCTCTGATTTGCCCACCACCTGGGCAAGTCATTCACTCCGAAATCATCCGGCTCAACAGCTGTCCCACCTTGCAATTGAGTGAATCATCCTGAAAATGCCTCTTTGTTTTCATTGACTATTCAAGAAGTAATTACATTACAATAATTGTTTCTAAGCACCTATGGTTGGCAAGATGGATTAAGTCTTAGATTTGGTGGGCCCCAGTTGCTTCTGCTCTAGACTGGGAAGGAACATTTTTCTCTATCCCAACGACCTACCACATGAGCGAGGTGCTACCTCACAGATTGATTAGTTTTTCCCTCTGCTCAAGGATTTGGATTTTCCCACTGATAAGAGTACTTCTGCAAGCAAGTCAAATCGATACACAGGTACCATATTTACATGTACAAATCTGAACTTCAGAAGCTAAGAAACCACCACAAACAAAAATTTTAAACAACAAAATTAGAGTATCTCTACTGTTTAAAATATAAAATAACCCAAATCAACAGCCAGATCACTCCAGACCAAATTCTATATTCATTTTGCACCACACTGACTCCAACAGATCTTCAAAAAAGCATTCATTGATGGAGCTGCTCTTTTAATTTAAAGAGCAGGAGTTTTGCACATAGCTTCTAAACAAAATAAAGCTGCTTTGGAAAAGCTGCCATAAAGGTCCTTTTTATTTCATTCTCCACTTTTCCTACTAGCATGATACAAGTAAAATTAGAAGCTAAGTGGAAAAACCTGACACACAAAATGTACCAATTGTAACATGTTTTAGCTGTATGGTATTTGGCATTTGTGGGATATATATTTGTTCACTCTAAGAGTTAAACCAGCAATTCCGTACTATTTAGATTGGCAATATAAGAAATATTTTATTTTGGATATATATGGCTTATAAAATATTTACTCCAGCTTTTCAAAAATTCAGTGTGGGTTTGGCTAAGGGACCTCCCACATCTTCGACTCCAAGGTAACACTTTGGAAAGGCCAGGATCCACATACAGAATGACACTCCAGCTTACTATTTATACTCCTGCATTACTCCAGAATAATTTATATTGCTCCAGACCACAGAAGGCCACATTTTGGATCAAAACTCCAGTGAGCCATACACTGTGTGAATACAGATGAAGAGGACGTGGCTGAGCTTTCTAAGACACAGAGAAGGAGACATTTGTACAACAAGGGCTTGAAATAAAAGTAAGTTAAAATTTGTTTTGAAGCTCTAATTATAAGATACTATTTTACACATCAAAATCTGCTCTGTCCACCCACCTCCAAACAGATACATGCCCACCCAGGCACCCACCAGAAAAGGAGTTTGTTTACCTGAAAGGTGTGGAAAGCACAGTATTTGGAGTCTGAACAACCTGTTTCTGTGGTGTTACCCCTGAAAAGTCACTTTCATGCAAGGGAGTATTAAGACCTCCTTTCAGGGGAGTATCCACATTTGTGAGAGCCATCAGATTCTGGGCCTCCTGTGTAACAGACAACACAAGCAGTGCTTCACCAAGACATTCACAGTCACATTTAACAGACTCAGTAGCAGTAAGAATAGCTGAAGAGTTATTTGAATATCAGTTTGTGGAAAATGTTTAAAATTTCTTAGCTTTAACACCCATACACTGGTATTTATAAATCCTACTGTTCAACTGAAAGGCATTTCAATCTTCATTTCCAGTAAAATATGTTATAAACTGGCATTGCAAAAATGAGGGGGTTACTGACTGTTTCAACTTCTTTCAGTTTGCCAGACTCCATAAATCTGCAAGATTTGTTAGTGACTGAACACCCAAGTAATCCTAAGAATCCTGATTTTAATGGGAAGAGCACACTTGAACTCTGAAACCCAAATTCAATGAAGTTTATCCAAACTGCACTTCAAAAAGAATGTTCCAGAAGAGATGGTCACTATCCAGACTTTTGGTCCATGACTCAATCGGGGTTTTTATGAATAGCCCCCTTTTTTATTTCATTTTTCCTTATTACAGTGAAGAATTAAGTCCCTCTGAAAATGAGCTAATTATACTACTGCAAATAGCAAATATATTCCCAGAAGACCACTTATCCACCTAGAGAACTCTGTATATGCCTAATATTGTGACATTTATAATGTCAGAGTACTCCATTTGAAGGTGAGCCTGACCATTCCTGCAAACACGGCACAGACTTAAATCATGATCTGCAGAGCCAGAACTCTTTTCTCTTATAATGGAACTGCTGAAATACAGCTCATTGTCAACTTAGAGGGTTGGGGGTTTTTTTTGTTTTGGAGTGGATTTTTGGGGTCTTGTTTTGTCCTACACAGTAGCTGCACTGATTTAATTTACCCATTTCTACACACTCAACAAAATACTACTCAACATTACCAGTCTTTGGAAAAATCCAGGCAATCAGAAGTTGCAAAGGCAGGTTTTGACTAACCTAAGTCTTAGGCCAATAAAGTGCTAGGAAAAAATTCCTGCATTGTTGCAGTTAATTACTACTTGTTAATTGAACTAAAAGACGGACAACATAAAATAAACTGTTTTAAGGAGATGAACTCATACATCTTCAACACTGAGAGACACCCAAGAGAAGGGGAAATTATACAAGACACCAGCAGAATTGGTTAAAAACTTCACATAATATATGATTAAAGGAAAAATAATAGGAAAGTTTTGAAACATAGTGACAATTGATCAAATAGAAACAGATCTGCTTCTATGCCCTTCAGTGTGTCATGAATATTGGGATTGTTTCAAATCCCAGTATTGCACATAATCTAAGGAGTGTTTCTCTGGTATTTACACCTTCTACTCAAGCTGACCCCTGCTCCAAAACTTAAAACCCATTCTGTACATTTATACTCTACCTGCAGGATCCTGTCCTGGGCTGCTGGAGTTTTGGGAGTCCTTAGTGCTATGCTGTTGTTGGTTACATTATATTCAGAAAGAAGAGTGCTGGAAGCTGAGTTTGTGATTCCAGATTCCTCAGCAGTCTGCCGTGCAATCTCACTTGCCTGGCCAACTTTTACAACTTCTTCAAGTTCTGTATCAGATATCTGTAAAAGAGAAAATACCAAGGCACAGTAAGATCCAATACAAGATCTACTCGATAAAACAGAAAGCGCTGTTTGGTATTTGCCTTTTAAGTTGTTTATTATCAATGAACGCCTCACCTGAGGAGCTGGAAGCACCAGTTTACTCCTTTTTTTGGTAAATTCTGACACTCCACTGGTCTGCAAAATAGCTGAAGGCAAGTCTGACTCTTTTTTCCGTTTCATGTGTTGCTTGTCCTTTTTGCGCTCTCTTCCCTCCCTTTCACTGTTATTATGGAAAACAGAACTATTTCAGAACACACAGAGCAGCTACAAAGCAAAGCAAATAAGACAAGAGCAAAAAGGCTGTACCCTTATCAAAAGCTGGATACGCTGAAACAAAACACTGCAGGAAGAGTGGAGCACCTTGCGGGTGATTAGATGTGATCTGCAGATCTTGCAGCACAACCTACTACAGGGCAGTGTAATTCTTTCAAGTTATGGAATTAGCCAACAGGTTCAGCTTTTAGGCTGCTTCAGCTGCAATCAACACCGGATCAAGAAAAATATGTCAGGCCAAGAATTTCCCTTAGTAAAAACAAGAGAATGTGAACAGTCCCTTTTTTTCCAGCAGCTGCTAAGTGAAGATGAACATGTTCTTTTATGGGAAGTGGGAACCAATTTCTCTTCTCTTTTAATAAAAATGGCATTTCCTTCAAACAGCAACGGAGGCAGGCAGTGAAATAATAAGCTTCAGTTTAAAGCTCCTGCCCGACCCTCTGAACAAAGAGCCATACAGAAAAATCAGTTAGAACCCAAGTTAATAAACCAAATTGTACATGGCATTGGACTGACTCGCTCAGTAATTAAAAGCAGTTTTGGCAGAAGTAGTGGGAAATGCAACGGTACAATTAAATATGTACCCAAGACTGGCATTTAATTCTCAACTGCACTTCTGGGGATTTTTTTGGGGGATGGGGAGAAATTAAGCCTTTAAGGACATCAACTTAAGAACAACTCCAGCAAAAGTAATACTACAAGTAAAATCTACTTCTATAAGCAATCTTAATAAGATAATCACTTAGAAAAGGGACATTAAATAAAAGAGCAAATGAGCTATTAATAGAAAACAAACCTCAAAAAAATTAACATTTCAACTTAAAGAGCAAGAACATGCATGAGAAACTATTCTGACAGATAAAAGGTGAACTAGAGGAAAGAAAAAATGTTATCACAGACAAAAAGTGAACCAGACCTTTTGAAAAGATAAAAGCACAGAAAACTGAAAAGGCAGAGGCCACTTGCACTTCTATCTGTCCCACTGAAAATACATTTCCCACCCACATTGTATTTCTAGGACTTAAAACACATATATACGGGTTACTTTTTTTTCAAATACACTGTTCCCTCCTTATTACAACACACACTTACGATCGTAATTCTCCATCCAGGTCTTGCTGACGTAGTCTCCTGAAATCTGCATCCAGGGACTGGTAATTTTCCTCCGACGTATCATAAAAACCAGGGGCAGGCTTCTTCTCAAATGGAATTTCTGCATTGTAATCCACACCTCTCTTCTTTTTTCTTTTCTTCTGGATCTCAATTCCAGCAGCGCGAAGTTCTCGTCTCTTCTGGAGAGCAGCAAGACGCCTGAAGAAAGAGCAACACCACGTGATTTAAAATGCAGAATAAGGAAAAGCAGTCCCAGGATATGAAACCAAATATAAGTTTACCGAGCTTCTTCCAGCTGCTTTTCCCTGGCTTTCCTCTTGGCCTTCTTTCCCTGTGTATTCGCCAGACGTGCTCGAGCTTCAGACAGCATTTCAAGCTCATCTACAATAGTACAGATAAAGAGAGCTATGAATTTGCACTTAGAAGATGGGAGTAAGGAAAGAAGTGACATTAAGATCAGAAAACCATCTTTAAAAGCTGAGTCAATCAATCACAGACACTCTGTGTCATCACTAATCTCCAAGTTGTCCCAATGTACTTACTGAATCATTGGCCAGATGAAATTAAGACTTTTAGAAAAAAGCCTAATGTTGAAAATAATTATATTAGTATCAACAGCAAATCAAAATTTTTACATAAAGAGGCAAACTGACCACATTAATGGAAGTAAAACTTCATTTACATCTTTATCTCAGAGTATTATCTCAAGAACTTGTTAATTGCATTTACTTCCAGAGCTGAGAACACTGTTTTTGTGAACCTGTGACTACAATGTTCATTTTACAGTTTATAGCACTGCTTTATGCAAGGGAAAAAAAAGAAGTCCGGCAGTCCTTCTGTGCTTCAGCATGGATCCATCTGGGAGGTGTGAGCTGATGGAAAACGATGAAGATACAGCACTAAGAATGCAAACAAGCAGAGCAGTTGTCAAAGCAAAGAACAGCCAGTCATGGTAACAGATAAAAATGACAGATAAGGAGGCAAAAAACACACCAACAACAGGAAAACTGGAAAAGTGTAACTGACTGGCCAGATACAGAAATAAGATAAAATCTGTAAGAAAATTAATGACCAGGGAGTGGTGGCAAAAAAGAAGAAAACCAAGATGGCTGTGTAAACAGATTTCCGTCAGATCAGACTTCTGTCAAAAACAGAAAACACACTCCTAACTCACCTTCATCCATGTCAATGGGATCTGGCCTGGCAGGTTTGGTTTCTGGATTTGGATCGATTTCTCCAGGTTTCAGTTTCCGAGGATCATCAGCAGTTTCTTCCTCATTGTCTCTCTGAGCAGCTTTGTCCCTAAAAACACATTGTAGGTGTCACCACCAGCTCTTTTGTTTTCCCCCAGACTCAAAATAACCATCCCTTAAATGTCTCCAAAGACTGATCATAAAGCAGTAACCTTGTACTCTGTACAATACATTAAATTTGTTATACAACTCACAAGCGTGGTACAGTTCCATAATCTTAAACAAGACAAAAGAAAGAAACCAACACAGTATTACATTACAACAATAAAATACTATATAAAATACAATACTGACACAGCTAGTAGTAAAGAAATCTCCTCAGGTAATCTTTAACAATAAAAACAAGAATTCAAGCAGTGTGACAAAATAAAAAATCAAGTTTTCCATTATGTTTTTCTACTCCACCAATCTTACCAGAATTAAGAAAGCTCACAAGGGAAAATGGCACATTCCTCTTCCTTTCATGGCCTAAAGAAACTCTTTGTAGCACAGAGAGATGATATCTGCACATTCAGCCACTTCAACATGTGTTTTATGTCTCTTTCTCTCTCACCCACCCACTCCTGCTGATCAGCCAGTCAAAAAATGCTAAACAGCCTAATAAAAGAATAAATCTTGACAGTCTCTTAGCCTGAATGACCAGGTGTGAGAAAAGATACACCTATCCCTATTCAAGCTCCTCTCCAGGTTCCAGGAGCTTCTTTCAAGCTAGACACAGTGACTGAAAATATTCCTTAAAGATCTGCTTACAAAAGGGCTCAGTCAACTCAAAACCACCCTAATTTACCACCATGGGAGAAGGGAATGACACATTGCTACAATAAACTCCATGGATTTCCCTGGTATTCCTGGCTGGATTTTCCTCTTGGCAAGCAGAAACTCACAGCAGAAATTCATAGTGTTCCAAGCACTGTGCAGCAGTTCTCCCAATGATGGGGGCAATGGTTCTCCACTGGGTTGGCATCAGCTTGGCCAGGTGCAACAGTTTTTCCTCCTCCTCCCGAGACCACTCTGTCTTTTTGATGCTCGGGTCCAGCCACTCGTACCTGTAATAGGTGAAAAAAATAAGGATGACAGATCCAAGTTATCCACTGATTCATCTTCAAGAATGTTTTTATGACATATGTATTTGAACTTTAAAATGTATTATTTATCCACCACTTTTCATATAGATACTGCTTTTTCTACCTTTTCCCATCTCTATTCTGGCAACGTAAAGAGTCACAGAATTAATCCTGAAAAAGAAAAGTAAAAATTGCAACAATCAAAGATAGAGAAATGGTAGAGTTGTTTGGTCTGGAGCCTTCAACAATTATCTTACTAATCCTCAACTATGCCAGTACTGTTATCTCTACAAGAAGTATTCTATTAAATATGTGCAGTTCAGTAGTCGAGAAACTAAGTCTGATTCTCAAATACACTCATACTGCATCAGTATTTGCATCAGTTTAAAGCTTCTTCTTTTTGTAAAAAATTAAATTTCACAGCGCAATTTCTAAACATTTAGTCTCAAGCCAAACTCCCACTACATGAAATTAGAAAATTATATGTAAGAGAGAGTAGTATCTTACAATTTTACTTCCTTGGCAATATCCACAGATTAAAAAATGTTTAAAAAAAGGGAAAAACTAATGTATATAATTTTAAGTGATCCTGCATTTGCTAACTCTGCAGTCACTGGCAAACAGAACATCTGGCTATTTTTGTTCAACCACTTTCAAGCAGTAAGGATTCAAAATTTCCATGACAAAATCAAACAATGTTAAAACTGTTGTTGCTTGTGGACATAATTAGTCCATGGTAACACTTTTTCCTAAATTTCCACTAATTATGAACCTCATATTCCCAGGCACGGCACCGCTCACTTACCATCTGGCTTTGCACTGCTTTGCTGATTTCCTATGCAATAACGAGGCAATACGAGACCACTGGTTTTTGCCATATTTCATAACAGCTGCTTTCAGAATTTCATCCTTTAAAGAAACATAAATAAATACCCTTATTAATCACAAAAAACTTGCAAAACAGCAACTCTGACCTCAAGCAAAGGAGAACATGGTGAATTTCACAGGCTGACCCAGAGGAAAGAACACAGAACTGCTACTTCTTTTCCATTTTATTCTCAAGATGAATAAGGATTTGTATTTCAAAGGCCAATGAAATCAATAAAGATTAAATGAAAAAGACACATGATTATTGTTCCAAACTTCATATATCCAAAAGAACTTCCCAAATGACTATTTTCAATGCTCTCTAATGCACTAGGTGTTCAAAGGCTCTGTAAGTCTCCCTTGAAGGACAGCAGTAAAGAGGTAGGGAAGTGTTTGTCTGGTAATGACATCACAAGTGGAAAAAAAAGTAGAATTGGCAGATACCTCTGGCTGCTTTGTTTTAAATAATACCATAAAATTATCTCTTTTTTTCATATTTTAGTGCAATTAGAATAAAAATGCAACAGGTTCAGCTTGGGAGCCAGGTTGTTCACATACAACAAAGTGTGCACTGAGATTTGATCAAAAGCCAGAAGTCTTATCAACTGTCAATCCATCAACCCCTCTCTCCCTTCCTCCCAGATAGATGGGCTCATTATCTCTGGTTTATTCAGAGGAAGTGGTATTTTAAATGCATTTAAGCTATTCTTGCAGCCCTGTCAACCACAGATGTCCCTCTCCTGTACCCAGTGAGTGTTCAGTGAGTCTGACACTGTCTCACACAGACATCGCTCAGAGCACAGCAGATTTAACTGTGGGCTCATGATCAGCTCTGGCTTGAGCTGCTACTGGCAACAATTAATGTAATTACCATTCTGAAATAAATAACAAAACCTCCCTTGTGTGTGTTTTCTTTAACTTACTTGGTGCTCTATAGCACACAGGAGCTGTACCAGTGACATTAACAGGCTTTTTTTGCAAGTAACTGGCCATTTTATGAATGACCTGATATCACCTGATTCCACTTTCTCTGTTTTTAATGCTGTATGTATAATCAAAATGGTAATTAAAAAAACCCAACACCTATTTTATCTCTAGTACACAAAAACTGGTGGGCCAGTGACCTATTTGGGCACTGGAACAGGCTCCCCAGGGCAGTGGCCACAGCCCCAAGCCTGCCAGAGTCCAAGCAGCATTTGGACAACGCTCTCAGGCACAAGGTGGGACTCTTGGGGGTGTTCTGTGCAGGGCCAGGAATTGGACTTGATGATCCCTGTGGGCCCCTTTCCACCCAGGACATTCTGTGATTCCATTTAATACACTGCTCTTTAACAGTCACCAAAATTTATCAATTATGGAAGACTCTAAGAATGAGGTGAAGACAACATGGGTTTTCCTGTCCTCTGCTGATCCCAAATCTAGCTGCCTCCTGGCACGTCACTGATATATCAAAAGTGCTTAAGAGCATACAGAGTACATTTTATCTTCTATTACTTTTCCCTTGCTGATTCCTGGAACAACGTACGTACCTGTGTTCACGGTATGCAGTGATAGAGTTCTGGATTTTACACTGCCAGGTACATCCTTTTGCTTTAAACATATATCTAATAAAACTGACATCCTTGATTTCTTATGTTATTTCCTTTTTCATGACCACTTGCGGTTCTGAAAGCTTGTGACAGCAAAACTGGAGGGGATTGCTCTTTTTTGGAACAACAATTTCTGTGTACAGAACTCTTGGGGCTGCAGATGAAGAGCCCATGCCCACTGACAGGACAAGAGGAAACAGACTGAAGTTGCACCAGTGGAGGTTTAGATTAGTTATTAATAATTTTTTTTTTATGGAAAGGGTTGTAAAGCATTGGTACAGGCTGCCCAGGGCAGTAGTGGAGTCACCATTCCTCAAAGTGTTAAAAAAACCCACGTGGATACGACACTTAAGGACATGGTTAAATGGTGAACATGGTGGTGGTGCTATGCTGATGGCTGGACACTTAGTGATCTTACATCTTGTCCAATCCTAAAAATTCTTTGACTCTGCCTTTGCCATTTCCACATTTGGAAAGATCTTCAAGCGGAAGAGATTCCTGCTGCCTCATTCCCCTAGAGCGTAAGAAACCTGCCTATGAAGTACAAGTCACACTCCAGCCTGTGAGAGGGACATCTCCTAGCACAGCACAGCCCCTACTTCCACTCCCGTGGCAGTGGGAACGGTTTCTCCGGGGCAGAAAGACATGATTACGTGTATGGCTGAGCTTCCCAACCTGGAGCCTGAGGGAAAAACAACACCAACGCGACCTTTGCCCACTAATGCAGCGGGAAGAAGGACAGCAAAGGCTGCTGGGGAATGCAGCCCAACAGAGAGCCAAGGAATCACAGAATCAGCTTGGAAAAGGCCTCTCAGATTACTGAGTTTAACCTATGTCTGATCACCACCATGTCAATGAGACCATGGCACTCAGTGCCACGTCCAGTCTTTCCTTAAACACCTCCAGGGATGGTGACTCCATCACCTCCCTGGGCAGCCCCTTCCAATACTTGGTCAGCCTTTTCTGTGAAAAAATTCTTCCTAATGTCCAACCTAAACCTCCCCTATTTGAGGCTATGTCCTCTTGTCCTGTCGCTTGCTCCCTGGGAGCAGAGCCCGACCCCCACCCGGCTGCACCGTCCTGTCAGGGAGTTGTGGAGAGCCACATGGTCCCCCCGAACCTCCTTTTCTTCAGGCTGAGCCCCCTTCCCAGCTCCATCACCCGCTCTTCATCAGACTTGTGCTCCAGACCCTTCCCCAGCTGCGCTGCCCTTCTCTGCACTCGCTCCTGCAGACCTCACCCTCTCTGGCTGTCTCGGCACACGGGCTCCCGCACACCCGGACCATGCCCCGGGACACCCCAAAAATCTCAACCCCCCGCGCAGGCGCACCACGACACCCACCCCCCTCCCGCGCCTGCGCACCACTGAGGCACCCCCCCC
>VZTE01002905.1:1529239-1641282 GCA_013397775.1 Eulacestoma nigropectus
CCCCCGGGCCCTGAGGGGGGACGAGGGCTTAAAGCCCGGCGAGTCCTACCTCGGTGTTCCGCCACACGCCGCCTTTAATCATAATCCGCGGCATCTTGGCGGCAAGGGGAGGGGGGTCGAACCCGTGAAGCGAGAGAGTGGAGAGGGGACGGAAGCGCCGCTCGCCTCAGCGGGGCCGGCCGAGACCGCGCACGGTCGCCCTCAGCGGCGGCGGGTGCCGAGGGAGGCGGGGCCGGCTGCTCTGCCAGAAAAGCGGGAAGCGGGGGCGGCTGCTTTCCCAGGGGAGCGGGGCCGGGGGGGTTTCCCNACCGGCGGCTTTTCCAAGGGAAGTGAGGCCGCTGCTCCTCCAGGGAAGCGGGTCCGGCCGCTCCGCGCATGCGCAGCCCCCTGCGCGTCCTGAGGCGGCGCTCCGCGCTAGCGCCACCTACCGGCCGGAGGAGCGCACGGCGGAGGGGCCCGGCCGGCGCCGAACGGAGGAGATGGGCTTTCATTGAACTCCTTCAAATTTCCCCAAGCGACGCAAATAAGGCAGGAAAGGGGCAGCGGAAGGAAATCACATCTCCCCCATGCTACGTTTAGAGGGTATTTTGTTAATTTCAGGAAAAAAAAATCCGTGCGTTTGTGTACGGAATAAGTTCTTGGCTGTGAGGGTGCCGAGGCCCTGGCACAGGTTGCCCACAGAAGCTGTGGCTGCCCCATCCCTGGAAGTGCCCAAGGCCAGGTTGGACAGGCCTTAGAGTAGCCTGTGATATGACCCTGCCCACAGCAGGGGGCAGAACAAGATAATCTTTAAGGTCCCAACACAAAACTATTCTAAGATTCTACAAGAGAGCAACATTCATAGTGCGTTTGCATATTCACACACACACACACACTGAAGGAGTGTGTACCAAGTACATATCTGAATTTGGGAAATTTTCACAGGTAAGTACTCATGTCAGATGCCTTTGCACCTTCTTAACAGGTGAGGGGTTGAGCCTCAAGGAGTGGGGATCTCAGCCCAGGATCCATCATTGTCATTCAGCTGTGGTCCTGCAAGTACATCCAACCTGGAAATTGTGTGGCTCGGAAAGGCCCCACTCAGAGGCATGTGCTGGTCTCAGCCCACTGCAGTCTGGAGAGCTCAGAGGGTCTAAGTGCCATTGCTAAGAGAGTCACAACAGACTTGGCTTTGCTCATAGCAATTTCCCACCCTGGCTGCAATTCAGGTCGGTAACTTTCTTTTAAAGTTCAAAACCAAAAATGTTCCACTTGGGTGGTTATTCAGGTAAGAAAAGTAATTTCCCAAGGCTGTTAAAAACCAGGGCTCCTTAGCCAGCGCAAGTTCCTGGGAGCAGACTGTTTCTGGTAAGCTCAAGATGAGCACAGCCCAGCTCATCAAGGCTAAGGCCTAACGAGCATTTCTGAGACCACAGTGTGCCTCAAACAGGAGGATGGGCCACCACACCATTTAAGTCTGACTCACTACTATTCATTTACATTACCTCCTGTTTAACTTTTATTCATTTATTTAGCAGATGCATAGCAGGTAAAATGACAGCCTTTTGCTCAATTTGACTCATTACATTTCCTTGTTTTTCACGATACGTTAATGAAGAAAATTATGCAAGCTTTTTTGGTTTAAAAAGGAAACTTCAGGTTCATGATTATGATTCAGGAAAGACTTTGATTTTTGTTTAAAGTATGCAGAAATAAAAAATATATTACACTTTTAGCTACCAGAAAAAAATACCAACAATAGCCCATGTCTTATTTGAAACTGAATATGCCTCTACCTTTAAATTTCACTGACTTCGCAGACTGAGAACACCTTTGAAATCCCAAAAGTCCAGTGCAGTGCATAAGGAACAGAGAGCAATGTCAGTAGTCATTAAACTGTTTATTTTTATTAGAGAAAGTGACCATGAATAACAATTTTTACAAAATCATCAAGCTCCAACTGAAAATACCTTCTTGTTCTTACTTACAACTTGAAGAAACTTACATTTACAAACTCTTTCAAAAATTTACTGCAGTTTATTTCTCCCCGTAAACCAGGCTCCCTTCATCATCATTGTACACCACATTTTAAAACAACTGTTCTATAAGACTTAGCCTTACTAGTCTCATCTGATATAGAGGTTTACAATTCCTTCATCATTTTTGTTTCCTCTTTGTACCTGTTCTTTTCAAAAAGAAGATCAGAATTGTACAGTAATGCAGGTAAAAACTCCTCCAAGCTTGAGTAACCATTAATATTTACCAGAATAATACAGGATAATATTCTTCTTTCTCACAACTGGATCAGGTGGCTTCAAGATCTGAATCACTCATCTGTAACCATCATAGTTCAGGCACAGATATTTACTTGCCTGACTTTACTCAAGCTGTGAAGAACTGGATCACTTGAGTATCTTTGGTGATCTGGCCTTAAATAAATGCATCTATCCATGAGTTTCAATCCATTCTTGGAAAATGGTGCTCCAAATGGCAGAATGGCTGTAGGAGTTCTGGAAGACAAGCCCCTGCTCAGGCAGGGCCATCCAGCACTGGTTGTCCAGGATCACATCCAGATGGCTTTTAAACAGCCCCAAAGAGGGGCACTCCAGTCCCTCTGTGGGCAGGCCTTCCCAGCCTGTCTCCGACATTACCAGAAAGCCTCTGCAAGACATTATCTGTGTTCCTACAGAAAGGCACACATCCAGGAGCAGTAAAAAAAGCACTGAGTTACATATTTACATTCTAAATTAAACCACAGGTTTGTTCTCCTGCTCCATGGACTGAGCTGTAGCATTGGGATAGTTTGCACCAGCCCTTTGCTGTTGTCTTTCCTCACACAAGGGGATAACACACTGTTATCAAAACCACTTATCACACTCAAAGAGTTCCCAGCACTGTGTAACTGCAAAACAAACAAAGATTTGTCTAGATTTGAATATAAGTTGGAAGCAGCATTCATCTGGGTTCACCATACCCTGCACCAACTGCTGCATAGTACAATAGTTCTTACACATGGTATTTTAGACTAACAGTAAAGTTATTAAACAAAATAAATTTATCAGTTTCAGATACTGGTAAGATTTTCAATTTAATTAAACAGCATTCACAATTATTGGCAAATGCTCGTATTAACAGGAGTTATCTAAAAAGTGTATCATCTATTTTAACAACACATTAACTACTAACCTGAGAAAAGGTAAGGCATTTCATACTAGATTAACATTTGACATTCACATAAAATTGAAGATTTAAAGATTCTCAGTATCATAAAATATATGTTGTGGGACATTACCATTTCTGTCAGACTACTCAAAAAATTATCAAAACTACAGACAAGGTAACTGCTTAATAAACATACATACAGAAATATGGAAAACATTTTCATGTCACAACTACCCAGTGATGACATGCATATTTTGTTTCTGTAATTTTGTGAGATACTATTTTTTTCTCTTACAAGTATTGCAAAAGCACCTGGGAGTAAAGGAGGCAACTTTCAGCAGGTGGGAGGTAGCATTAAGCCTCCAGATACACTGGTAATTTTTATAAGTTATTACTATAAAATATAACATGCCCCTCCTTCCCTCCCTTTAAACATTCTTTCAGTTAGAAAAGAGATTTTTTCTTAATAAATTTTTACTAGAAAATAAGTGGTGCAGAATAACTGTTTAAACACAGATGAACACTGGCCAAATCCTAACTGACCTCTATTGAAGCAGTTACTCAGGAATGACAAAGTGTCTCCAAGATCTTCAGCACAGCCTGTGCTAGAATTGATGTTCTCAGGAACACCTGCAGCAAACCAGTACCCCAAAGTTTCACTGTCTAGACCAAAATGCTGGCTGCATCCATTACCAGCCATCATTCTGGGCACAGCAAAGGAACGTAAAGCCATGAAGAACTTCAGGACATGCAAACTTCTCCAGAACCAAGCACCAACTTCCAATTCTCAACCTCACATTCCAAGCTTGTGCTGCCGCTTATGCTTCTCCAGCAGTTTTTTGGTGGGCAGCACCACATTACACTTTGCACACTTGTACTTCTTTTTGTGCGTTTTTATGTGCTTTTGGAAAGCGTGTTTATCCACCGTGGAGTATCGGCACCTCCTGCAGTGCAGCTTGAGGTGAGTCAGCAAGTGGCGCTTGAGGTGGCTGGAGGTGCGGAAAGCCAGGGAGCACTGCCCACACTGGAACGGCTTCTCTCCCGTGTGGATCCTCAGGTGGAGCTTCAGGTTCCCGTTGTGGGCTGTGCAATAGCCGCACTCCTCACACCTGTACGTCTTGACAGGCAGCTCCTTGTGCTCGTAGAGGCAGGCAGGAGAGGAGCTTTCCTCCCCGGCGTGTGAAGCCAGGTGCTGTTTCAAGGACAGCCATTTGTTGGTTGAGTAGTCACACCTCGTGCACTTGAAATGCCCCATGTTCAAATGTGTGAGTCTGTGCCTTTTCAGGTGACTGGAAGTACGGAACTTCTTCTGACAAACGGTGCAGCTGTAAGGCTTCTCACCTGTGTGAGTTCTGATGTGGAGTTCCAGGTTGCTTAAAATGCCAGTAGCGTAGTTGCACTCTGTACACTGATAGAATGGTCGCTGACTTTGTGCTCGCACATTGTTTGCTGTGCCCCTCTGAACACCTGGCTGAACTCCAGAGACTTCTGAACCAAGCCAGGAGCTGCTTGAGCCTTTGCAGGAATCAAAATCCCTTTCTGGATATGTGCCTCCGTGGATTTCACGATGCAATTCAAGATTGTCTAAACACCTCTCTACAAAGAGGCAGCTCCCAAACTCCTGTCCATTTTTTACATGAAGAAGGCTGTGTTTCTGCAAATGGTTTGAAGTTTTAAATGCCTCATTGCACTCTTTACACACAAATGGTCTTTCATCCGTATGTAACTTTAGGTGCAGCCTGAAGTTGTTAGGAACAGCAGTAATATAACTGCAGTGCTGGCACCTGTATGTCTGGAACGTATTTAAATTGGAAGGACATGTATCCTCCAAGTTTTCCACAAAGTTACGATATGAAGCATCATCTTGCACTTGTGAATGAGAGGCTTCTGATTTGAAGAAAGGTTCCTCTTTGTAAGTGGCAGCGTCCATTTGGTAAGAAGCCTGAGGAACTTCTGATCTATTCCCAGTAACCGCCACGCTGTTGCTTCCATGGCAGTTTTCAAGGAATTTCTTTCCAGGCCATATTTTCTTATTGTCCCACACATTGCTTGCTTGCTCAAACTCTACTTCTGAAGCCAGGATTCCCCCACCCCGACAATCATTTTCTCCACCAAAAAGAGAGTGAGAAACATGGCCCTGAGAATCACCATCAGCTATGCATATTTTGCTTTTACAGTACTTATTGCTCTGACTTGTATAACCATTAGCCTTTAACTGTTCATGAAATTTCTTGTGAAAGCTGAGATGTCCTTTAGTGTAGAACATCAGGTTACATTCATCGCATGTGTAATTCTTTAGAGGTCTTTCAGTTCTTTTTCTCCCACTCAGGCAGCTGGGTTGCTGTCCTTGGCACGTTTCTGTCCCTGCATGTATCCTCCTGTGTCTCTCCAACCCTGAGGTGCTGGTGAATGCTGCCTGGCAGAGCTCACAGGAATATGGTTTATCCCCTGTGTGGACGTGGCTGTGCCTCACCATGCTTGCAAAATACAATGAAAAAAAGGTGCAGAACCTGCACTGGTAGAGCTTATAGCCAGCATGCCAGTACATGTGATTTAACAGGTAGGATAAGCTGCTGCAGGAGTAATCACACTGCGGGCACTGGTAAGGTGGTCTCTCCTTGTGTCCCTTCATGTGATGAATAAAACTCCTAGGACTTGATGAAACAAAGAAACAAATTCTGCAGGAAAAGCTGACTGGCACATCCAGATGTGTGAAGTCCCTTTCAATTTTAATGAAAAATTTCTTGTATTTACTTTCTTTTTTCTTGGTCTCAGAATCTCCTCCTTCAGATCCTTTCTGCCTCCCTTTTCTTGCATTTATTCTGTTTTTTCTTGCCTTTTGCAACCTAGCAATCTTCTTATGAAATTTAAGGTGATTCTTAAGATTGAAAGAAAAGAAAAAAGTTCTTTTACAAAAGCAGCATTTATGTATTTTCTTATCTTTATGAGCTGAATAAATATGTTTCTTCAAGTGCGCACTGCATTTATACACAGAACTACAAAACCTGCACTTGAAACTCCATCTTTCATTCTCCTTTGTAGAAGAAGATGTTTTAGGAAGAGGTGTGATGGTCACACTATCATTCAGCCATTTTAAACCTTCTTGCTGGCTCTGGAACTCTTTTGGGCTTGCATGAGAAGGAACAACTTTTTGTTGCTGGTGTCTTTTCTTAGGCAATGGTGTTAACATCTTGTAAATATGCTCTCCAGTAGTATTTGATTCAGCAGAAGTGAAAGCATTTATCTCAGGTTTCCCTACATCTTCTAGAAGTTCTTTAAAAGTAGGAGAACATCCATTAAGAAATGGATCAGAACCATTATAGGTAAATTTCTCTTCTTCTTTCAAGCCATGTTCCAAAAGAGAACTCAGAGTTTCATCTTCAAATTTGCTTATTTTCCTGTTATCAATTTCATTATCTCCATTCTTTGAGGAATCAGGATCTACAAGGAGATATAAAAAGGCACATTTCATACAATCACAAATATTCACGAATAATTCGTAGTAATAATCCCAAATTGCCTAACGACTTGCTTGCTCTCCGTTACTTCTACTTCCTTATTATTTCCCTCTCTCCACTTTTTTTCCCTAATGCCTCTCTTCATGCTACTCCCTGCCCCCAACATTTAAGTGCTGTTCCTAGTTAGAAGCCTCCCTCCTTCCCACTGGCTATTTTCACTCAAGGCTCTGAATTTCACAGAACAATACTGCATCCAGTTTATAACAGCTTTATGACAGAACTCCTATCAAAGTACTGGCACCAAACTTTGCTATTGCTCCATTCTCACAAATACAATGCTTTTTCTGCGTTATTTTGAGAATATTTCCCTGATGAAAGGCCACCCTTTTGCTCATGAAAAAGTACTAACCTCTTGTAGTTCCACTACCTTTCACAGGAGTCTGTGAAAGAACTGAGCATATTCCAGGCAATATTTTCCTTCTGCTGCATTTATTAATCTAACTTGAAATGTTTACTCTAAAAGAAATTGGTTTCATAGCATTTCTATACAATTTCTTATTTCAAAAACTCGAGATTTACCATATTTTACCATATTTCTTAAACGCTTGCACTAATCTTATTAAAATATTACCTTCCATTTTAACAATTATCTCAAATTCCTTGTGGATTTCTGGTTGTTTCTGTGGAGTGCCATCAAAAAGAACACTTGCAACACTGACAGGTTCTTCTTCCTGTTTGGGTACCACTACCAACGCCCACGATCTGCTCGTCTCGACGGTGTCAGCTCTGTCACTGTCAGCAGAGGACAGGAGAGGAGGAATCTTCTGAAAGCCATCATTACCACCACAATCTTCTCCATCGCTGTATTTGATTATCTCTGGAAGCTCTGTTTTGCAAGATGATGTAGGTAACGTGCAATTTTGACCGTATTTATCTGTGCCTGCATCACACCCATCACTTGAAGATAATTTTGATGTGTTACACACACTCTCAGCAAAGCATTTATCCTCAGAGTATTTAACACAATTATCTTCATTTGAAACAGTCCTGTTTGCATGCCAATTGCCTACACTGCTCCTGTTGTTTGAATGCTCCACTCCATTTTTTAGGCAAAAGCTGTTGTTTAATTTAAACTCCTGCTCCACCTCGGGAATGGACACTTCCTGGTCGTTATTGTCATCCTGGAGAAAATCTTCATCGCTCAGCACAAAGACAGTGATTGGCAGCACAATCTCAAACACCTCCGGCTCTGCGAGCAGAAACAGACACAAATTACCGCAATTTCCAAAAAAAAAACTAAGGCACCGCGTCCACCATAATCCACACAGATCCCCAGTGCGCGTGCGCATGCCCCGGCGGGCCCCGCAGATTCGCCCCTTTCCCGCCTTCCCCGCTTTCCGCGGTCACTCGGGCACCGCCGCTCCCACTGGAGCCGCGCTGGGTCCCCGCCGAGGACAGCAGGCACTTACCGCTGTCTGCGGCCGGCTGCGGCATTCCCTCCCCGGCCGGCTGCGGCCCTCCCGGCTCCGTCGGCATCTCCCGGCCCGTCCGTCCCCGCGCGGGACTCGAACCACCGGCCCTGCGCGCCTGCGCAGAGGGGCGGGGGGCGGCGCTCCTGGTGCCTCCTGATTTGGGGAGAGGCGGGGGGCGCGGCCTGAGGAGGGTGTGCGGCGGGCTCCGCGCGCTGAGGCCTTCACGTGTGGGTTAAAACTCGGTTTTAAACCTGCTTTTAAGTGGTTTGAAAACTCCATGTAGTCACCCAGCTGGGTCAGGGTGTCCCCAGTCCTGGGCGGAATTGTTCGAATGCTCTGCGAAACCTATTCCCTGTTCAAGCAATTTTGATTGGTTGTTAATTCTTTTCCTGTAAAATTAGATCTCAGCTAATATCAATCAGACTCTTAAGATCGGAATTGTGCCAACAATAAAGCCGTCCCTCGCTGGGGGCAGACAGAATCACAGAATAATCGCTGGTAGAAGTCACCAAATCTATGGAAATGCAAAACGGCACCATTGGTTTCATCCTTCTCTCCTCCTTCGCTGTTCAGGCTGAAAGTGGAAAATGCGTGAACCTGCGTGCATGCACATTTACATGCGTAGAGATGTAGGTCTTTATATACTTATATAAATGTATATACATGCATGGTGCCCCTCCCCATGGCAGGGTGGTTGGAATGAGATAGTCTTTAAGGTCCCTTTCAACAAAAACCATTCTGTGATTCTGTGAGTTGTGGCTGGAAGGGACCTTTGGAGACCATCCAGCCCAACCCCCCTTGCCAAGGCAGGGTCGCCTGGAGCAGCTGACACAGGAACACGTCCAGGTGGGTTTGGAATATCTCCAGAGAGGGACAATCCACAAAATCCCTGGTCAGCCTGCTCCAGTGCTCTGCCACCCTCAGTATAAAGAAGTTCTTCCTCATGTTGAGGTGGAACTTGTTGTGTTTCATTTTATGGCCACTGCTCCTTGTCCTGTCACTGGGCATCACTGTAAAGAGCCTGGCACCATCCTCGTGGCACCCATCTTGGAGATACTTATACAGATTGTTGACATCCCCTCTCAGTCTGCTCCAGACTAATCAGGCCCAGCTCCTGCAGTCTCTCCTCATAAGAGAGATGCTCCAGATGCCTCATCATCTTTGTGGCCTCCACTGGGCCTTCTCCAGTAGCTCCTTGTCCTGCTGCCCAGGGATGTACCCCCAGCTCCCAGCACCCTGATCCTGACAGTACTTTATCCCCACCCGCAGCTGTGATCCCACATCCTGCACTGCTAGAGAATTCCCAGTTCTCATTTTCCAGGCTCAGCACTCTGTAGTGGTGCCTCCAAAAGAGGATGGAACGTTTAGCCACTCCGATGAGAGGAATTTTCCCTATTCCCTGTTTTCTTCCCCCAATAAAAAGCATGTAAGGAACCAATTATCTGCCTTAATTTCAGAGCCTTGCACTTGTTGTACATGGAGCTGCACCCATTTGTAGAAACATTTGTTCAGTTTGTGAAATTTAGATGGCATCTTCTTATTTTCAAATAGACCTGATGAAACCTTGAGGCAGGAACATTTCCAAAAGCCTCCTAACTGAGAATATTAAATTAGGCAAAGATGAGAGGAATATTGGCTTCTGTGTTTCAGCTCTCAGGGAGTTTGGGAATGTCTACAGATTGAGAAGACTTTTTGATACTCCAAGGTGAGTGAAACAGATGCTGGGGTGAGCAGGATGTCTGCCTAGACTTTTTGCTGCCTGAGCAAGCCACAGCATGTGAAAAAATAAAAGTAATTAAAAAGTCTCCTCCTGGTAGAACCATCTGAGTCTCTCCCACAAGATGGCTCTGCAGCCACAGGCTCTGCAAGGGAAGAACCTGGAAATACGGGTTATTTCTTTGTTTTAAAGCATTAACATTAAAACCAGCTTATTTGAAAAATATCTCCCTCACTAGAAAACCTGCAAAATTCTGCAAAAACTTTACGAAGATGTTAGTGCCAAGCCTTTTTCCTTGAAACTGGCTCTTTCCACTTTTTCTTAAAGGAACAAGCTCTAACTCTCAGCCTAGTACTTCATGATGCCATCATCCAGTGAATAAAGTGACCATGACATGGCTGAGGAATAAATCTGGTGAGTCTGAGGAAGGCTGCTTCCATCCTTACAAGTCCATTGCAAAAATTACCTCCTGCAAATTCAGCTTGCAATGGAGTCATCAGAACCTGCTTGCAACAGTGCTTGTGCCCACACGCCAGCATGAAAAAAGAGTTGTGGAAAGTTTCTTGTAAGGAATAGGATGGGGAGGTTTTAAGCTGAAAGAGGGTGGATTTAGAAAGGGTATTAGGAAGAAATTCTTCCCTGTGAGGGTGGTGGGGCCCTGGCACAGGTTGCCCAGAGAAGCTGTGGCTGCCCCATCCCTGGAAATGTTCCAAGCCAGGTTAGATGGGGCTTTGAGCAGCCTGGGGTAGTGGAAGGTGTCCCTGCCCATGGCAGAGAGGTGGAACAAGATGATCCTTAAGGTTTCTTCCAACCCAAACCGTTCCGTGACTCTGTGAAATATCGGATACTATGAGAAATTGAAGCAACTCCAATAAATTGTGATTAATTGAAGCGTGGATTTTTGACATCTTTGTGGCCAGAATGGTGACACAGACTTACCTCAACTAACATAAGATATTGACCTAAGAGGTGTAACTTGAGAGTGTAGTCACCTTAGGCTGCTTCTAGAGCAAGTAGGTTTTATCCTTGTGCATTTCATGCTGTAGGTTGGAAGGGCCTGTGACAGTAATTTCATGAAGTCTTACATCAGTATGCTTCACTTTGCCAGCCAGGGCACATAACAAAAATTCAAGCTGGAAATATCTTAGTTAAGCAAAAAGCCTGAAAGTTGAGGGTGAAAACATAATGTCACTTTTAGACCAGGGAGAGAGAGAATTGTTCCTGGGAAAATAATAAAAGTGCAGTTATGGTCTGTCAACAAGAGCAGAAGTGGTAGCTGAATACAAATCCAGCTGGAAGAGCATAGAAAAGAGGCTGGGTAAGTTGTAAATGAAGTTATTAATCAATATCAGCTAATGTAAAGAAGGAAGTATCTCCAGAAGGATTGCTCAGCCCAATTTCAGCTGTATTAGAACTGTGAACTACAGGGACTGGGAGCTTTTCAACAGCCCAGATATTACAGTAACAAACCAAGGCTTAGTAACTAAATGGCTTCTTTTATTGTAAAACCTGCTGGGTTGTTTTTCTCTTTCTCACACTGCCATTGACTTTTTTTTTTTTTTTTTGTTCCCTTTTTGGAAACAGCTCCAGTGAAGTCTGTTCCAGAGGGATGAGAAGAAAACACATCAGTGAGGACAAAGAGTTGAGCAGCACTTAGGGACAGAGCCTTCTCACACCAAAAGCCCACGGAGAGATGCAGCTGAGGATTGAGAGTCACACAAAATCCCAACACACTCTGCTTTCCGATACCTTCTGCCCCAAGCACATCTCCTTATCACTCAGCTCACCTTGAACTTGTGGAAAATGCAAGACCAGGAAAAAAATTCAGTCTTATGGTTAGAGCACAGGAGCCAGGAAGTTTGATTTCCATTCCTGTTTTTTCTGCAGGTTTGTGAAAATCCCTGTTGTTTGCAGAGTGTTTTAAGTTCTACACATTGCTTTAAGAGAAGAGAGCAGTGCTCTTACATGTTTTCAGCTCTCAGCATTGGAAGTAGAGTTTGATTTATTGCCATACACAGCATTTCCCTAAATTGGGAGACAAATATATCCAAGCTAGAACTTGGGAAAACCTGGAAATACAGAGCCTTTGTTTCTGGAAAATGGAGCATGGTCCATTCTACTGATTTTGCTCTTTTTCTCCTCATAAAATCATGTAATAGTTTAAGATGGAAGGATCTTTTACAGGTCATTGAATCCAACCCCACTGCCATGGACAGGGATGCTTTCCACTATTCCAGGCTGCTCCAAGCCCCATCCAGCGTGGCCTTGAACACTTCCAGGGATGGGGCAGTTCTCTCATGCCTTTCTCATGTGAAAGACAGAGATTCTCTGCCAGCATGGACAGAGAACTTCTGAATCAAAAATGATTGATTTTTATGAAGCCACACCGATCTGAACAAAGTTAGCCCAAAACTGAATTATGGAGTTTGTTGCAGTTTGAGAGAGAAACAAATGTGGCAAAGGAAATTTCAGCTTGAAAGTTCCAGCACAGTAAGATCTCATTGTGGAAAGTGTGAGGAAATCTTAATAGAGGGTGTTGGTGCCTCCGCCTTCTATAATAATTTGAAAACTAAACATTAAAATACTGACAGTGACAGAGGGTAATGAACCATTGCTTGTCAAAAATAATATTGTAGGAAAAGGTCAGCTCTTTGGAAAAGCAAGTGCCTGTGGATTGACAAGGTTAATTATAAAAATAAGTGTATTGCTGCCAAATTGCCAGTTGCTGGGTAACCCACAGGTGAAGGGAAGTGCATTTGCTTAGTGGCAGGAATTTAGTGATTCACCATCTGGGTGAAGTTTTCTTCAGTGGAGGGTGTAAGATTTTTATTTAGACAATGCAGTCTTACCTGCTCCATTTGACCAACTAATCTCTCTCTAGACTCCATTGATAGTATTGGCTACAAACTTAATTTAGTTGTCTGAATATGAATAACAATAAAGAGTTCCTTCATTAGTTTTGCTGTATCCCTAAGACTTAAAATAACTTAAAATAACACATCCACACCAGATAAGATAAAATAGCATAATTAGTTTGTGGAGAAGCTTCTTCCCAGGCACAAGGTTTGGAGACCAACCTGAAAACACGATAAACTTTTTTTTTTTTTTAATAGAGCAAGGCAAAGGTGCCTCACTCAAAACAGAGAATGTACTATTTGCTTTTAAGTGGATATTATTTGATTGTTTAGCTGGTTTTACACATGGTTTTTGCATTAAATTCTTCCCTGTGAGGGTGGTGCAGCCCTGGCACAGGTTACCCAGAGAAGCTGTGGCTGCCCCATCCCTGGAAGTGTCCAAGGCCAGGTTGGACAGGGCTTAGAGCAACCTGGGATAGTGGAAGGTGTCCCTGCCCATGGCAGGGGCTGAAACAAGATGATCTTTAGGGTCTCTTTCAACCCAAACCATTTATGACTCTATGATTTTATGTGGCAGGGCTTTTCTGCTGGTTGGAGGCCTTTTTGTGTGATCTGGATATGCCCTATTGTGAATTCCTGTTGCCCTCCCAAACTGGGTGAATAGGAGTACCTTGCACTAGCCAGATTACTCTGGCTTGGATCCAGGCAAACTACAGTTCTTCTACACAATTTCCAGGTGCAGTTTAGGAGTTAGCATGGGTCAGGGCTAGTTTCCCAGAACAGAAATAAACAGAAGGAATGAGCAGAGAAGATTAATGTCCGTACAAAGCCAGATGAGAACCTCTGGCACCCGTGATGCCATCTGGAAAGATGTTTATAACATGTAAGCTATAACATGTAAGTAACTTTTTGTTTGTGTGTTTCAAAAGATTTATTAAAAAATCCCCCCAAACCTGAGCTGTATGCTGATCAGATGTAGTTTATGGAATTATAGTCAACCTGCTTACTTGTCTGCAGCTGTGAGGAGTGTTTCAACTACAAGCAAAATAGATGAATAGTCTTTCAGCTGATTTTCAACTTTGTTTTGTATTCTGCAGCTGCTTCTAAATCACAGCAAAAATCAACAATATTATTCATGCTGACAAGACTGAAAATTATGAAAAATTATGGAAAAGGAGAAGCCAAAGCTTTTTGTGCAACTTTTTCCTCAGCTAAACATGTCAGGTCCCTCTTAGCCTATTTTTGTATTTTCCTTCCAGCTTAGATTATTCCATCTTAAAATATTTTAGGTACTTTTTGCACTTTTAGCAAGTGCAAAACACTTGTTTTTTTCTGTAATTTTGCCTTGCATAAGTGGCAGTTACCCAGCATGTTGAAAGTGATTGAGACATTCACCAAGTGGTATGGATTTCTCATTAGAGTAGGGTCATTACTAGGGAGACTGAGTGATCTAAAGGTGTTATATTTATATTTTTACTGTGAGGATGGTGAGGCCATGGCACAGGTTGCCCAGAGAAGCTGTGCCTGCCACACCCCTGGAAGTGTTCAAGGCCAGGTTGGATGGGGCTTGGAGCAACCTGGACTAGTGGAAGGTGTTCCTACCTTCAGGAATCTCATTCCTTATCTGTATTCATTCCTTATCTGTATTTCCTTATAGAATATTTAAAAACAGAAACCCAGTTCTTGCTCCAAACTGATCTGCATTCCCTGATAGATGATACAAATCCATACATCTCAGATACGTCTGTTAAGTTCACGGAGTGCTCTGAGATTTCAAAATATAGCTATTATGAAAATAGCCATTGTTATTCTTGTTTTTAATAGCTGCTGACAGTCAGGAATATTTTGAGGTAAGTGCCAAGTTAGAAGCTGTGATTCTGAATAGAGTTTTTCAAATACTCCAGGGCTCTATATTTGAGGTAATTTGTCTGGACTGTCATCCCAGAAACATCTGGTAGAAGGGGATCAGACTGGCACAACAAAGACTGGCAGTGGTACTCACATGTCCCCTTGTGGAGCCGGTTTATGAGTTTGGTTGTGCTAAAGATGTTGAATATTTTGCAGGGCTTTACTGAATTTTCTTGAGCTGTCTGAAAGTCAGCATTTCCATTTCATGGCAAATGTCGAAGTTTCACAGTATATTTTCATTCTCAGTATGAACAAACCCACAAGTATAAAACCTTTCCTGCCCATTAAGAAAAGTGTTGCTTTAAACATAGAGTAAATATGTAGAAAGAAACTTAACTTCAAAATTAAATTACTAGTTCAAAGCTTATTTTGTTTGGTTTTTAATCTTAGTATGAGAGGCTGGTGCATGTCTGAAGAAGGACAACAGAGCTGGGGAAGGGTCTGGAGCACCAGGAGCAGCTGAGGGAGCTGGGGGGGCTCAGCTTGGAGAAAAGGAGGCTCAGGGGGAACCTTCTGGGTCTCCACAACTCCCTGACAGGAGGGTGCAGCCAAGAGGGGGTCGGGCTCTGCTCCCAGGGAACAAATGATAGGACAAGAAGAAACAACCTCAAGTTGCACTAGGGGATGTTTAGATTAGATATTAGGAAAAAATTATTTTTTTGAATGGGTTATCAATTATTGGAATCGGCTGTCCAAGGCAGTGGTAGAGTCACCATCCCTGAAGGAATTTAAAAAACATGTAGTTGTGGCACTTGAGGACTTGGAAGTGCTGGGTTAATGATTGCACTCAATGATCTTAGAGGTTTTTTCCACACTAAATGATTCTGTGATTCAATGATTCTCTCCTGACACAACAGTTGTAATGGTTCAGGACATGGCACATCTCATCACACTGTATCCTGTCAGGATGAGAACCAGGTAAGGATGCTATTGCTGGGCAACTGCATGGGCAGTTTCTAATGAATGAGATTCATCAGCAATTACCTAATTTTAGGTGGCTTTTTTTGTGTCGTGACTGCATTGGAGCTGGTGGCCAAATTCCTGATTTGGAAAAGGATTTTCTACAACCAACAGAATGTAATCCAAGTCACTCTTAAGTCAGATACCTACATTTAGAAAAATGTTTTCCTGTCTCTATTGCCTGTATTGAGTCACTCTCCACTGAGCATAATGGGAGTCTAGACTGTTGTAGACATGTCCATTTAGGTTTGAACTTGGTGCTGAATTTCCCCCTATTCTGTTCACCTGTGGGATGAGAGCTTTCTGAGAACTAATTAGTGGCAGTAACTTGAAGCCTCTTGTCGATTTATTGTTATTATCTTTATAAGATGCCTGAGACCATTTTGGGCCTGTCATCCAGAGCATGTAACTAGAGCAGGGTACATCAAAGCCTGTCTTGTCACTGGAATATTTTTAAATTGTTAATATAAGATCCTACTGAGGCAAAGCTCTGTAGTTTATGCAAGACAACTCAAAACCAACTGGGTTTATCTGAACTTGTCTCCATTAGGATCTTGTGTTGACTTTGCTGTTTGATTTAGCAATCAGCTATAAAAGACAACATTTTGGAAGCCAGTCTAATGAAGATACTTACAGTGATATTCTTCCGACCACATGTTTGAATCTGAGAAAATTACTTCAGGCTTTATTCCCTTTATTGTCGATGGGAAGAAACAGGAATTTAGAGTGTGAGTCATCTGACCTATTTGAGATGTCTGTTTTGGAGTGATGGGTTGCAGATGAAATGTTGAGTTCTCCCCATTGAGTACCAGAGGATCAGAGGGAGATTACTTTAGATGGAGGTGACTGATGGGATTGAAGGAACTCATCCCCTCCGCACTTCAGGGTACAATGTTTGGCCTTTTCAGCAACAGCTTTATCACCCAGCAGATGCCACGGCTGATATGGGATCTCTCCCAGGACTAGTCTTCATGGAGATGAGACCAGCCACTGGAACTGGAACTCCATTTCCATTTGAGAATGATTCACACTGAGGTCCACGGGAATCTTTCCGCTGGCTTCAGTGGGCTTTGCAAACCCCAGGGTTTCAGCATACATTAATTTAGCAGCTGGGTGCCACAATTTAAGGTAACATCATTCTCCTGGATTTTATTATCAATGTTTTGCCAAAGGTCAGCACTCTCACAGCAGAGCTGGCACGACAAAATGAGTCACAGACTAATCTAGGAATTCACTTGGTCATAAAGGCTGTGCACGTGCTGTCCTATCCTCACAGGATATTCCTTCCCTTAGTACCTGAGTCTCCTCTGCTTTGGTTGATCTAGTCCAGTCTTCCTTATCTCAGTAATCAATACTTAATCCCTTTGTCCATCTCCTCCAAGGCTGCCAGTGGTCTGTGGTTTACAAAGAACAGCCTTCCCATGCAATCCCCACTCCCTGACATGTGATCTCTGTCCTTTCAGCCTTTGACCACCTTGAAGCTGCATCTCGGTAGAAGGTCTGTCGATTAAACAAATCACCTCTGATAAAGAGGGGACCGAGAGTACCTTTGATAAGAATTCAAGGTAGACAAAAAAATTGGGGTAAAAACTGGATGTTCTTCCCTTCTGCCAGGCAGGCAGAGCTGTTGCTTATTTGAAGGAAAACTATTAAGAGAAAATTCAGTATTGAATTGTATAACTGAAGATTGAAACTTCATTAATTAACAATTAAATAACTTGAAAGGATATTATAGCTTTTGGGGCAAGTGAACACTTTGGAGAGAAAATAGAAGGATTTAAGGATTTGTCTTATTTTTGTGGCATTGTGGGTGCTTTTGCAATACTTATACTTTTACTCATCCCAATGCCCCAAACATCCTTTTCAGTATCTGGGAAAGATTATTCTTTTAGAGCCCACAGAATGCTTCAGAAAACACGCCGCTGCCTTACTAGAAGAGCTTTACAGGTACCAACAATTTTCTGCATCAAAAAAGGGGTAAACTCCTGTTCCCTGTATTGTCCAGATCAGTGTGATGTGACTTTCAGAGTCAAACCAGGATCATTCAAATACTAATAACGTCATTGTCCTGGTCATGTTTCTACAGGAAGGAACTGGTAATTAAAAACCTTTGGGAAAATAATATTAAAGTTGGACAGCTAAAGTACTTCGTTTTGTTTTAAATAGCTAGCAGGCTTCATGACTACTGCAAGCTCTGAGGAATTTCAGTTATGGTAGTAATGGAAACAAGGGGAATATAAACAAAGTTGAAAGCCTTAACGCAAGATTTGAGACCATATGTTCCAGTTCATCCTTTCTTACAGGTTTCTTGTGTTGCTCAGAATGTCTGTCAGGACAGGATTCAGATCGACCAAATTTAGCTACCTCAAACTGCGTGGCTTATTTAAGACACCTCTCTGCGTTCTCTGTAATCACAGAGTGATTTGAGTTGGATGGCAGCTTAAAGATCATCTCATTTCAGCCCCTGCTATGGGCAGGGACACCTTCCACTGTCCCAGGTTGCTCCAAGCCCTGTCCAACCTGTCCTTGAACACTTCCAGGGATTGGGCAGCCACAGCTTCTCTGGGCAACCTGTACCAGGGCCTCACCACCCTCACAGGAAATAATGATGATAGTACTATTCTTCTTCTTCTTCTTCTTCTTCTTCTTCTTCTTCTTCTTCTTCTTCTTCTTCTTCTTCTTCTTCTTCTTCTTCTTCTTCTTCTTCTTCTTCTCCTTCTTCTTCTTCTTCTTGCTAATATTGCTATTATTGCTACTATTAAATTTAATGTCAATAGGCACTTCCAAATAACAACTGATCTCATCCAGAGAAGGTGCATATTTCTCCACCAAGAGTGCCTTTCACTTCAATGATCTTTCACTATTGACTCCAGGAGAAGACTGGATGACCAGTTTCAACCAGATCTGAAACTTTTAAATGGTTTTATTTAGCTGAAATACATTCTGTGATGAAGTTAGGGCTATAAAATCTATTTAAGTACATGTGACAAATTTTAATATATTCAATTACAAGCCAATAAATGTTTGCTTCAAATATTTGGGTTATAAAAACCATTTCAACACATGTGACAGGAAAATATTTTAATATATTCAGTTACAGGCAAAAATAGATTGATATTACCCTGTCACCTTCACACATTTAAAATGGTCACCAGTCAGTATCACAGCAATGATGAGTGAAAAAAAGGGTCATAATTATGATTCTTTATTTACCTCTTGGTTTTTGTGCCTGTTGTATTCATGCTGTCAAGAGTTTTTTCTAAATAACCATAATGGATATAGATGGCCTAGAATTTCCCCTTCTGAATGGAGAGATTCTCTCCTGATGAGGACATGGAGTCTACAAACAAACAAAGAAACAAACGAACAATGTTTGCAATGCAGACTGAATAGAAAATGCACCTCCACTTCCAGATAAGCTCAAGGGAGCCGTGAGCACCTTTGTCCCCATGTCCTGATCTGAGTTCAACAAGCCCCCAGCACCAAACCTCTGTGAACCTCATGAAATTCAATGAGGCCAAGTGCGAGATGCTGCACCTGGGTCAGTGCCACCCCTGGTATCAACCCAGAGAATGGACTGAGAGCAGCCCTGCCGAGAAGGACTTGGGGGTGCTGGTGAATGAAAAGCTGGGCATGACTTGGCAAGGACTGGTCATTTCTTGCACTTGCAGCCCCAAAAGCCAACAGTGGCCTGGGCTGCATCAAAACCAGCCTGGGCAGCAGGTCAAGGGAGGTGATTCTCTCTCTCTGCTTTGCTCTTGTGATATCGCACCTGGAGTGCTGCATCCAGTTCTGGGAACACCAACACAAGAAAGACATGGGCATGTTGGAGCAAGTCCATAGGAGGCCACAAAGATACTCCAAGGGCTGGAACCCCTCTGCTCTGGAGCCCCTCTGCTCTGGAGCCAGGCTGGGAGAGCTGGGGAAGTTCACTTGGAGAAGAGAGGGCCCTGGAAGACCTTAGAGCCCCACTCCATGCCTAAAGAGGGCTTCCAAAAAAGCCAAAAAGGAGTTTTTTACAAGGGTATGTAGTGGCAGGACAGGGGACAATGGATTCAAACTGACAGGGGGTATATTTAGGTTAAATATGAAAAAGAAATTCTTCCCTGTGAGGGTGGTGCAGCCCTGGCACAGGTTACCCAGAGAAGCTGTGGCTGCCCCATCCCTGGAAGTGTCCAAGGCCAGGTTGGAGAGGGCTTGGAGCAACCTGGGATAGCAGGAGTCCCTGCCCATGGCAGGGGCTGAAATAAGATGAGCTTCAAGGTCCCATCCAAGCCAAACCATTCTGTTCCCATGAAAATGTGACAGTGATTTAAAGGATATAAAGAAGAAAGCTTTTATTTGCATCCATAGTTCAGTTCTGGGGCATTAAGGCACAGAAAGATTTAATCACTGGCCAAAAATCAGTGACAGGAAGACTGTGGCAAGGCAAAGATCCGAACCCAGCATGCCCCAGGGCCCTCACCACAAGACTTTTTTTTCTGAGGGTAGGTTCATCTCTGTTTTTTCAGTGTAATTGAGTGCAGGAAGTATTCACAATTGCTGTTGCTGTTTTTGAGCACGGTCTGTTAGAGAATAATTTGAACCAGCCTCTTTGAAGCAAGACAATACTTTTCCAATGTATAGCAGATAACCTGAGCAGCAGAGGAATTGATGTCATCCTTACTGAGATGCAGGAGGCTGCAGTGATGCTTTTCTGAGGCCCTTCCTCGTCTTATGAGTTTTTACTGTAGAGTGGCCCGTGGAAGGCAAGCAGAGGGATAACTCAATATTAGCAAAACAAACTGAGCACTGTGTAAATGTGGAGGAAAGAGCTGGAAGTTTCTCTGTGCAAATTCAGGGAATATCCACTAAATATTTAACTTACTCCCACTTTTATTTCCTGTCAGGTATCAAGAGCAATGAGCAGAGGACTTGGCTGCAAGTCAGTAACACCTGTGGGATTAATTTTTTGCCAATTTAGTCTCTTATATCCCTGAAAGGGCATTTCACACCACTGCAAAGCAGTGAAGTACAAAGAAGTAAAACCTAAAGCGCTTTCCAAGGTGTGGAAAATGCTCTCTGAACGCAACATGTTGCTGCAGCTCAGTTAACCTTGAAAACTCAAGTAATAAAGTGCTGGTGACTAACAAATAATTTTGAGAAAGGAGTCTCTTCTTTCCCTCACAATCCTACTCTGTGCCATATTTACAGCCATCTTGAACTGGCAGTTTTGTATAGGGGGAATTAACCACTACTTGGCTTAAAGGGTTAAAAAGACCTCAGAAAGGAAGTCAAGACAGAATAGCTGTGACTTCTTCCACTCATAGGATTATAATCTGAAGGCTGAAAAAGACACCTCAACATGATTTGATGAAGAAAAGTGACAGAGGGTCTTGATATGAGGCTTCTAGTGCTTCCCCTGCTGCCAGGAACCCTTAAACTCCAAGCAATGTGTTTCATTGGATGTTAAAATCCAGGGAAGTTGCCTTAGCAGTGGGTTGCTCTGATAGTTGTCGGTCAGGCAGCTCTGCTCAGTGCTGTCCTTAACAGGGTCATTGTCAAAGTGCTGGTGGTGCCACCACAGTTCATTGCAAAGCAGAAGTTTTGTCTTCCCCATTCTACCTAATAAGAGATTTGTTATCTTCAAGCCCCTGTTGTGGCTTTGTTTCCCAATCTTTCTTCTTTCTCCATTAAACCTTGCGTTCCACATTGAACAAGGAAACCTGTTCTTTTACATCCAAGAAAAGCATCTCCATGAATTTCCACTCCTATCTGCCACTGAATTTTTACAGGATTCAGTCTCAGCTATTTTTCTTTTTTCCAAATAATAAGTTGTAATCCTGGCATTTTTGAATTCCCAGCGTGGGTCTATTTAGAAATTAATAAGAGTAATTCTAACATGAAAGAAAATTGGCCTCTTTAAGCTATTGTTGTGTCACAATGGTGCTGAGAGGCACAAGCCAATAACGGCGCTGCTTTGTTACCAGGCACTGGGCAGAAATAGCTGGAGATCGGTCAGACCTTGAAAAATGTAGAATCCCAGCGGGTCAGTCAGAGGCAGCAAGAGGAAGGAAGTGACTTGAGGGGTGTCACACAGTAGGCAGCAGCAGAGCCAGGGCAGTGCCATCGAGTTCATCTGTGTTGCCACAGGATTGCACCCTTGAACCCTGCCCTGCTGTCTGTGTGGGATACACAGCCGTGCCTGCTCTGGGGTCACAGCCCTGGGCTGCTCTGTTCCTGCCTTGGTGGAGAAACTGGAACAGGGAATAGAGGTGGGTGCACCCAAACAGTGTACAGAGACCCCATGGTGTCAACACAACTGGGTCACACCATTTGGGTAAAGATTATCAGTATATAATCAGCTCTGTCCCCAAAGGTTGTATAAACACATCTCTTACCTCCCAAGACAAGATTCCAATTCGCTGGAATGTGTTGCTTCCCAGGTCACCCTTCTCTTTAGCCACACTTGCCCAGAGGTGTGCTCACCCTAGAGGTGTGCAGAGGATGACGAGACAGAGCTGCTGCATGGCAATATTCCTGTGGTCGTTGAGTCCTGGGTGCTCCATTCTACAAATCATGGGATTTTTTCTCGTTGTCTGAATGACACAAATGAATCTTGAATACATGGAGTGCAGGACCAAGATGCAAAAGAAAAGTCAGTGGAGCTTGCTACCAAAACCTACACGTCAATAAATGGTTGAAAATATACTTCAGTTGTAAGAAAGTGTCCCCGTGTGATTATTTGTGCAATATCCAGCATAACAGGGCATGGTTTTATCTTTGAGTCCTTGAAAGTGGGAGTTAGGGCTGTTCATACCACTGTTAAACTGAGATCTGGGAACACTGTCACCCCATTAAACATGAGCAGGTTTGCAAAGTCAAATTCCATACCATGGGCAATACATTTTATTTTTCTCTTTTCTTGACACAATAGTAGCTTTCATTTTATTTTACCACCTTTGGTGCCATTTCCTTTCCGCTCTAAGAGTGTTAGAGTCTGTTTTCTCACACCTCTGAAATAGCTGTAGTATGCTTCGTACTTGCATGTTGAATTAACCTTTCCATATCTCATTCCAATCTCTCCCTTCCCACCTCCTGCTGTGTTTTCTCAAATTAGAGCCTTTCATTACATATTTGGGAAAAAAAAAAAGTAAAAATTGTCCCTGAGAGGGCAGCCTATTGCCCAGTTGAAAAGAGCTGGCTTGTCGTGTCAGGGACATCTTTACTCCATGTGTGACTTTCCTCACTGCTGTACCTGTTTTTTTCACCAGTGCGGCATGAATTTCATGGTTACAACAAATGTTGACTTTGTTTGATAAATGTGATCTCCTGGCTTCAGTTCCACAACCTTTCCCCAGCTCCATTCTCTTTCCTGGACACGCTTCAGCCCCTCGGTGTCTTTTTTGTCCTGAGGGGCCCAAAGCTGAACACAGCGCTTGAGGTGTGGCCTCACCAGTGCTCAGCACAGGGGGACATCACTGTCCTGGTCCTGCTGCCACACCATGGCTGGGACAGCCCAGGTGCCATTGGCCTTCTTGCCCACCTGGGCACAGCTGGCTCATGTTCATCCACTGTCACCAGCAACCCCAGGTCCTTTTCCAGCTTTCCAGCCACTCTTTCCCCAGCCTGCAGCACTGCAGGGCTTGTTGTGACCTTACTCACTAGGACTGGGTTAAACAACAGCCACGTTGGTTGTATTGAAAGAGCAAAATGTATTGATCCAACTGGATTCTTCAGTTCCTGCCAAGGGCAGTTAGGGAGTTTAGTGTCCCTAGACTGAATTTAGACTTTGTAAATAACCCCTCAGGCAATAACATGCAAGTCAGTGCAGGCATCCAGAAGAAAACAATATAAAAATTACTGTGCTTGAGGTTGCAAATACCAGCTTAAACAAGTTGTTGAAAACATACAACTCCATGAGCAGACTCTGAGAATTCAACTTAAATGCTGGTTCTGATTTTCATAAATAGAGGTGAAAGCTAGAGAAGCTCAGCTAGAGGTCTCAGCTCAAAGATGAGCTTCCAAAAGTAGAACTGCAGATATAAATGAATATTTAAAAGGCAGGAAGTTGCAGGAATTCCTGGAGAATATGATGAAGTCATGTCCTGAAGGAGTTTGGAAAAGGTGGCATTTTTTAATGAAAAAGCTTGAGTTGTGCATCATGGCAGAGGTGTTTTGCAGCAAGGAGAGGGCACCCAAAGGGACTGTCCCTGCGGACTACACACATTCTGCTCACTTGAGATCTCAGTGTCTTCACAGAGAAGATCTGGACAGAGCAGCCAGAGGTAAACAGGAATAACAAAATCATGTCCTCTTCTAAATGATACACAACTATTTTTGATAGACATTTCTGATAAGGACCCAGATTCATAGCCCTCGCCAAATATCAGGAGATACCAGTGGTTTTGATATATGGTACCAAACACAACCCAGTATTCATGTCCCAAACAGCTCCAAACATTGAGACATTTTATCTCTGCAAAATGAACCAGTACATAGTGGCAAACTGGTAAGTCAGAGCAATTCCTTTGTTCCTACAGATTCAGAATACTCTTTATTTTTTTCCCTGTGAAAAGTAAAACCAAAGACATAGGACATACTCACTTGGTAGCATCAAGTAATTCCTCAACTCATACCTTGTTTTATTTCAACAACGGGAACTTGTTATATATATATGTCCATATTTACATCAAATATGTATAATAGTTTCATGGTGAGTTCATTTTTTGCTTGAAGTTCACATAACCTTTCAGAAATGAGTAGGTATCAACTTCATCCTTCCATCTCATTTCAAGAGTACTGTATAAAACTGAAAATAAGTTTCACAAAACAATTCTAAAGTATGACACCCACCCCTCCCCCAAATCTGGGTTTGTCAAGATGTATAAACTTGGGCTGTTGTAAACAGATCATCTGGATTGATCTGATGCACAGGAAGATGGTGATGAGCACAGCTTGCTATTGTTAAACAACACATGAATAATGCACTGGGTTTGGGATCAGTCAATTCTTCTGGTTTTAATCATTCAATTTTTTTTCTCCCATTTCGTAACTGGACTGTTGATGTAATCCTACCCCATGTGAATGCTAAGTTGAGGGTTTCACAATAAATGAAATGCCGTCTAAACCAGCATGAAAGAGCCACACAGTGTAATCTAAAGTGCCCACAAGAGCTGGCACGGGGACTGGGCCCCTGATGTAGGCAGTGGAGTCTCCAGTAATTAAATAATAATTAGCAATTAAATTCTCAGCAAAACCTTTTAATCTTGCCCTTGGTCTCCTTGCTTGCCTGAAGAAATGCAGTGTTTTATTTCAGTAGAGAGAGGATGGACCTTGCAACAAGTGGGAAAGCAGCAGATCCGGCTGGGATTGGGTGACATCAGACTCCTTGAACTGAGCCCTCTGCCATTGTTTCACCAAGAAAGGCCAAAAAGAAACATTAAGTGGGATGACTGCATAGCACAGGCCAGGGATTTTATCAGAAAGGATTTTATCAGAATTATAAGCTCTATTTGAGAACTTTAAAACAGTCAATTCTCATCCAATGGCTGCACCTTGAGAATCTATTTCTCGCTTAAATGTTTGCACTCAGGATAAGAGCAAGACCCAGGGGCAACATCTGTAGCAGGGAACAAAACACTTTGTTTTCAAAGCTGACGATGTTACTGCTTGCTCGAACAATCCTGGGCTCGTTTTAGCCAACCTGTGCCTGGGAATGACAGGACAATGCCAGCTGGCCCAACCCAAACCAGTATCAAGAACTGCTCTGCAAATTTAACAAGGTGAGTAGTCAGGTTCCAGCCTCTTTGTGGTGATCTGGCATTGTTTAATTTACCAATACAATGCTTTTTTTGTACTGGATTGTCAGAATGTGGCAATCACAGGATTTGTGTCTTTTGCTACTCTAGCAGACATTTCTCCCTGTCCTGGCTCTGCCCAGGTGCTATAGAATCACCTCCAGGTCCTGGCCATGCCCCTCCTGGCTACTGCAAAAATTAACCCTGTCCTGGCCAGAATCAGGACACTCCCCCAAAATGGGATCAAATGGTAACCTCTCTTCCTTGCACAGACTACACTGAATTGATCAAGCTGTTTGAAACTCAGTGCTGGGCATGTTTTTGAGACATCATCTCTGCCTTTTTTTATTCTATTCTGGTAGAAGAACTCCTTTTGCAATTAACACTGTATATGTCCTACCTTCCTATGCTAAATTGAGTCTTGCTTACACACCCATGGCTTGAGAGCATTGCAACAACTTCCCCCACTCATTCAGCTGAATCTCTGCTGCTGAGGAATGTTCAGTGAAGGACACCTGCACTGAACACCTCATGAGCAGGTGCTGGATTTCAGGAGCTAGGTGGTGTCTTTATTCCAAACCTGTGTGAGACTTTGAACAAAAAGGCACTGGAACAACTGCTGTGGAGTCTCTGTGCTTGGAGATATACAAAGCCCTGCTGAAACTAAAGGCTTTTAAAGTCTTCCAGATTCCTAAGTTTTTCACAGTTTAGGTTGTTACTGCTACACTTGAGCACCTAAATTCCATCTAGATCACACTTGAGATGCCTCCATGCTTTTGTGAATTTTAAAATTCCATATCAGAGAATCAAAGAATGGTTTGAGCTGCAAGGGACCTTAAAGACCATTTAGTTCTAGCCCCCTGCCATGGGCAGGGATGCCACCCACTAAACCAGGTTGCTCATTATGATTTTAGGCTCAGATATAAGGAGAAGGAAAACATGGAGGTGAGGTGCTGCTGTGGCTGCTTGCCAGGCCAGAACTCTGGAGTGTCACAGAGTGACCTCAGAGTTGGTTCTCCTCTGGTGCACTACACTGGACCGAGCATCCTCTAGTTCTGCACTGGAGCAGCTCTGACAGCCCTGTCTTCAGTGGTGTGACTTTGACCCTGCTGAGCCCCTGCAGCAAACAGCTTTCCTCTGACACTTCAACTCAGAGACCCTTGCCCCAGCCTCGTGTCTCCCATACTCAGCCATAAAGCTGGAAAACAAAACTCTCAACCTTCCTTCCCTTGCCTGTCCCCTCAGCCTGGATTTATTTCCCGAGGCTGCTGATGGTTGAAGAACAATTGGTTTTGCTCATCTGAGGGGATTTGTGTTGTGAAGCTTCCTGACAAGCCAAGGAGCAGAAGGGTGGGAGAGGAGGGGTGGGAGGAGAGATGCTGTGCCAGCCAGGCAGGCGGGATTGCTCTGGCAGCAGCTCTGCCTGGCTTTCACTCTGCCTCCCAGGGGGAAATCCTTCCTCTCACTCCAGGCTTCTCCCCTGCCACACCAAAGGCAGGACAAGGAGGCAGCAGAAGGGTCCCTACACTGCCAGCACCCAACACCAGCTCACACTTGCAGCAGGCAAACCATGAGGATGAACTCTTTGCTCCTGCAGCATCTTCACCTTTGACTGAAAACCTTCACCTGCCTCCACAAGGGACCATGGAGGAGCAGTACATTTCCAAACTCCACCCAGTAGTGGACTATGGAGCTGGGGTCTTTCTTCTGATCATAGGTGAGTTCACAGCCTGCCTGTTTGCTTGGAGTCTGGGAACAGGGATACAGGGATTCCCTGTCTGTGCCATGGTCAGGCAGAGGAACCTGGAGGGAAATGACAGCAAATGTTCCCCCACAGGTTGCCCTGCTTAGTGCCTTGGAGTTGGCTGGCAGCCAGGATTAATCCCCACTCTTGGATTTGGAATCTTTTGTTTTGATGCTGAAGAATGGCCAGCACAAATTTGCCTCTGTGGCATCACAAGTATTCAAAATAAGTTGTCTGTCACTTTCTATGGCATCTCAGCCCTGAGAGCTGAACCAGGGCAGCTCAATCCATGGGACTGGTCAGGGGAAAGCAGCTCTGGGCTGACCCTTGGTGGGGACAAGTGTCATTCTGCTGTGTCTTGGTAGGATGAACTGCTGCAGAACAGCAGAGTGTTTCCAGATAGCAGTTCTGGGTTTCGGAGCAGCCTGTTTGCCCTGCTGCAGGCAGACTGAAAATGAAATACAAGTGAGGATAGCTACCAGCCCACGGCTTCAATTAAGTTTTTCTTCTTGTCTGCTTCTTGCATGTACACAGGCATTTGTTTTCTACCCTTATGGATTTGGAAAGGAGTGGAACTTGTTTAGGCATACTTCCCACCTGAATTTTTGCTAAGATTCCTTCCTTCAGCTGCCTTGAAAACTCTGGTTGAGATAAGAAAGACAAGCTTGTATTTTGATGTGTTTTAATACAGAGGCTCTGGGCCGCAGTGCTGGGCTTCAGCACTTCATATTTCCTTGTTCTGCACAGCAGAGCACAACTCAGGGTGAGAAAATCCCTGTTTACAAAACAGCCAAGGGCTTTTTCAAGCCAGGATGCCAGCTCCCTTCTCTCAGAAATGTAAATACATAGATGCAGTTAAGGCAATGGGACGGGGCAGCAAAAACGGGCTGCAGCTCCCCTTGCTGACCTTGCTTATGTGCTACCATGCTGCAGTCTTACACCTGTCCTAAGGCACTTTTAGGCACTGAGACTCCAGGCACAGCTTCCAGCATTGGATCCAGAGCCCTGTGTGGCAGCCAGGGTCACTGCATCCTGCAGGGACTCTCAGAAATAAAGCAGTGAGCTGAACAGGAAATGGGTCTTGTATTTATCCATAGCTCTGCCACGTCACTGGGGCTGCACGTTTGTGCCCTGAAATGATGTTTTTATTAGGAACAAGGCCAGGGCATGGGCTGCAGCACTCACCACCAGCTATTTGATTACTAGCCCACAGTGACAGTTCTGTCCTGTGCCAGCCAGCAGCCCACAGGCTGCGGGATGGAGGGGAAGAGCTTCTGTCAAGGTAAAAGAGAGGCTGGGCCTGGATGTCTATTCTGATCACAGAACTGTCCTACCTTTTGTGTAGGGATTGGGCTCTTACAGAAGAAAGTGAGCTGGGTTCATTTATCCTCCTGAAGCCTGAGGATGTTCTGTTTTGGGACCCTCATGGCAAGAAACAGAATGAGGGGCTGGAGTGAGTCCAGAGAAGGGCAATGGAGCTGGGGAAGGGTCTGGAGTACCAGGAGCAGCTGAGGGAGCTGGAGGGGCTCAGCCTGGAGAAAAGGAGGCTCAGGGGGGACCTTCTGGCTCTGCACAACTCCCTGACAGGAGGGGGCAGCCGGGTGGGGGCCAGGCTCTTCTCCCAAATAACAAGTAACAGGACAAGAAGAAATGGCCCCAAGTTGCACCAGGGCAGGTTTAAAGTGGATATTAGGAAACATTTCTTCATGGAAAGGATTGTGATGCCTTGGAACAGGCTGCCCAGGGCAGTGGTGGAGTCACCATTCCTGAGAGGATTCAAAAGCTGTGTGGATGTGGCACTTGAGGACGTAGTTTAGAGGTGGCCTGGTCAGCGCTGGGGAACGGTTGGACCCGATGATCTTAGAAGTCTTTTCTAACCCAAAGTATTCTATGATTCCATGATTTGATGTCCCAGCCTGTGGAGAGTGCTCTGCCCACCGAGCCACACGTTGCTTTGTCAGCACATGGCCAAGCCCCCGTGGGCATCATCCCGTGTGTGCAGACACAGAGATCCTGAGAGCTCAGGGAACTCTTCAAGTGCATCCAGGGTTGGCAAGTGAACATGTGTGGTCAGAAAGTGAATGAATGAGGGACGTGGGGTCTCAGATTTGTACTCATCTTGGTCAAGCCTTTCTCTTGACATCTCTGCAGTTTTTATACTTATGCCAATATATTTATTCCATTTTGCTGCATGTGTCTCTATTAACCCCTCTGTGGGCACTTTAAGTGGTACCTGTGAACAAATGCAGCCTTCCTGCATTCACAGCCACAGGGGAACATGACAGCATCTTTTTCTGTCTCCCTCTTTCACATCTGACTTTAGAGGACATCTCCTCAGGAAAACCTTTGATCAAAATGTTGCTCCAGCACCATGTTCACTTGAAAGGAGACAGAAGATGAGTTGTTTGGTGCATGTACTTCTGACACTGCTGTCACCAGCACTTTGAAGCCCTGTGGCACACCTGAATAATGTATGTCTGACAGGTCCTTTTGCAAAGCAAGCTCTGGGTCTTGTTGCACGCCCCTGGCTAAGCAATTCCCATGGTCCCACTGCTCTCAGAGACCACCAGAACAGTCATGCTAATTCTTAGGGACCAGCAAGGACCCTGAGCTGCCCAGCCAGCACATGCCCAGCACTGAGGCAGCTCAGAGTCAGTGCTGGGGCTCCAGTGGAAGATGAGGGAAGCCACATAGAGGGAAGGCTTTAGGAGGTGGAGGGCACCAGATGAGAGGAGGGGATAGGCAGGCGGGACAGCTGGAATACTTCATCAGGAAGGAGAGTGAGGATATTCCTTCTCAGCACAAGAAATACGTGGACCTGCTAGAATGGGTCCAGAGGAGGCCACAAAAACGCTCTGAGGGCTGGAGCCCCTTTGCTCTGGACACAGGCTGGGAGAGCTGGTGGGTTCTCCCTGGAAAAGGCTCCAGGGAGACCTCATTTTGTCCTTCCAGTACTTAAAGGGGGCTTATAAAAAAGACAGAAAGTGACTTTTTACACGGGCAGACAGCGCTAGGACATTCCAAACCCTGCCATGGGCAGGGACACCTTCCACTAGACCAGGTTGCTCCAAGCCCTGTCCAGCCTGGCCTTGAACACTTCCAGGGATGGGGCAGCCACAGCTTCTCTGAGCACCCTGTGCCAGGGCCTCACCATCGACACAGGGAAGAACACCTAGTATCAAATCTAAACCTGCTCTCTTTCAGTTTAAAGCCATTCCCCCTTGTTCCTATCACTAGACAACCTTGTAAGAAGTCCCTCCTCAGCTCTCTTGTAGTTCCTCTCAGGCACTTCCCATACTTCCAATGGATTTCACAGGTGTGTTAACTGTATGATATCCTTGTCTGTGCTGATCCTTCCCTTT
This sequence comes from Eulacestoma nigropectus, assembly GCA_013397775.1. Classification (NCBI taxonomy): domain Eukaryota; kingdom Metazoa; phylum Chordata; class Aves; order Passeriformes; genus Eulacestoma; species Eulacestoma nigropectus. The sequence goes on from VZTE01002905.1 coordinate 1,559,636, forward strand.
CAGCCATCCTGACAATCCTTGGGAATTCAGCCGTCCTTGCCACAGCTGTGAAACGTTCTTCCCTGCTGAAGTCACCAGAGCTGCTCACAGTGAACCTGGCAGTGGCAGACATTGGGATGGCCCTCAGCATGTACCCACTGGCCATCGCCTCTGCCTGGAACCACGCCTGGCTGGGGGGAGATGCCTCCTGCGTTTACTATGCCCTGATGGGTTTCCTCTTCGGGGTCTGCAGCATGATGACCCTGTGTGCCATGGCCGTGATCCGATTCCTTGTCACTAATGCATCCAAATCCAACAGTGAGTAAATCGCCGCTCTGGTCACCTGGTGGTGCTGTGTTTGGGCTGGGCTGCTCAGGGAGGTGCTGTGTGGAATGTGGCATGGAATATCAGGTCAGTAACAGCAGAATAAGCCTCAACTTTTAGTGCAATAGCAAGTCCCAGTGTTCCCAGAAGGATCTGATTAAATTCTTTGTTAAATAGTGAGGTTTTTCACTTCTCAGTTTCACCAAGTGAAACTACTTGAGAATGGAGAGCACAAATGTTTTCCTGGACCAGACTGCCTTCCCTTCCTACTTGTATCCAAGCAGATACACTGGAATTTGAAAGGAAGGAATATTCTTCTGGCATTCCTAGACTGGGACCACAGCACCTTGGAGGTGAAATTGATCTTGTAAAGCTCCCTGCCTTACTAAGCTTTAGATGAGCACTGAGGGCTGTGTTCAGGTCTCACCCAACCCACTGACACTGTTTCTCTAGAAGCCCAAAGGTTAGGGAACTGCAGCAGAAGCCCAGGTGTATCTGTAGCCACAATCCTTCTGTTTGAGGAGAAGTTATGGAAAAAGCCCACGTGGATGGGATGGGATCCATCTATGCTTGCTCTTGCTCTTTATTGCAGGTAACAAAATCACCAAGAACACCGTCTGCATCCTGATTGCTTTCATCTGGCTCTACTCCTTGCTCTGGGCCATCCTGCCCTTGCTGGGCTGGGGCTACTACGGCCCTGAGCCCTTCGGCATCTCTTGTACAATAGCCTGGAGCAAGTTCCACAACTCTTCCAATGGTTTCTCGTTCATCCTGAGCATGTTCCTCCTATGCACGGTCCTGCCTGCGCTGACCATCGTTGCCTGTTACTTGGGGATTGCCTGGAAGGTTCATAAAGCATACCAAGAGATCCAGAATATTGACAGGATCCCTAATGCAGCCAAGCTGGAGAAGAAGCTGACCCTGGTGAGTTATCCCATGATGGGAAGAGTGTGCAGCAATCAGGAGCTGGCAGAGAGCTGGCTCTGCTCATGCACAGCTCACAGAATCATGGAATTACAGAGCGCTACACAGAAATTCTGTAGGGAAACAGGATTTTAATATATTAATACTAAATATTAATATATTACTATTATTTTTTTTTTTTCAAATATGCACTTCAGTTGTGCATTTCTTGTGGAAAAGCAGAATTGATCCAAGCTTTCTAGAGGCCAGTCATAGAATCACTGAATCATTAAGGTTGGAAAAGGTCTTTAAGAACATCAAGTCCAACCATTAATTCAGCACCGACAGGTCCACCACTTAACCATGCCCCTAAGCACTGCAGCTACATGTTTTTAATCCTGCTAGGGATGGTGACTCCACCACTGCCCTGGGCAGCCTGTCCCAATGACTGACAATCCTTCCAGTGAAGAAATGCTTCCTAATAACCAATCTAAACATCCCCTAGTGCAATCTGAAGACATTTCCTCTTGTCCTTTCATTTTTTAACTGGGAGCAGAGCCCGACCCTGACCCCCACCTGGCTCTACCCTCCAGGGAGTTGTAGAGAGTGACAACGTCCAGCTGAGCCTCCTTTTCTCCAGGCTGAGCTCCCCCAGCTCCCTCATCTGCTCCTCATCAGACCTGTGCTCCAGACCCTTCCCCAGCTCCGTTCCCTTCTCTGGACACACTCCAGCACCTCAATGTCTCTCTTGTCATGAGGGCCCAGCAAGCACAGCTTCAGGTGTGGTCCCACCCACACTGTGTGCCAGAATATCCGCCCCTGTCTGTGCCAGCTGCAAACAGCCGCCCTGTGTTCCCTTGCAGATGGTCCTGCTCATCTCCGTGGGGTTCCTGAGCTCCTGGACTCCCTATGCAGCCGCCAGCTTCTGGTCCATCTTTAACTCCAGCGACTCCCTGCAGCCCGTGGTGACACTGCTGCCCTGCCTGTTTGCCAAGTCCTCCACAGCCTACAACCCTTTCATTTACTACATCTTCAGCAAGACTTTCCGCTGCGAGGTTAAGAAGCTGCAGTGCTGCTGTGGCTGGAGGGTTCACTACTTCAGCTCCGACAACTCCGTGGAGCATCCCGTGTCCACCACGTGGAGCAGGAGGGACAACGTCCGTCTCTCTGCAGCGGCCAAGGCGGAGAACCCAGGAGCTGCAGCTCCCTGAAATGCAGCCAGGGGGTCACAGCACAGGTCAAACCCAGCCTCACTCCCAGCTCCAAAGGAGCAGGGATGCAGCAAATGAGGTTGTCACTGCATATCTTATGTCAATACAGAGGTTTAAGTATATATTTTTAAGCAACTCTCAAATATTGTCTTTAAGCCTCACAGCAAAAAAAAAAAAAAAAAAAAAAAAAAAAAGCTATTTTTCCCCAAGAAATTCCACTTTTTCCACTTTAGAGGAAATAGATTTATGTACCAAACATAAAATCATGTAAATTAAACTTATTTTCAGGTAAACAGAGATTTATTGTTTTTGTGGGTTTTTTTTCTATACGTTTGATTTTTTAACACAATCTATCTGCCAGCTCTTGACTCTACCAGTAAAACAACCATCAGAGAAAACCGTAGGTTGCACAGTGTTACCAAATAAACACAGCTGAGTGTGTAGTTTTCCAGCAATACAGACTGAAAACCATATGGGGAGCAAGAAATGCTCACTGCCAGGAAAAGGTGAGAATGTGAGTGCTCCCAAAATGATGTAGAAATCTCTGGTTCCTTGCTCTTTCAGAGGTGCAGCTCTAACTCCTCCAAACACAAGTCCAAGGAGCTGAGCAGCCTTGGTCAGATGAGGTTTGGTGGGAATGTGGCAGTCAGTGAAGGATGCCTTCTGTGTATCGCAAATGGCACAGTGGGAAGGGAAGGAAGCTCTCAGCAGGAGGAACTCTGCACTTGGGCTGTTGCTGGCTGAGGTACAACAGCTCTTCTGCCACGGAAGCTGTTGGAGCATTTTAGGATCGTAATTGTTAAGGTTAAAATTAAGTCCAACCATCAACCCAGCACCACCACCAAGTTCACCACTAAACCACGTCCTCAAGTGCCAGATCCACACATTTTCTGAACACTTTCAGGAATAGTGACTCCATCACTTCCCTGGGCAGCCTGTCCCAGTGCTTTACCACCCTTTCTCTGTATAGGATGACACAAGATATTCCCAAGGTAACCTTCCTAGCAGTGTCACCCTGCAGATGCAATCCTGGCTCTCATGGCTTCCATGGGAACCCCTGAGATCCTGAATTCCTCCCTGGCTGGGGCACTGACTTGACTGTAATTGAAAACAGAGTTTGCCGATTCGGTACAACCGTAACACCAGGTTTAACCAAGGAGGTTCTGAGGTGGGAGTGATGAGCTCCTACAGCTTAAATGTCTCTCTCTCTGACTTACTGTTTGTGATTTTAAAGGACATAAACACCTATATTTGGGATTTGAAACATTGTACAAAATATGGCTTGGCAGCTGCAGCAGTTCTAGCTTCCCCTGACCACTCAGAATCACAGGATGGTTTGGGTTGGGAGGTACTTGAAGCTCATCCAGTCCCACCCCCCTGCCACGGGCAGAGACACCTTCCACTATCCTAGGTTGCTTCAAGCCCCATCCAACCTGGCCTTGAACACTTCCAGGGATGAGGCAGCCACAACATAACTCTCTTTATAAACCTATAGGTAGATAAACCACAATTTTTGAATTTCATGGCTTAATAAGATACAAATGCTGTACATGGCAGTAGTCTGTATAGGAGCAGCTGTGCACTGTGCTCTGTCCCCATCACTGCCCTTCCCTGATAAGCCACCATTTCTCAAATCAAAGTGCTGCTGGATTCAATCGCATCTCTGCTGAATAAGTGATCTTGCCTGAAGACTCCCAGGTCTACTGTAACTGCCAAAAAAATTCAAAACAAGTTCTCTGCATGCAAAAGAGACCAACCAAAGAGCTGCAGCAGTTATTTTATTTATCAGTATATCTGGAAAAAAAACCCAAACACACTTATTTGAATTCCCTTCACTTCCTGAAGTCACAGTTCTAGAGAGAAAATTTTCTTGTGGGTACCTATATAAATAATCCTCAAATAGAACAAGCAGAGAGTTTAGAACTTTCTTAGAAAGCACAAAACATGAGGCCAGGGGGCAGTGGGAACAGAGGTTTGTGGTTGGCCATCCCTTGCTGACAATCAAGTGGTCAGTGTAAGGCTGCTGAGTTGTGGCACTTCAGAGTCACATGGATTGCTGCCTCTTCTCCAGGCACTTCTCAATATCATCCAACACTTGCACAGCTGCTTTTGGAATACGGGTCCCTGGACCAAAGACGTTGGCAACACCGGCTTCATACAAGAAGTCATAATCCTGTTGGAAAAGAGATTTAAGATCTATAGTTAATAGTGTGACAGACAATTGATAATTGATTTATAACTGGTGTAGGCTCTGTCCCATATGCTGGGCCTGAGGAAACAAGTCCCAGACAGAGGCAGCACAGCTTCAAGGAAATGGGAAAAGTGTGGAAGTTAGGAGGTAGAAAAAAAAATACTAAAAAATGTCCATAGGGAAGAGTTTATTTCTTTGGTCAAACTAATGTCAATCCTTGGAAAGTATTCAAAAGTCACCTGGATGTGACTCTGAATAACCTAACCTAAATTTAATCTAACTTCTAATTTTGAAAATACTACTTTAAACAAGGGCTTGGAGCAGATGACTGCCAGTGGTCTCTTGCAATCTAGAGTTCATCTAATTTTATGACTGTCCTGAAATTTCAAAAAGACTTGGGAAGCAGTTCTGTATTCTCCCCTTCTTCTGTATAGGATATATTATACCTTTACCAACCACAGGGTAGTAGCATCCCATTGAGAGATACCAGACAGAACACAAACAGTCTTCTAGAAAAATACTACGAGTTTTGTTTGTTCAATTTAAAATCTGTCATTCCTGAATACTTACTTAACTGCCTAGAAAAGGGAGAGGTGTGGGAAAAGGGAATAACAGGAGATTTATGTGCAAAATCAATTCAAACCATTCGAGACAGAGGATGACCCTAAAGGTGATACAGACAGGCAAACTGTGGAGGAGCTAAGGAAAATTTAAAGATAAAAGCACTGATCTGACTGCAATGAAATCCAACAAACTGCTCAACAGTTTAGGAGAAAGTAAGGGAATGAGAGGCAACACCTGCTTGATGATGGGGAAGGTGAGGAGAGGCTGAACAGTGAGTGAGATGTGCAGCCTACAGGTGATGGGACCTGCCAGGGGCCTTAGTCTCTGGCTGTGCCTCTTCCAAGCTGTTGCTGAAGTCATAAAGTCTCTTAAGGCAGAAACCAGCCTGTACCAATGATATGCAGGGACTGGTGATGGAAACAACAGAGCATAAAGAACATCTCCCTGAGGCTCATCTTTTCACAACACAGCTGCATATTCCATCCCACAAACACTCTAAGTTAAACCAGGGCATGGTGTACAGAAAATCAGATCAGGGGACCCCACCTTGCAGATCTGTGCTGGCCCTGGTGACTGTACAGAGGAGCCTTCAATGCTCTGACATTACAGAATATAGGAAACAGCTCAAAGAGCACAGAGATAAATCAGCCTCTTAGCTTGACAGAAATGATGCTGCCCCATACCTGAGGGGGGATGACTCCTCCACACATGACCAGGATGTCCGGCCGGCCCAGGGCGTTGAGCTCTTTGATGAGTTCAGGCACCAGGGTTTTGTGCCCCGCGGCGAGCGTGCTCACCCCGACACAGTGCACGTCTGCATCCACGGCCTGCTGCGCCACCTCCCGCGGGGTCTGTGTGCAAACAGGGCGTGGGACAGGGCACAGCCCCGGCCCGGGGGCTGAGCACGCATTCCAGGGAGAAGGGGTGCATCGGGAATGCTCTGGGTGCCACTCAGTCCTACCTGGAAGAGGGGACCTATGTCCACGTCAAAGCCGATGTCTGCGAATCCGGTAGCGATGACTTTGGCTCCTCTGTCGTGGCCATCCTGACCCATCTTGGCAACGAGGATTCGAGGCCTGCGGCCCTCACGGTCCATGAACTTGTTAACTCTGGTTGAAAACACCCATTCTATCAGTCTGAGTCACTGAGAATCGTTGGAAGTATTTCTACACATAAAAAAAACACTTGCTGCAAGTGTAGCATAATTTCTGTATGTCAGATAAAAAGATCTGCTAAGTCATAGCTTGGCTGTGCAGTCTGCACACTATGTTAATATTCATGTTATGTGATTACTAACTCACTTCTTGTATCTGTCAGCCTCAAAAATAAAATATTAATTGAAAAAAACCCTCCACTACTCTTCTGCTTTTTAACAGACAAAATATTGAATTCTCTGAGAGTTTAATGAGCTGAATTACAACTCACTAAAATACAACTTTTAGTCCAATTATTTCAAAAGTACTTGCACACAGACAGGTCCTGGACATCACATGGTGCATCGTATTTCCACTGGGCAAAAATCTGTCCATGGAAGGATTATTGTATCTCTTACTCTGTGCACTCATTCCACTGTCCCCCTTTTTTTGTATAGTGGCAGTTCATATTTCTGTTGTATTGATGCTACTATGTAACCACAGCCTCAGATATTAACCTGTCATCTTACTGCTCATTATTCAAGTACCACCAGGACCTGTCTGTGGTCACAGGTTGGACTGGCTGATCTTAAGTCTTTTCCAACCTAAATGATTCTGTGATTCTATGTAAGAAAGGGAGCTACATCTTGATTTTCAAGTTCTCTTTCACATAAAAGCATAATTAAAAATAGTTAAATTTAAATAGTTAGAATAAAAGAACAATGGTGACATTCCCCAACACAACTACTTTCAAGTCAATCTAATCATCACCACTGCAAAGCCATCAGTAACTCCCTTTCAGGAAAGCCTGAACTCTTTAACGGCTAAACCCCAACACAGCAGGGACTGATGAGCATCGATTTGTGTTACATCACCTCCCACGGCAGCAATTCAGGCTCTTTACCCCTGAGGGCAGCAGTGAAGGCAGAAGCTGAGAAAAGGCACAAACAGGCAACTGTTTTCACACGTACCAGCATCTTCAGATGCCTTCTCCATCGGGATATGAGTAAGACCCAAAGACTGGAGGTTGTACGTGCATATCCAGACAGATTTTAGCAACAGGTTTAGCAACAGTAAGAGTGAAATAGCAGGAACAATTTATGGGTAGATCAAAATGAGGTTTTGTAGCATGAACTGCTGGAAATATTTTAGAGATGACTATTACACAGCCTTTAAAAGAAGCAACCCAAGGTACAGGGATTTCAGGCAATGTTTCTCAGCTTCTTAATCCTGTGGCTTCTTAGGCTGTTAATGGTTCTCAGCCTGCTTAGGCTATTTGAACAAAACCCTCAAATCATAACTTCATCTCAGTGAATTTTGTTTGCAAGCAAATACAACTTCATTTAAGTTTTGACTATTGTCTTATTGTACTTAATCCTTGTCATTCTACTTCCTGGCTTACGAGAGCGCTTTTGGAGATCATTGTTTTCCCCAGGGATGTCACCCAGGTTTGGGAAATGGGTTTTTTCTGGGCACAGTCAGTAGCACATGTACCTCCTGGATTAAATGTGAGGCTAATACACGTTTGGCTACCCAGGAAGAGTCCTCACCTCTTGATGGCATGGAGGATTTCATCACTCTCCCCAAACTCCTGGCGATAGGCCCCGCTCACCATGCGGTCGCTGGCTTTATGCTCCCCGAACACCTTCTTCATGGCATCTGTGATCTCCCCCACAGTGCACCTGAGGCACAGACAAAAAACATTCATATTATCAGCAGGCTGAAATGAAAACAGAACACAGACATCACTGGCACTGGCCCCACCATTTGCCTTGCTGCAGGACAAATTCATTTTACATTCATTTCCATTTCAGTGCTGCAACCCTGAACATCTGACTCTCTCCACTGCCACCCACTGACAGAACATGCAAAGGTATTTTTAAGAAAACTGTTTATTGCTGATGTGAGAATTGATTTGCAAGTGGCAAGGCAATGGGAACCACTGAATGGCAAAATCCTTCAGAAAATTAAATCGGATTTTCAGAATGGGGATTTTTTTGGGGGGGCTCAGACTGAAAGATCCCACATTTGGACTCATGCTAAAATACAAATCAAGAGGGGACAAAAAAAGGAAGAACACACAGAAGAGACTGAAACCTAGCATTTTAACTGGAATTTATTTGCCTTTCCCTTGATGCTTTTATTTTAGTGTTTCTTCTTCTCTACTCCTGGCATAGCTCCCTTACCCACTGAGATGCAGAAGGATCTGGGAAATTTATTTACATACAAGTTACAAGTTTTGTTTGGTACTGGACACACTGTGCACATTTGAAATAATAAACACTGTGCATGTTTGAAATAAATACGTGCTTTCCTGTAGTAACACAAGTGAGACAAGCAAAGTAGGCTGTGCTGTCTTCTTGTACAAACATCAGCAACAACAGCCTCTACCCCAAAGCAATGAAAAAACAAGTGCTGAATACAACTTGCTGCAAACTTTGTCAAAGGAAAGAAATAAAAATACTACTCTTCTAAAACACTTTAAAAGTGTGCTTACAAATACAGAGACCAAACCAACTAATTAGGCTAGTGCTAAGCACATTTCAAATCTCTGGAATTCATATTTTCTCCTGCCATATTGTATTTGTTCTCTACAACTCCCTGAAAGGAGGCTGGAGCCAAGCAGGGGTCGGTCTCTTCTCCCAAGTAACAAGTGACAAGACAAAAGGAAATGGCCTTAAGTTGCACCAGGGGAGGTTTAGGTTGTACAGCAGGAAAAAATTTCTTCAATGAAACAGCTGTCAGGCACTAGAGAGAGGCTGCCCAGGGCAGTGGTGGAGTCATCATCCCTGGAGGGATTTAAAAGCTGTGTGGATGTGGCACTTGGGGACATGGGTTAGTAGTGGATTAGCAGTGCTGGGGGAATGGTTGGACTCAATGATCCTAAAGGAATTTTCCAACCTAAGTGATTCTATGACTTAACTATAAGCTGCTCTGAGGCAAAATTAACTTAAGCATTCTCTAAAGTTTTTATATAAAATGCTCAAGAATGACTGGACAAGATGCACCTTGCTGTCCACACACCTCTAGAAGGAGATGGCCAAATGAGCTGTACTCAGTTTTCCTTCTGCTGTTTGCAGTTTCAGCAGCTACTGAGTCCTACATGTGCAATCTGCCACACACACACCCAAAGTAGCAGAACATGGATTTCTGCTGCATTTCCTGAATCCTTCAGTAAATTTTAGAGAGATATTTTACTTCCTGTGACCCCCCAACTAATTTGCTCTTTTGCTAGCTCGTATTCAGCAAACTTAGATATAAACTTTAACAATGCAAAGTAAAATGTCAGAAATCCAATCTTGAGCACATGGGCAAGACCTGTACAACTCAGACATCTGAAGTGGCCTCTTATCTCTGGTATCACTTTTCACAGTTGGCCTGCTTTGCCTAAAGCAGGATCACACTGGAACATGCATTCTTAACTCCTCATTGACGCCGTCTTGGCCATTTTTATGATTTCCTCTCTCCTGGCTTTCTGGAATCCTATTTTACTCACTGTTACTCACTTGTATCATCAGGGTTTGATTTTCAGGACATCTAAATAATCTTATTAATAATACTGCTTTCTGTAATTACTAACAAAGAATGAAAAGTAAACTGCTAAAGTGCATTAGGTAAGGTGACTTCCCCAAGGTTAAAAAGCAAGTTTGCAGCAGACTTAAAAACTGTGTCTATAAATACTGACTCCATTTCAGAGTGCCAGACATCACAGATTGCAGCCCAAAAAAAATACAACCCCATGCACAAACACCGAGGGCTTACTCCTGGCAGTGTGGTGAAGGGCTACAGTAGCATAAAACACACCTTTTCTTCTAGAGAAAATTAAGCTTAGATAAATGTTTCTCCTGTTTTGCAGAAGCAGTATCTGAGTACACTTCAGTATTAAATAAAGCCTAGCATGTGTAGATAGAGCTGTAGTGTGCTCTTCTGTTCTTATGATGTAAAAGTGTGAATGACATTTTCGTGTTACAAATGAAAAATAAATGAGGCATAACCTGGTGGCTGGGATGAAGTTGTTTTTGTGTACTGTACAAAAAATGAAACACACTTCTTTCTTCTATAAACACTGCTTCTGATATCCCTGTGTTTTGAAAATTGTGCCCCAAATCTCTGCAAACCTTTAAATCTGAAGTTTTTAAGTAATAACAGGAGTTTCGCTTTTAAACTACTTATGAATACTTTCCTGCTGGTTACCAAGAAACTTTTTTTTTTTTTAAATCTCTGCACATATGCATCCACAATGGAATAGCTGTCTCTGAAGCCAGGAATACAGGCTCTTTTCTTAACAGAGTCATTTTTTATTGGTCTATATTTGTATGTGACTCTCTCCCAGTGGTTCACAATCAGCTGCAGAGCCTAAACACCAATTTGGAGAAAGTCAATGACCATAACGTACCTATTAGAGCTGTCACCCTGTGGCTGCTCAGCCTCAGCTGCTGCTGATCCTCTGCATTTCCCCAGTAAGCAGAGGAAGCAGTGTGAAATCAGGTGAGGAAGTACCCAGACTGGGCAGAGGGCCCAGACTGGGCAGAAAAAGAAGCAGCACAAGCAACTATGCTGCAGTTCTGCCTTCCCCTTCCATGACTGAACTGCAGGTCTGGAGAGGGACACAAAAACAGCACAGCAGGTGAGGGAGGAGAGAAAGAACTTGGCATAACCTGTCCCATTTTCCTGTAATTGGGTTTCTCATGAGACAGGAGGCACAGAAGGGAGGTACTGCTCTCATTCCCTGTAACTTTAGATCTGCCTTATTTCTTGGGTTAGAATAACAACATTAACTTTTCTACTCGTGTTTGTCAGCACTGAAATCTCTGTACTAGTCCATGGAATCTCTTCTATAGTTCAGCACTGACAATTCTGTGCTACTCATTTTATTCCAAGTGAATTATATTACATCGTGCTCAAAATCCATCATTTTCCATTTAGCAGGAAAGAGGCATCTGTCCCTCTCATGCTGGTGATACCAGCCTTCTTGTCTACTACTTGTGAAGGGTGAATGTGTTAATTTTGAAATCTTTTCCCCGAATGTTGCCCCCAACAGGAAGGCTCCCTGTACAAGTTCCCAGAACTCACAACCCTCTTTCAAATACTCTGTATCAGATGCCAGGACAGTTTCTTTCTGTGGTCACATTCCATACATAGTTTTGGGGCAGAATTAACTTCATGTTTGCAACTTACAAAGTGGATCTGCAGTCCATTAATGCTTTTACAATTAATTAAAATGAGGTCACCAAGGTGAGAAACTAGGAGTTAACTGATCAATTTTAGTACAGAAGATATGAATCCTTCGTAAATCCAACAACGCCCTCCTGTGACCTTCCCAGTTCAAAGACAAATGTAGACATACTGCTGGAGATTCCTGACAGGCTGTGGTTAAATGTATTTAAAATACAGTTATTAAGTGTTCTAGGAATTGGAATGAAGGAATTTGAGACGTGACAGTAAAAACAGTGCAACACCCCAATAAGGAGTGAATTTGGTTTGCTCATATTTGGGACATTTAGTTAATTAAGGAACAGACAGACAGGATCTATTCTATCTAGACTGATACTGACCTTGAAACAGGAAAGAAAACAGCCTCAGAATCACCTTGGGTGAAAAAAGTAACCATTCCACTGGACTCTAAGGATGCCTCACACTGCTCAAGAACATTTCTTACAACTTTGCCTGACTAAGCAAACTGATTTCTCCTTCAGCCAAAAAATGTTTTCACACCAATCTGTGGTGCAAGGAATGATGAAGCAACAGAGCATGATAAGACTGTGAATATCCATTTTGACATCTCAGACACTTCTTAAGCTCCTTGACCCATGAAACAGCTGGGTGGTAGAGAAACCCAGTTACATCCTGGAACTGGTAAGAATATGAATTGTGAAGAGCAGAATGTGTATGAACAGCCTCATTTCATATGAGATTCTTTATATCCGTAGTGTTCCTTGTGAGAAATCAAAGCATTGCCTTAAGAAGCTGTAAAATGTAGTAATAGTGTATCTTACAGTGTGAAACTGCAGCCATTATTTATTTCCACCTCTAAAGAAAAACTCCAAAACTCCAACCTTGCTGACACCACACCCCAGAAAAATTAAAAGGTGAAAATGAACCATGGATTTTTAAGCAAGAATTGGCTGTTCACCCCTACCCCCAGTACCTGGCACGTGCTGCTTCCACGGCCAGAGCAAGTAAGTTGCCTTCTCCAGTGGCAGCACACTGTGTGAGAGCAGCCAGGCACTGCTGGGCTGCTGCTTGGTCTCTGCTAGCCTTCACCTAAAGTGCAGGAGAGAGACATTCAGTTCAAACAAACCACAGAGCGAAATGGGAAGTGGAAGACTGTCTAATTTCAAATATTAATTCTGGATGTGTGGAATTGTCAATATCCACTTCATATTTCAATAGGATTGGAAGTCAGACGGCATCTGGGACCTTAGAATGTGTACAAGTTAATAACATAACTCTAAACCAATTTTATCTACATTTTTACTGATTAGGAAAGTGGATGTTGTTTTCCGGTTCTGTAACCCTCAGCAGCACTTGACAAGAAGCACCCAACAGTAAGTGATTAAGCAATATTACAAGCTTTTAGAGCAAAACATTGCATAGCTGGTTTCTATCTTATTTTCAGAACATGTAAAGCTCTCAATTATTAAAGATTGGACATATAGTTATATATTCTAGTTTCTCCACTAATGACCAGAGTGGATTCTCAGAAATTGGAAGGTCAAACTTCTGGCAAGCTGCCTTTACTCAATCTCTGTCTGCAATTACAAGAAGTTTCATTTTTAAGAAGGTTGTTCCCACCTTGTTGATCTTCTCGATCTGCTTGGCACGGACTGAAGAGTTATCAATGGTCAGAACTTCCACTGTCTCCTCTTTCTCCAGCTGGTGCTTGTTCACTCCAACAATTACTTCAGACCCTATTTCCAGTGAAAACACCAGAAACTCAGAACACAATTGCAAACTACTGTGAAAAGACACAATGTTAACAGGACAAGAAGATTTTGAGCATTATAATGCATTGCTTTGCTTTATAACCATATACATTTCAAATACGTAAAATCTGGTCTTGTAGAAAGGATTTAAGTCTGTATTTTCCAGATTTTATGATGAGAGATGATTAGATGCATGAACATTCAATTCAGTGAATACTGCACCACTGCACCAGAAAAAAATTATGAAATAGAACAATATTTATCTTGCAAACTGATTTAGTAATGAGTCCCTAAAATACATTGGCCATTTTTCTCTTTTTAAGCTTACATAAGTGAATCTGACAGAACCAAGCAAAAGTGCTGGTCTCCTGCACTGCTCTGCATTCACTTTTCTGATTTAACAGATAAATAAGAAAGTGAAGTTCCTACCTAAAACTACTCCATGGGCAGAAAAATTAATTTATCATGTTGGAAAATTATATTTTAGGTTTCAGTCAGTACAGACTTATCAACTTTTTTTATTTGCAGTGCCTCATAACATTAATATACTCTTTGAAGCAACATGAAGTAATTTACCTTGGGAGAGAAAACACAGAACTTCACTGATTATTCTTTATTGGTCTTAATTAAGACCTGCTTCAAATTTATTTTCCATACAAAGAAGTCCATATAACTTCTTTCATGTCTGAGTTATCCCTAGTTTCTGTTCCTGGATTACTACTGGAATGCAGATTACAAAAAGTGGAATAGAGTTTTAAGTACACATGTATAAATATCTCCACAAATACTCTATGAGTACACATAGATATAGATATATAGATATATACATAGATAGATATATATATAGATATATAGATATATCTCCAGGAGCTGTATCATCCTCTGATGTGATCTGACCATTGAAGAAAAACGGCAGTTCTCCAGAAAACCCAAGAATTTGGCCAGCTATGGTGAGTGTCGCCATCTAGTGGCATTCCTGCTTTAAAACTCAGGAATCACAGCTTAAAGCTCCTATCAGAAATCAAGCTATTCACTATTGAAGGCTCAAACACTCCTTTAAAATGCTCTTTCTACTGCTTTGTCTAATCTCATCTTGAACACGTCAAGCAAGACTTTTCACACTGATACTTATATTTTGTACATGTTGTCTCTTTCCAGAAGCTTTCACTGACATAAAACCATCACCATTTATTTTATTACTCACAATCTGCTACTCCTAAACTGAGAAATAAAAAACATGTGTGTAAAAAACTTTTATACTGAGTATTCTGTTGGCAATTTTCCCTTCTTTCATCCCCTTGCTCCTACCAGAGTCAATCCTGGCTTGTCTCCGGGCTGCACACTCTTCAATACGAAGTTTGGGGATCCCCTCAGCAACAGCTTTGGCCATTCCACCCATTTCTTCTATCTCCTCAATAAGCTGAGAAATGAAGAGGATTGAGGAAGTGAGTAGTAGCAAGGTTTAAAAATTGAGCTTTGTACCTGTGCTACCACCCACATTTTTATTAAACCTTTTTTATACAGTTTTGTGCTCTAAACTGTTTTGTCAAGTTTATTTACAAAGACATCACTGAAGCAGAAGTGTAAAATAATTCCTTGATTAGAAGTTACCAATTTATCAAACAGTCCCTTAGAAGATATTTCTCAAAACTCCTATCCTTAAAATTTTCCCAGAGAAAGTTTTGCAAACTGACCTTTAAAGCAGCTTCATAAACATCGTTGGTGAGGCACTCCATGAGGTAAGATCCCCCCCAGGGATCTGCCACTTTGGGAATCCCTGATTCCTCCTGGATTATGATCTGTGTGTTCCGGGCAATGCGAGCACTCTTCACTGTGGGCAGCCCCAAGGCTTCATCAAAGGAATTTGTGTGCAACGACTGTGTCCCTCCAAACACTGCAGCCATGGCTTCGATGGTGGTGCGGATGACGTTGTTGAAGGGATCCTGGAAGGAAAAGGGGAGCTCTGAACCTCAGTGGTTCTGCCACAGGGCTGAGGCGGGGTAGTCATTGCAAAGAAACAAATGCAAAATTCCCCACTGAAGCACTGCAATCAGAACAAAAGCTGAAAAAGCCCCAGGCACCAAATCAAACTGATTCATCATTTACTGAGATCTTAACAAAGAGATTAATCCATAAAGAGAGCCAAAATGATGACTGTGTGAGTAAACTGGTCGCAATAACAAATCAAAGCCTAATTTATGTTTAGTGGTGTTTCAAAGAACTTTATGAATCCAGATCAGAGAGGATGGAACAGTAGGCCTGATGTCTTCCATCCTCCAAATCCAGAATTCTTGGAGCAGTGAACAGCACATGTCTCAGACAAGTTACTAGTCAAGATGTGTTTTGGAACTGAATGTGCTTAAATATTTTCATTAATGACAGCATCACATAATGTAATTATAGAAAACTGTGATTAGGATAGGTAAGAATGTAAAACGTAATTTATGAGTAGATATCTATCTAAAGGCATGATAAGGGAAAATATATTTGTCCTCTGAAACCTATAAGGAGAAAATACTGGACACTGAGGTGTATATACTTTAAGAGAAACCACAATGTTTAGACAAAAAGAAAGTTATGATGTAGCCAGAAATATATTTACAATGGACACTGGAAGACAGTTGAATATAGTTTTAGTAATAATAACAGTTTTGCACTCACACAATACTTTTAATTGGAGGACCCACAGAAGCCACTGTTCAGAAAATGTCATTGTTTTAGTTTTACTGTGTTGTTGTAATGTGAGCAAACATTACATTTACTTCAGAAAAAACAAAAAAAAACAGAAAAAAAACCTCCAAGGCACAGAAGTCAACAATGGTTGCAATCACAACCTAAAAATAACTCTATTGCATGACTCTGATTGAGAAGCAGGCCTTGGGAACCCAGTTCTGACCTCACTTGGGAAACTGTATGCACTCCAGTGATTTATTTCCTTGCTGTAATGTAACTCAGCAGGAAGAGCAGAGAGTGAACTCAGTTTCAGAAGAGCAGATGAGCTGTAACCATTACTCCCCTCTTCAGCACTGAGCATCAGGGGCATGAATGACTCCCTTGGCTGCCCAAATGAATTCTCAAGCCAGTGATCCTGAAAAAAAGTGCCTCAAGTGCCTCTAGTTCTTCACTCAGCTGCATTTTGAAAGGATAACTCACAGGACAAATCCAAGAGAGAGCTTCGTCCTCTGAATCCTGAATTGACATAAAGGTGTATCCAGTGCCAGTGTGTGCATTTCAGACTGAGAGGACAGCTGCTGCACCTTTGTGAGTAACACCAGCAGCCCCCTTTAAGACACACACCACAAGAACACCTTTAAGTGAGGAAGTTGATGAGAGTCCAATTTCTAACCTGCTCAGTGAGCGACCAGCCCGAAGTTTGACAATGAGCTCTCAGCAGAAGAGATTTGGGATCCTTGGGCTTAAACATTTTCTCAATCAAGTAAGCCCACAGCCGCCTCCCAGCTCTCAGCTTTGCTATTTCCATATAGAAGTTCATGCCAATTCCCCAGAAGAAGGAGAGCCTGTAATAAGAGCACATAAAGAGAATGTAACATTGAATCATTCTAATAACTCTGGATCAGTAATGGAGAAGCCCTACAGCAAGGTCTCTGATTAATGTACTTTCACAGATGATGGGAATGTTCCTATTGCTTGCATGTGTAAAAATACTGAATTTGATAGTAAACTCTATAGATATTTTACCAAAAGTGAGTTTTACACTAACTTAGAGTATAAAGTATAGAGCAAATTTCTTGAGCTCACCTTGGTGCAAATTCATCAATAGTGAGGCCAGCTTTAAGTCCAGTTCTGCAGTACTCCAAGCCATCTGCTATGGTATAAGCTAATTCCAGGATGGTGTCAGCTCCTGCCTCTTGCATGTGGTACCCACTGATGGAAATGGAATTAAATTTTGGCATATACTGGAACAAAAAAAAAAAGACAAAACAGGGTATAACAGAAGGGGGGATCGAATACTTTTTCTATCAACATTCACACAGAATCACAAAATGGTTTGGGTTGGAAGGGAGTTAAAGGTCATCTTATTCCACCCCCTGCCATGGGCAGGGACACCTTCCACTATCCCAGGTTGCTCCAAGCCCCGTTCAACCTGGCCTTGAACACTTCCAGGGATGGGGCAGCCACAGCTTCTCTGGGGAACCTGTGCCAGTGTCTCACCACCCTCACAGAGAAGAACTTCCTCTAACATCTAATCTGTATCTCTCCTCTTTTAGTTTAAAAATGTTCCCCCTTGTCCTGTCACTATCTGCTGGTGCAAAAAGTTGCTCTCAATCTATTTTATAAACCCCCCCTTAGGTACTGAAAGGCTGCAATGAAGTCACCCTGGAGCCTTCTCTTCTCCAGGCTGAACACCCCCAGCTCTCAGCCTGTCTCCAGGGCAGAGGTGCTCCAGCCCATTCTTGAATTCCTTGTTGACTGGAAATACAACGCATGTCTACAAAGTGGTGTTTACAGATCTGGTCTGACTTAAACTTCAAATTTATATTACAAGTGATGTTGGATCTTAATTTCTCCTGCTGGCCCTTTCCACAGCCACATTACTGTTCACTATGACAGGTCTTCCCATCTTTTCCTTGTTGTCCAAAGTGCCTCATAACAGCTGACTCAACTTAATAATAGAAGTAATATATTTAAACCATGAATACCTTTGAGGTGTACTGGAAGATGTCAGCAATGATCCGCATGGATGGTTCTGGGGGGAAAATGTAAGTATTTCTGACCATGAACTCCTTCAGGATGTCATTTTGGATTGTTCCTGTCAGCTTGGCCTGAGGCACTCCCTGCTCTTCTCCAGTCACAATGAATGTTGCCAGCACCGGAATGACTGCCCCGTTCATTGTCATGGAAACGGACATTTTCTCCAAAGGAATTCCATCAAAAAGGATTTTGGTGTCTTCCACTGTGTCAATGGCAACTCCAGCCATTCCAACATCTCCTCGAACTCGGGGATTGTCTGAATCATAACCACGGTGGGTGGCTAAATCAAAAGCAACTGATAATCCCTGCTGGCCAGCTACATGAAAAAGAAAGAAAAACCCCCAAAAAACAACAAAGAGAGATAGTCAGAAGTGTTGAGCAGACTTGCATGAGGACTGAATCAAAATTTATTAACTTTATTTTACATGATTCAGGCTTGGATGGCAAACTAAATTTTGATGTGAAATAGTGTTCCCTCCCCAAATCTGTCCAAGGTCTAGTAGTCTTACATTTTGCATGAAAAAACTTTTAATTAAGAAAAAAAAAGTAGTCCTTACTGCACTTAAAAAATTGCTGAATAACAGCTCACTCACAAGTTACAAATATGCATAGACAAGCAGTGTAAGAGTTTATACACAGAAACTCAGCTTAGCTTAGCTGGGAACAGAAGTGTCATAAACTGTGTCACGTCACCCTCTCTTTATCACAAACTAAACACATGCGACTGTTCCCTGGCTCTACTGACACACGTTGTTATTTGTAAATCTGCAGTAAGAGGAAATTATTCATATAAAGCAGGGAACAGAACAGCCAGAGCTCTTGTTGCTGCAACCTGAAAGCAGAACCCAAAACTCTGCTGTCCCCAAGCATTCACCCTCTGACCAGTGACTGGGCTGTGCTACCAGCTAACCCAAGTTACCACTTCTGCTTCAGCTCTATGATCTGAGCTGCCTGAACCCTGGGATGGAGCCAAATTATGCCGATGTGTTAAGGTGCAATAACTAAAACCAGCATTTAACACATCCATTTTCTACAGCAAATTGAAGCAAAGGCACTTCCAGAAATGATCCAATTTCCCAGTAATAAAGAAATACAGTGTAACTGCAGTTATGAGAAACCCAAACTACGAAGGCGGAATAATCCCATTTGCCATGTAAGTGACTGAATTCGTGTTCCCCACTGCTTCACAAGACAGTGTTGTTTCCCAGACCAGCTGCCCTACCTTTGATGTTGTCCTTGTAGAACTTGTTGCTCTCCTCCACTGTACTGAACCCAGCATACTGGCGGATGGTCCACGGCCTGTACGTGTACATGGTGGGGTAGGGCCCTCGAGTGAAAGGCTTCACCCCTGGCAGCTCCTCAGGGAAGTCCTCCGTGTCCCTTTTGGAGTATAAAGGCTTGATGTCTATCCCCTCTGGGGTGTGCCAAATTAAATCCTTTGGGTTCTTGCCTTTCAGCTGCTTCTGAGCCAGGGCAGCCCACTCGGGGTGCAGCGGCTGCCTGTGCAGAGAGCGCCAGGCCAGGAGTGCGCAGCGGCACGGCCGCAGCCGCAGGACAGTATCCCCAGCCCTCAGCATGGCTCTCCTCGCAGTGTGGGGCAAGCTGGACAAAATAAAAACACATGTTTTGCATTATCATATGCATCTGACATAGGAGAAGTGAGGATGGAGAGGTCAAGCAGCTTGCTAAAGCCAAAACAATCCCTCAGGACAAAAACGAAGTGTGTTTATTCACGGATTGATTTGACAGACAGCCCTTCCCCTTGCCTTTCAACCAGAAACAGAGTTCAGGGAAAATCCTACATTTTCCTCTAGCCAAGGAAAACATTCCCACAACTTATCTACGTCCACATCTGAGATGTGTAACTTATTTCAGTCCCTCAGCATCACCGTCATTAATCAGTCACTGAAAAGCCAGTGTGAGGCATGAAGATGGCATGCCCAGCTACCCTCTCACCTTCACATCTCTCTCATCTAGGAATTCCTTAATGTCAAAGAGGGATGCTTTTCCAGGGATGGGGCAGCTACAGCTTCTGTGAGCAACCTGTGCCAGAGCCTCACCACCCTCACAGGGAAGAATTTCTTCCCAATATCCAACATCAAGAAGGCACTCTGCAGGAAGTGGGCTGTCAGAGAATTGCTGATATATCATACACTTGGGAAAAGGTGGCTTGGGCTGGATGGATGGAAACTAGAGACAGGCTGAAAAAGAAAGGAGGAAAAAAATGTGGTATGTGAGAACATAGGGATAATACAAGCTGCAAAGCTTGTCCCACCATGCATGAGACTGATGTGGGGGTAACTTGAACCTTCCCTGTGAGGGTGGTGAGGCCCTGGCACAGGTTGCCCAGAGAAGCTGTGGCTGCTCCATCTCTGGAAGTATCCAAGGCTGTGTTGGATGGGGCTTGGAGCAACCTGGGATAGTGGAAGATGTCCCTGCTCATGGTAGGGGTTGGAATGAGATGATCTTTCAGGTCCTTTCCAACCCAAACCAGTCTGTGAGTTCAGTAACTCCTAAAAATTGTCCTAAAAAGTTCCTTTGCTTCTGCTCTCCATACCCTCTCCTTGCACTTCCTTACAAAAACAAAACCTTTACAGCTTGGCTCCAAGGGTCAGTCACCCCCTCACTGCCTCATCTCTTTCACAACTGCCAAGAAACATGCACTTCCCTGATACCTTTATGAGAAATCCTGCATAAAACTGGAAAGCACCTGTATCACTACAGCAACACCCTCCAAACACATGCTTTAATAATGTATATGCTAAGTGTGGGATGCCTATAACCTGATGAGCACAGAGGAGCACCTGAGGAGCGCTCATTCCCTGCAGGGATGTGATGCTGCAGCCAGGATGGAAGGTAACCTGTGCCCACACCATGCATCAGGTCACAGGATGGGTCAGGTTGGAAGGGACCAGAGTGGCTCATCTGGTTCTACCTCCCTGCTCAAGCAGGGTCATCCCAGAGCACAGGGCACGGGATTGTGTCCAGACAGGTCTGGAATATCTCCAGTGAGGGAAATTCCACACCCACTCTGGACAATCTGTTCAGGGTTTGGTCACTGCCCAGGACAGAAGTTCTGCCTCATGTTCAGGTGGAACTTGCTGGGCATCAGTTCCTGCCCGTTCCTCTGGTGCCATTGCTGGGCCCCACAGAGCAGAGCCTGGGCCCTGCCCTGAGCCCTCCCTGCAGACAGGGACACACAGGGCTGAGGGCCCCTCTCAGCTGTGTCTCCTCTCGAGGCTGAACAGCCCCAGCTCCCTGAGCCTTTTCTTGTCAGGGAGATGCTCCAGTCCCTTCATCATCTTTGTCACCCTGCGTTGGACCCACTCCAGGAGCTCCATGTCTCTCTTGTCCTGAGGAGCCCAGAACTGGACACGGCACTCTAGATGTGCCTCAAGGCAGGGCTAAGGGGCAGGATCACCTTCCTGCTGGCAATGCCCTTCCTAACGCACCGCGGGATTATTCCTGCCCCGGTGCTGGACGCTGCATTTACCCTTGTTCAGTTTCAGACAATTCTTCTCTGCCCATCTCCCAGCCCCGCACCCCGAGGGAACCCCAGAGCCGCCCTGTCAGCCCCTCTCCGCACCTCTCCCTCCTCAGCACCCACAGCCGCACAGGAACGCTCCGCTCTCCGTCCCGGCACAGCGCCCGCCGCCGCCGCCCGCCCCCAACACGCCCCTCCGGCGGCCAATGGGGACGGGGGGCCGGGACGAGAGCTGCGCTAGGGGATCAGGACAAGGACAGGGGCAGGGCTCGGGGCTCCGGACATGGCCAGGGACAAGGGAAGGGATCAGGATCGGGACAGGGATGAGATTCCCCCCGGTACCTGCCACCGGCCCCTGCGCAGCGAGCGGCCCCCGCGCACGCGCGGTGGGTGGGAGCGGCGTTGCGCATGCGCCGCCGGGAGCGCGGGTTTGTTTTGTAACGTCCCGGCGGGCTGAGGCGGGACCGGCGGCAGCGCTGAGGAGGGGGAGGCAGCGCCGGGAAGGTGAGGCTTGGGAGGAGAGGAAGGGTTTTGTGGAGATGTTACCCGCGATGCTATCCGGCAGCATCGGGGGAGCGGGCATTTGGGGATGAGCGGGTGTGTGTGGGGAAGGACTACAACTCCCAGCATGCGCTGCGATGGAGGGTTACATGTCTTAGGCGGCGGCGAGGAGTGATGCATGCTGGGAGCTGTAGTCCCTGCCGTATTTACAGTCCGCTGCTAAAGCTGTCCCACAGTATCGGTAGTTATGGAGGAGGGGAGAGGCAGGGCTTATTTACCTGGTTTAGGGCTGATTTAGCTTGTGTGGCGCTTATCTGGCATATATTTACCTGGCATATGGTTTATTTACCTGTTATAGGCCTCACTTACCCGGGGCTTGTTTGTCTAGTGTCAGTTTGGACAGTCGCCTGGTGAGAAGTGACAGGGCCTGAGTGAGGGGAAAAAGTGGCCTAAAGGGGTGAGGGAAAAGCTGAATAAATATGAGTCGTGGTGCTTTAGAGACGAGAAGGGTGGTGGGGTTTGTGGCTACTCCTTTCTGTGTGACTGCTTTTCCCTTTCTCTCTACAGTAAGTAAGAAAAGAAGCTGTAGGTTTAAACTGCAGCAAGGATCATTGTGCTTAGGTGCTAAGGTAAAAAGTTCTGGTAATTGGATGACTACTCTGAACATTATAAAGATAAATCATAGAATCACAGAGTGGTTTGAGTTGGAAGAGACCTTAAGGATCATTTATTTCCAACCCTCTGGCATGGGCAGAGCTACCTTCCAAATGGGGGTGCTTTTTTAGTGGTCCTACATTTAGGTAAATTTATAGGATATAGGCTATAGGCTAGCAAATGTACAAACATTTCATCTCATTTAGGCTCATTTGGGGCTTATTGGGTTGAGCCCAATTTCTATCATTTTGCTTTTTAAAATATGGTTTGTGCTGTTTGAGTTCTAATTGCTGGATTTTAATTTTGTCTTTGTTTCCTCCTGTTCCTGTTGGTTTACAGATAATGAAACCCCGCCAGGCATCTTCCAATAAAATGGGGAAACCAACTGATGGGAGAGCAGCAAAAAATCCTTTTAAATCGCAAAATCAGCAAGGGCCTTCCAGCAAAAAAAAGGGAGCAAATGAACAAGGAAGAAAACAAGGTCAAAAAAGACAGGTATTCATTATTTTGGATCAAACAAAGTAGAAAAGTAACCAAAGTGGGGGAGAGGGGGAAGGAGGTATTTTTTCCCATTTTTTAAATTGGAATTTATAGAAAATAATTAGTTAACTAAGCATAGTCCTCTCGAGGAAATGCCCGGTGTGACGAGCTCTTTTGAGCAACCTTCAGTAAACCTTTATTTTTGTGGTCAGTGTCAAAAACTTCTGTCAGGCACTGACATAGTGAGTTCATAGAAGTAGGTGAATGATTGCACAGCAGAGGATGTCTCGAAATTGCCACGTTTGCTGTAAATTTTTCTCTACAGCAGGTCCCTCGAACAGTCAGAAGGGAAGTTAAGGAACTGAAGGACTATTCCCCTGCAGGTAAGGTCCTGTTCTTCCCTGTTAAATCTGAACTGTTACGTCTTTGACTCAGATCTGGCTGAACTGAGTCACAAAGCTGTCTATCCAGGTTTGACAAGTCATACCTTTCCCTTTTTTCCTTTGTGGTAGGAGGAGAAAATGGTTCTTCAAAAAAGGTGAAGCTGTCCAGTGCTACAGTAGGATCTTGGCAGCCTCTCTCAGACAGCAGTAGGCTTTTCCTGGAAAATGTAGTGGATTCAGTAGTACTGTAAGTACCAGATATCCTGGTGGCTCTTCTTTGCTTCCACAAGGAATAAAGTAAAAATCGTAGTATTATTTGAGCTGGAACTCATTGTGTGTTCTCTGTGCATGCAGACTTGTGATGGAAATTCTGCCTTTATTTTCTTTCCAGATCTGTTTTGTCCCGACAGAGGGAGAGAAAAGATGATGTTCAGAAGCACCTCAATGTCCTGAAAGAAAGGTAAGAAATTATAAATTAAAAAAGAGAGGGAGAGAAGAGATTTCTTTTACCCAGTTTTTTTGTACTTTGAAGGCAAGCTGAAACTCACTCTAACATAAAGCTATATAACATGTTTCATGAAAGCATTTCCAGGTTTTACTAAAACGGTCATTATTTGGAAGCAGCTAAAAATCCTCCTTTTAGAACTTAATTTGAAAAGCAGAAGGGTGAGAACTGGGAAAATATTGATTAATGTCAGTTTATAGTCAGAGAGTGTAGAGGCCAATGGAATATAAACCACACAAGGTCAGTGCAATAGCAAACATGAGAATGTTGGGATTTCTTGTTCCTGGTTCCTGCCTTCGTCACCTACTCCATGTGATTTTGGAAAACAATTCAAGACAGTTTTTATTCCTCTCTTCAGCCTTTTACTTCATTAACAGCAACTGAGTTTAAAACTAAAGTGAGATTAGTTTTCCCCCAGAATTTTCTTTTTGCTTTGCAAAATACTCCAAACAAGTCGTGCTTTCCTTTTCCTGTACTTAAAGGGTGCTGAGAAGTTTCAAGACTTTAAAGGTGCCTCCAGGGAAGCTGGACAACCTGAAGAATATCCTGAGCCTTCAAATGGCAGAGAAACAAATGCTTGAGACAAATGAGGAGTCTTTGGTGCAGTTGCAGGTATGAAAAGCAAAGAAGGGAAGAAATTACCAGACTGCTGGCTGTGCCTGTGCTGTTGTGGAAGAGTGTCCAGTGTTCATTGTTGCCATCCACCTTTGCTGCAAAGCTGTGTCTCTTCTTGGATGTTTTTCAGCGACTCACGATCTCTAAAGTAAATTCTGTTCTGGTTTTGTGTCTGCTTTGTTTTAGGAAGAAATAACTGAAGCAGAGCGATCAGCGGAGCGCATTGAGGAAAGTGTACAGCAGCTGCAGTGCAAAATCCAGGCACTCAAGAACCAGTTAGAGGAAGATGAAAAAGAGACCAGGAAGGTATTTGTCGTAAATACTTGTGTACTCCTATAACCTAGAGGAATGGGCCGACTTCCAGAGCTGTCCGAAACAAACTGTGTCTCGGGCAGTGTCATTTAAGGAAGGCCTCATTTGCCTTTGGGAATGGATCTTCTTAATCTTTCCAACTTCAGTTGCAGAGTTAAGAAATTTGGTTTCAGAAGTGGGATAATAACAGACAGATTATTTTCCTACTTGTGTGCCTGATATTTGAGGGTTTGGATTGTTTTTTTCTTTCTCTTCTTCCCTTTCTAGGTATTCCAGGAAAATGTTAGTGGAGCACTCCATCTCCCAGAACTCCCCAAGCGCAGTTTGCAGGCACCCACTTTGCAGGTGAGTGTGGAATATATATTTATATTTTCAGAGACACTTTGGTTACGAGGAGGAAGGCAACAGAATGTGCTTTTATCCCTTAACCTCTGCCAGAGGGGGCAGTTCTGCAAATTGAGAAAATTTGAACAGGTTTTCTTTTTCCCTTTTTATTTTTTTTTTCTTTTCATTGATAACTATCTGTTTATGTTTTAAAACCAGGATAAAACCCTAAAAGCCCTCCTCCTCCTTGGCCAGGTTGGATAGGGCTCTAAGCAACCTGGTCTAGTGGAGCCTTATGGAAGGTGTCCTTGCCCATGGCAGGGGCTTGGAACAAGATGAGCTTTAAGGTCCCTTCCAACCCAAACCATTCTGTGATCTTATGATTTAAAATGTCACATGCCTTTTCCTAGAAACCCTATGGCCCTAGGGAACTTGTAATTTCTGCAATATGTCTATGACTGCTGGAGAAGACTCATTTGAATCTTTTTTTTATTTTAGCTGTAGATGGGCTGCATGAAAGTGAAATTCCTGTTGCGCTCGACAAAAGCTGGTTTTTTATTTGTTGTCTATCATTCTTTCCTTCTTTAGGAGGAAATTTTGAAGGTAAAGAACCAGAAGGGCCTTTTAAAGGATATGAATGCTATTCAGCAGTCAGCTGACTTGAAGAATTTGTTAACCCTCATTGAAAAGACCTATGAGAAGGTGGATTTGCTTTGAGAAGCTCAAATATGTGGAGTCTCCATGCTGAGCTTGGAAACTGTTTTCTTCCTAATGGCCTTCCTGTTGCAACTGCTGAATTTCTGTTAAACCATTTTCTATTAAAATTGGCTTATAAATCTGTAGATACATTCTAGAACTCAAGTGGTTTAAGTCATCTGTCAAGGTTTTTTGTGGGGTTTTTTTGACTTGGGATGACTTCTAATGGTGATATATCCTCTCTTAGGAGAAGGGAAGGAAATGGATCCTGGGTTATTTGGGTGTTTTTACAGAGTAAGGGAACTGTTCCATTGTATTTGCACTTCTATATCTATATCTGTAAATCACTAGCTTTTATTTGGGAGTTTGATCTTTAAACCTGAAACAGGTAGTAAAAATAAGCTTATCAAATACTCAGTTGTAAATCCCCTGTTCAACTTTCTTACTGTTTTTTAATAAAAACCCCTCAATGACAGGAAATTGAATAATTTTTATCAAATGTACATAATCGTTTTTACATTTTCATTGCTTAATAAAAAAACAACATAAAACAACATAAAGTCCTTTCTCAGGTCAAATTACCTGCTGGAAGACAGCAGTGCTCTTTACACTGACTTGCCACATAAACTATTGTTCTGTTTACAAGTTGCTGGTACTCTTAATGAGGCAAGAGCTAATTATTTCTCTTCTCCTATGAGGGATTGAAAGCCTCTCCGTAGTTAGAGTCATGGAAATACCTCAAGTTGGAAGGAACCCATAAGGATCTGAGTCCCAGCTCTCTGCTCCTCGCAGGATTACCTAAACCATGTAGGGTCAGGAAAACCAGACTACGTACTTTCTTTCTCCTGAATCACATGAAAAGAAATATAATTATTTAGAAATATTTCTCAAATTTGTGATCACTTGGCAAGGGGAGCATTTACTGATATAACCATTACCCCAAAATAATTTAATCCAGAGTATGGGTTAAAGATTTTCCTGCATGCCAGCAAAAGGTTAAGTAAAGATATACTGCTTTGTTTTCGTTAAGGGTGATTTACTGTGTGGGTTTTGAACTTTCTGAACCACAGAGAGACCTTTTCCTTTTTAAAAAATTTTTATTTTGAAAAGAAAATGTGGAGAAGGGCAGTGAGTAGGAGTCAGATACAGCTTCCACACAAGGAAGTTTAAATAGCAGTAACTGAAGAATGAGCTTCTGCACTACAGGGCTGGATAGTTAGAGGCAAGCCATAATTACTTTAATTTAATTTTTTTTTCCCCAACACTGGGTGATTTATGGTAGGCTGGCTGTGGGTGTTGTTACTGTGGGATTGTCATGCACACATAAGCAGGACAACATGAACCAGAGAACATAAATCCAGACATTTAGGAGGTAGTCTTAGCTCAACTTGATGGTGGATACTCTCGGACAGAGTTGCAGAATGATCAGATTGTTGGTTTTTATGAGATTTGAGGCCTCTTCCAGAAGGTTCACTGTTTATCAGTGTGTGTGGAGCTGTGACCTTTTGTGATTTGACCTGGGAACACCTGAAACTTCAATTTCACAAACCTTGGCTTTAAGTAGATAAGGCATTTTTCCACATGTGTATGCTTTATTTACTGAGTTTATCCATTTAAAGCATACACAGGAAAATCTTAATGAACCTCTGAACTCAGGTCAACTTGGCTTAGGGTTTTTCCTCAGAAGGGATCTACAACAAGTACAGATTTCTTTGCATATGGAAATGGAAGGAGTCAGGAGAAGAGCCAAAGGTAGAAGCTGAGCTGGAGGCATTGGGAACATCAGGATATCCAGCCCAGCTTCAAACCCATCTGACAGCCAAGGTCAAACTGCTCTTCTGTTCTGACAGCTTGGAGCTCTGAACATCCCACATTTATCTCCTAGCTTTGTGGTCCATACGTCTTTTAGGAAAAACCTGGACTTGGGAGCGTTTTTTGGGATATGTTTTCAACAAACACTCGTTACCAAGTGAAAATGGCAGCAAGAATAAGAAAGCTGAGGGTCTGTATTATTTAGCCAAGATTAGGTGATCTAAGAGATTAATCAATTAGTTCACACTTCTGGTCCATTTCTGCCCTCCCCCAATAAATAAAAAGATAAAAAAAACAACACTTTGGTTTAGAAGTACTGGAAACTTTACATTGAAATACAGATTATTTTGGACAAAAAATTAAGAAGACAGATGTAATGGAAGATTAAATTAAAGATTTTTAAAACACGATGGATGCTGATTGGAGCTCTAGGAACGTGCTACAACACACATTTTATAGGGTTTGGGAATGACATTGAATGAAACGGCAGGGCTGAGGTCCACGTCTGAGTTGGAAACTCCAGGTGGAGGGTGGAAGTTGAACCTCTGCAGGAGACTGGTGAAGAAGAGGAAGAGCTCCATTTTGGCAAGAGTCTCTCCAGCACAGATCCTCCGCCCTGGAACGAAACACAGAACGACCACAAGAAAATCAGTGAGAGCTGCTTCTTCAATATTGGAAGAAAAATACCATTTTATCAGCTCTTACTCTGAAAAAGGTCGGTGGGAATCCAGAACACTTGAATGTTATGTCCTAGCTATGAATACAGAACACAGTAGATTTTAAAAGTCTGTTGGGTACAAGTTATCAGAGAGGAATTTTGATCTTCAAAGGTATCATATCAAAGCCAGCTGGTGATGGTTTTTTCTTTTTCTTTGTCTAAATGCTTGCATTTGCAGAGAAATGTGTGGAAATGTATTCACAATTCCTTAACTCCAGTCTTCAATAAAATCTGAATTTTTTCTTCATTTTCATATTTTTGCTCTACTTGGCTCAATTTTTGCATCCCAGACCAGCTGGTTTAGTCTAGACCATGGGTCTATTTGTCTACTCATAGGCAATTTTTTATACGAAAATTTGTCAGCAAATTCCTTGGAGACTCACAAATTCTGGCTAGAGTGGGACTGAGAAGGAAGGTGGGGGAGATATTCTGTGGATATTCAAAAGTACTGTAAGTATAAGTTTTTCTCAGTTCTGTCAAATCCAGCAGCCTGTAAACTGCCTCATTCATTCATGATGATTCAAGGCCAGAACTAACAAAAACCTGAACTAAAATTTGGTTTTAACTTCCCCGTGTGACAGAAAGTGGAAAATGAAGAGCTATTGCATGGCTGTGATATGAAATAAGCCCTCCAGAGAAAGCCCAGACCTGACACTCCCTGGATGCACTTTCAGCTGGGACGTCTAGACTTAAATGTGGAAAAGAAGGCCTGGGAACTGGAAGTATCGTAAGTTCTTCTACAAAAAAAAAAAAAATTAGAAAATTACTATGTACTGGATGTTGAGTATGACAAGAAAAACCCTTATTCAAAGATCGTGCAGAATTGAAAATACACAAATAGGATCAATAAAAAAATGGAGAGCACTGTGGATGTGATAGGTAAGTTAGCCAGAGAGTGATGTATGGGAACTTAAAAAGAGCAATTACAGATCCTGCAAAGCAGGAGAAATGCCAGAGAAGGAGCAGGGTTGGAATCTCCCATGCTTTGGCAAATGATGCAGGTGTGTAAACTCAGGTAAGGTTACACTCTGGGGAAGCCTCAAAGGGCAAGCCCCTTCTGTGCTTTGATTTTACACAGAATTTGGGGGTTTATATGGCAACTCCTTCTTGTTGTCACACTATGAAATCTTGACCCAGCCAACATTATTTGTGACTTTTTAAGAGGGACATGGAAAAATGGAGCAGGAAATGCAGAGAAGCGCCTTTGCTGTGTGTTTTGTGTTAAATGTAAGAGAGAAAGCACCTGCCGAAAAAGGCATGAAAGCATCTTTCTTCACAAATTTCCCACTGGCATCAAGGAAGTGCTCAGGGTAGAACATGTCTGGTTTCTCCCACTGCGACTGGTCTTTCAGGACTGAAGTCAGTAAAGGGATGATGTAGGTTCCCTGCGAAATGGGACAGAGGAATGAATCCCTGGACAAATTCAGAAAGAGGAAATGTTAAAAGAAGCAATCTTGTAGGCATCTCACCTTGGGAATGAAATAGCCTTTGAGGGTGACATCTGCAGCAGTCTCATGAGGCAAATCCAGTGGCAGGATATTGGCAAACCTCTGAATTTCATGGATGACAGCATCTGTGTATGGCATCTGAGCTCGGTGCTCGATCTGCGGGGGGTTGGACCCTATCACTTGCTCTATCTCTTCTTGAACCTTTTCTGAAGAAAGAATCAGTTCTAAGATACAAGGACTCATTTGCCCCTGAGACACACTGTTTTACTAATGTAAAGTATAATAGATCTGGAATGCAAATCATAAATTCTCCAAAAATATATTTTTTTTCCTTTCAGAAATAATGGGAGGTGAACAGGACCACAGCATTTGATTGATTCTTTACCAACAAGAAACATAAAGACTTTTTTTCTGCCCTCTCTTCTGTCTAAAGATCCTTTTTCTGCCCAAGGGTTGTGTCAATACTCCCATTTGACTCTGAACAACCCTGTACCATCAGCTGAAATGGAGATGCCAGGCAAAGGGCAATTCCCTGAATCTTCTCGGGTCCCAAAAGCCTCAGTACAGCTCATTTAACATCTGCACAGGCCTTTAGTTTATCAGCAGTTTCTGAGGGGAACCTGGAACAATTTCATTGACCAACACAGGACAGCTCTTTTCTTATTAATTGAGATTTCCCTAAGCAAAGGGCCTGGCCTGTATGAACTCTGTGTTCTGCTCCTGGCTGACCAGTGTGACCCTCAATGGATCTGAACCACAAGGCACAAAGACAATAAATGGCTGGAAATCTCAACTTTTTGTAACTTGGCCTATTAAGAGATGTGTTGATCCTCCAAGTTCCTGTTTGGTCTCTAATGCCCTGAGTGTAACAGTAACTACCATAAAACCACTTACTCTGGATTTCAGGGTACTTTAGCATCAGCAGAAAGCCCCAGTTCAGTGTGGTGGAAATTGTCTCAACACCAGCAGTAAACAAATTGCTCACCAAGCTTAGCAAGTTGCCGTTATGGAAATACCCATTGGTAGTGGATTTCTCCTGAAAAAAGTGGTTAAGATAAAAGGATGAAAACTTAAACCTTTCCATGTGAAAATGCAATTTATGTAGATAAACATTTGCTAAGAAAAAAATCCTATCTTTTAAAAAAGTGTAAAAGACAAGGAAGAGCTTTGGGCTTGTGCCTGGAGAAGATTGCTGACATCTCTCTGTATTTACGGGGGCCCAGTTGCAAAAGGAGCTGCTTTCCCCATGGTGAAAGTAACCCAGACATATCAGAGACCCCAAATAGGAGTCCCAGTAAAGCCCAGGTAGTGATTTTGTTCTGTAATACATTATGTTTTCAAAGGAGCCAGAAGGGCTGGGGCAACGGAGAGGGCAGATAAAAAGATGCAGCTTTGGTAAATATATTGATACAGTCTGAAGAAAATAAATAAGGATAAATGTTCGCTGATTAAAAGAGGTTGGAACTTCAACAACATGAAGTATCTGTTCAACTCTGCCACTTTGTTGTATGTGTTTTCTCAAAGACAGCTTCCCTAAAAAAATTTAGCTGTAACTGTAAGAACTGAAAGGAAATTGTAAATGTCTTCATAAAGCCATAAAATTTGGAATCAACAAGAAAAGATTCAGTTACCTCCTGCTGTTTAACCAGGAAAGCATCAGTTAAACTTCTTTGGTCATTTTTGTCCAGGTTTTTGAGATGTTCTACAAAAATTACTTGTAGATAAGCATGGAATTCATCTCTGTTTCGGAGGAGAGGCTTGTTAGCCCTTAGGAGGAATCCAAGGTATGGGAAGATATTGTACATCTACGAGAGTGAAAGTTATTAGAGAGAATTTATCAGCAGAGCTCTGAAAACACTACAGAAACAAATTAGCAACATTTGGCCTATTTTGCAGATACAAAGTCAGAAACTTAAGATTAATATTTTATTCTATAGAACATGAAGAAGTGACTGGATGAATTCATGGTAGAAAATTCATCAAGGACCACTGAATAGATGTAAAAATCTTGCCCCATATTACTATTTTTCAGGAGTAGTGTAGGTGTCAGGCTCAAACAGCTTCAAGTTTCCCCCGGGGAGACGGAAATGTTGGCCAGCAACGTTTTTGATTGTTTTAACCAGCTCTTCCACTAACATTTTTTTTCTTTTTATTTCAAAGCCTAGAGGAACATAAATCAGTGTGTGGCAGCATTACATACAAGTATCAGAAGGTATATTTTACTCATTAGCACTCCTCAAACTATATCTTAAATATGTTTTTGAGAGACTGGTGGTTTGACTGTTGACTTCATGATTCCCAGACTGTCTCTTGAGCTTTCTTCGTCCATGAAAGTGCTTTGTAAACCTATTATCCCTCAGAGTCTCAGATTTTCCTGTTTAATAAAAGAAACTGACTACCAGCATTGCTATTTTCCTGTGGCATCCAGTGGAACAGCAACATAAACGTGTGAATCATTACCGTAACCAAAGGTTTCCCAGCAAGCCTCATGCTTTCATTGGTCAGATTTAGAAGTCTCACAAATCTGGAGTCTTTGTAGTCAAATCGTTTTCCAAGCAATATTGACACAATTATATTAGCAACTGCTGCGTTAATTATTTTGCTGGCATCGAAGGGCTTTCCTAGACAAGGAACAAGAGAATATATTACATCGTGGCAAGAGATGTAGTTTGCAAATGTAAATATAATATTAATTATTGCTATTTATTTGTTATGATTGATTGCTATTATTGATTATTATCCAATGTCAGAATACCATACCAAGACACAAAAATGCCAGAGGAGCCAAATTCATCAAACTGAAGTAGATTTCGTAAAAAAGTGTGAACTTGAGAAGGCTCAAAAAGCCTCGGCATACTTGGACAAAACCTTAGAGGTGCTGAGGCCCTGGCACAGGTTCCCCAGAGAAGCTTTGGCTGCCCCATTCCTGGAAGTGTCCAAGGCCAGGTTGGACGGGGCTTGGAGCATCCTGGTCTAGTGGAAGGTGTCCCTGGCCATGGGAAGGGGTTGGAATGAGACGGTCTTTAAGATCTCTTCCAACCCAAACTGTTGATTCTACAGGTTTGAAGAATGAACAATCTGCCCACCTTCCTGTGAGGCGATGGTGTCTGCCAGGTGCCCATATTCCTCCACGATTCGATCCTCAATGGCTTTTTTGCCCATCCCAAAGTCTCGTAAGGTTGTAAGGGTAAATCTTCTCATCACCTTCCAGTTTTCACCGTGAGCAAAAACAACCCCTGAGACCAAGAGAATATTTCAAGGAGGCAGAATATTTTAAATAATTTTGTAGGCATAGAATGGAGCTGTTTAGTAGCAGTCACTTTTAAAACAAGTTAAATTGCATCAGATGGAGAAAAACACCACTGTGCCTTAAGTATTTTTAATCCTCAGCAATTGGGTTATTACACAAGCTAAGGATAAACTATTTAAGATTTATTTAATCAAATCTTAAGAAGAATATATATCCTAAAAGACATTTGTCACTTAAAGAAAGTGGGTATTGGAAATTCAAGTTCAGACCGCTGGTCACCACAGTTTGGAAGTGGAATTGAACGGAGATCTCTGATGACTGCACAGGAAAAACTTAAGTAGCCACAAATGTCTTTAAAATTTAGATAAAGTCTTAAAACCTCCACCATCACTTTTTTTCACTGAAATTGTTACACTATTTAACTGATAACTTCAGCTATGGGGTTTTTTTCAAATAAAAAACTAAAGTGAAAAGTAAGCTTCTATGCAATAATATGATCAAAAGATACAGCTGTTAACATTTTCACAGAATTATTTCTGAATTTGTCTGAAGATCTTTGGAGATATAAATATGAAACTCTTATGCTAAATTAGAATGAAGTTTGGGTGTGAAATTCTTATTTTGAAACCCAGCTCGGTTGACAGTATTTCCCTTTTTAAAATAAATCCCCAGTTCTCTATGTGCTACATGCTATCTACTGTCACATTCGGAATTTAAAAGCACTATTCATCACTTGAAATGATGAGCAACAGTAGAATAATAATTACAGAAAAAGTAGTTCTGGATAAGCCCCAAAAAACGCAAGTCCAGAGCCATATAATGAGAGCTAGAAATGCTTCTCTGGAATGGATGCCCTGGTCTAGATCCTGAAAGTGTGTCACTATCCATTATCTGTTGCTGTGGTTATTTTTAGAGTTATGGTTGTTTTGTTGCCACTGCCAGTAGTTTCAAAGTTGAATAAATGTGCTGAAGTCAATGAAATGCCTCCCTATTTCCAATGCTTTTTGTGATCTCTGATCCAAAGTGTGATCCCAGCTCCTGCTTTGTCTATAGGAAAAAAAAAATTAAGTAGATCAAGCTGATAAGGAAAAATAAGACCAACTTACCATTTCCTTTGGTCAAATCTTCAAAGACTGGGATTTTAGGTCTCTCTGCAAATGCATCTGCCTGGTTTACAAGAGCTTCCTTCACCGTCTCATACCCAGAAATCACTACGACTTTCCTGTGCCCCATCTGAACCCTGAAGACTGGACCATATTTTTTTGACAGCTGTCAGGAAAAGAGAACAGTGATTTACAACTTTTACAGCTTACAAAGAAATTCATCACCCTTTCCAGTGCTGCTTATTTTCCGGTCCTGCCGCTGGGTTACTAGCATGTTGGATATTTTCCTGACTACAGGAAAAGACACTTGATTTAAATGATGGGAATGTGCCAGACATTGTGATGGATAATGACTAAATGGCACAGCTGGGAGAGGAGTCCCATTGTGCTAAACTGAGCAGAAGTGTCAAGAGCTGAAACCCCAAGTCAGCAAAGAATTGCACTGACGGCTCTGTCTTCCCTTGTAAATTCAATTTTTGACTCATGTTCTCATGCTTATCTCTATGGTATTCTTTTGTTTACAGGCTAAACCTGTTCAAACCTCTGCTATCATGAATGTATTTGACAAATCCAGTTTGTTTCTTGGTTTAGCATTAGGTAAATTCAAACTTCTTATACATGAAGCATGAATCTGTCTGAGAGACCATGTGGTACCTTTTTAGCTGGTACAGGTAGTTTTATTTTTATGTAACTCAGTGTTCCTGATTCTTCTGACAACTGGAGGGGGTTTTCCTGGCTGCACTTACTTTCTAGTGGGTTTGCAGAGAGAAACAGAAGGCAACTATTTAGCATCAAGATGCAAAATGTTCAGCAAGTGGTGAGCAAGTACAGCCAGCTGAAATAACAGAGCAGTGACCCGTATGTGAATTATGCTCAAGTCAGAGAACCAGCCTCCAGCATTAGAACAGAATCACTGAATTACAGCAGAGACATGTTGATTCTGTTGGCCTGAAAACAGACGGAACTTGCTTTTGTCAACGTGGTTAGGCTGTGTCGGAGAGCTACAGTGATGTTCCAGATATTGCATCTAAGCAGTCTTTTGATTTGTGGGTGCAGCATCCATACAGGTTTGTAGGTGCAAATATCCCTTTCAAAATCATCAGCAAGGAGGATATATGATTTTAATATCTAAGCAGAAAAACACTAAGGAAGGAACAGGTTCATAGAATTCTTCTGACTCAGTGTCAGCAAAGCCCTGCAATACACTAGGTAAAGAAAGCACTAGAAGAAAATGGAAAGATTTATTATTTTGGCAAAGGTTGGTCCTGAATATTAAGAATATATAGTTATACCTTCAGCTTTTGGGGAAGAAAGGAGAAAATGGAGATGAAAAATGTTGATAAATCAGTGAAGGCAAAATGCTACAGTCACAGTTCCAGGTACATCAATCAGTGGAAGGCAGAGGGAGTTACATCACAGATCAAAATTATTCCTAATTCAGTTGCCTTTTTCTCAAAACTACTACAAAAATAAGGTGGGCACTTGCCATTAATTTGAGAGTTGTTGAAGGCTGAAACCTGGATGCATGGAGAAAGTATTACAGTAAAAAAAACCCATGCTGCATTAAACAATTTCTGCTCAAATAACCATCACCTGGTCCCTTGCTAAAGGCTCATCCATGGATGCTACACTAGCTGCAATAGGAGAAACTCTCTGACATCTTGGACTATGGGGCTCAGTGATAGAAGCAATAGAAAAGAAGATGAGTACCTGTAGATAAGTCCTGTAGGGTCTCTTCAAGTCAAACAAAAGAAGGTTTCCAATTATAGGTAATGGTCTTGGTCCTGGGGGAAAATTCTGTCCTTGGTTTTTCCAGAAACCTGCTGTTTTCAAAATGGATAGAAAAGCCAAGATCAGCACTAAAACAATGGCAGTGCTGCTGTTCCAGAAACCTGCTGTTTTAAAAATGGATAGAAGACCGAGGACGAACACAAAACCAGTGGAAGTGCTGCTGTTCCAGTCCATCTCTATTCAGCCAAGTATTTGCCACAGAGAAGAGAAAATGTGGTCTCTGGATCTCTGTTCTCCTGCAAGAATTTTGCTTGAGAGGCTCTTGTGTTAGTCCATAAACATCTTTTCCAGTGAAGGGTATGTTTTACTTGCAATGAGTGACTAGTTCTCTTCCCCTGTGCTTCCTAATGAATCCTCAGAAGGGTACAGGGGCAGGTAAATGTTTGCTAACCAGTGTGTAACTGGGTGAGAGTGTAGGTCACGGAGCAAGTGTGAAAGTCCAAGAACATGGATAACTGCAGGTCATCAACCTGACATTTGCTATAAAAGCCATAAATTCTGCACACTGTCCAGGTTACTGATTAATCATATTTTTGTCATTAGTACAGGTATCCTTGATATGCTTGAGAAATCAAAATTTCACTGCCCAGGGGAGTAGTGCACAGTGATTTAATTTTTTTAAAGTGTTTAGGGGTTGCATAACTTTGATTCCATTGAATTCATTGGGAATTTCAAATCACAGAATCATGGAATGATTGAGGTTGGAGGGGACTCTGCAATTTTTCTGGTCCAGCCCCCTTCTCCAACTGGGCCACCAAGAGCCACTTGCCCCAGCCTATGTCCAGGCAGGTTTTGAATATCTCCAAGGACCTAAAAAATTCTATGCTCCTATGGAGGGAGACTCCACATCTCCTGGGCAACCTCTGTCAGTGCTTAGTCCCTCTCACAGTAAAAAAGTGTTTCCTGATGTTCAGAGGGGACCTCCTATGTTTCAGCGTGTGCCCATGGCCTCTGGTCCTGGCACTGGGCACACACTGAGAAGAGTCCGGCTCTGACTTATTTGATCCTTCCCTCAGGTGTTTATATTGATAAGATCCCCCTGAGCCTTCTCTCCTCCAGGCTAAATTCCCACCTGTCTGTGTTTCCTCATATAAGAGATGTTCCAGTCCCTCCAGGATCTTTGTGACCCTTTCCTGGACTCTCTCCAGTCTGTCCATATCTGTTTGGTACTGGGCATCCCCGAACTGGACAAACACTGGGAAAAGATGTCCTCTGTCAGCTGACGAAAGGGGGCTGAGGCACAGCCTGACTCAGGTGTCAGAGTCTGAGAGAATGAACAGCAGAGGAGGAGGTCTTAAAAGAAGAAGCCAAGGGGAGGACTGGACAGAAAAGTTGAGTCACAGCCCACAGAACAGTGTTTGGAAGAGTTTTCTGGTAGAAATCGAGAACACTAAATTGTGTGTGGCCTTGAGGCCAGAAAGTGAATGTGGTGTGAGGTGAAATGCCTCAAGGCTGAGCCCTTTGTCCTTCTCTCCCAAAAGTGTCAGGATTCCTGCAGAGACGTGACCAGAGGCAGAGGAGAGGAGGGAGTGGGGGAATTCCCCAGGGAATGGTGGTGCAGAGACCTAAAGGAAAAGAGCCCTGGTACAAAAGAGCCCTCCACTCCTAGAGGAAAAGAGTCTGGGAGCCTGGGAGGAGGGCTCCAAGCCTGCTCTTGGATTGGCTCACTGTGAGCCTGCTGCTGTCCCCAGGGGCTCTGAAGGTGGGACCAGGACGTTTCACCTATGTCCAAGGTGTCCTGGGAAAAGTCCAGAGACAGTGTGCAGCTGGGCTCCAGATGGCCTGATTCTACTTCACTTTCCCAGAGTGGGTAAAAAGACAATGAAATTGTCAGGTTTTCCACATGTATCTGGAATTTAACTAATAGCAAGGAACTGAGAGGAGGTTGAAAGGGGAACATTTTGCAGGAGGCTTGAGATGAACAGGAAGAGCTCTGCATTGGCAAGAGGAGATATATTTTGTTAACATACTTTGTGAAAAGGTTGATACCTGTAAGAGAAAAAGAAGACAATCCCAAGAAATGTCAAATACAGCTGGTCATCTGATCATTCAATTCATGCGTTTATTCAGCAACAGATTTGAACACAAATGTTAAAAGAAAGTTTATAAGCAAATATTCAGCAAATGGCTTTCAAATAAATTTTCTTTTCAGTGATGAAATACAAAGATACTGCTCTGACAGAGGTAGGACTGAAGAATCGCAAGGCAGCCTTCAAAGCTATGGTCACCCACTGGTGTTCTGAAAAGGGCTGACAGTAAGCTTGACCTTTGGTTAGTTTAAAGAAGGTATCATTAAAGTTTTTACTCATTAAAAAAAAAAAAAAAAAAAAAAAAACCAAAAAACCACAACACCTTATTTAAGCTTTTTTTAATGTAGAAACAAGTCCAAAATGAGAACAAAGGTAAGACACAAAGAGTACTGAGCGCTTATTGGAAGAAATAAAACATTTCCTTTCTTTATGAGAAAGAAAAGAAATGCTAATGACCATGAACCTCAAATTTAGAGCAGTTGTACTTTAACTTTTGTTTACTTTTCAGTCCCATCCTCTAAGCTCATCCTTCACTCTGTATCTTGTTTAACTCCTTACTTTTCTTTCCTGCTAGTGCAAGGCTTCCTCATGGAAGAACAAAAGAATTCTTAGTAAAATATTTTAAACTTAAGTCTTTTAAGTGTCCAGTCACATATTACACAGAAGTTGTAACTAATTACTAATGAAGCTCTGCTGATTCAAGGTATTCAAAACTTTGATTAATTGGGAAATAACCAACCAAAGAAAAACCCTAAGCCAGAGAACCAAATGCCACTGGCATTTGCAATATGGAGGTGAACAATAAGGGTAAAAAACCTTTGGAAAAATAAATCATACACTTCAAGGGCACAGTCACATGGAAAAGAAAGTAACATGTAAAGTTCTGATTAAACAAAAGGATTCATCTCTCTACTTTTTTTTTTGAGAGAACCTAAGGGACTGATTTCTCTGGGGGAGGAATCTTCTGAAAAAGAAGTCAGGGGACAACAATGGGTACTTAGAGGATGAGGGTATGGATTACTATAGAAAGATTATAAGGAGAACTGGAGAACAAAACTGTATGTTGGGGTTTTAGGAGGTCTCTTTTTGTTTTCTTTTTCTCTCAAAGAATTTTTTCCCCATACAAGCTGCCAAAGAGACAAAAGACCTGGCCACAGGGGGAGGAGTCTAGCTGGGGAGCATCTTTTTACCTGGGATTTTCTCGTGTGGGGCAGAGAGGTCGCGAGATTTGAACTGGATAAAAGGGGTTGGGTGGGGTCCCTCGCTCTCTTGTCCTGCCGGCATTAGAGGGGGAGAGGAGCTGCTGTCGTTGTGGAGAGAGTTCGCCACTACTACAGACTTCTGCCTTTCTGCTGCCTTCCTTCTACCCATCTGCTCAAGTGCTTCAGGGGACCCCGGGATCCCAAGCCCGCCTTTCCCTGCCCTGCTGGGAGCCGGGCCACGACTGCCGTTCCTTTGCCGCTGCTCCGAGCCTTCGCTGCACTGTAGCCCAGCACCCCCCGCCTGCCGAGACCTCCCGGGGCTCCCGCTGCAGCTCCGGAGTTTGATACATCTCGCCTACCACCCGGGATTCTGTGTGTTCGTCCCTGCTGTTCCGGGATCGGCTGCCCCTGGGGTTTGTGAGGCGAGCTCCCCGTCCGCCATTCCCGCGTGCTCCCCGAGCTCGCTCCGGAGCGCCCCCTGCAGCCGCGAGGGAACCATCGCACCCTCCCCAAACAGCCGAGGGAAGGCAGGCACTGAGTTCCTGGTTCTGTTTGTTATTACTGCCGTGGTTAGTGTTGTTTGTTTGCCTCTCTCTCTCTCTCTATATATATATATTAGTAAAGAACTGTTATTCCTATTCCCTATATCTGTGCCTGAGAGCCCCTTAATTTCAAAAATTATAATCATTTGGAGGGAAGGGGGTTGCATTTTCCATTCCAAGGGAGGCTCCTGCCTTCCTTAACAGACGCCTGTCTTTCAAACCAAGACACTGTATAGTTCATTTTTTTCCCTTTTTGATTAAAAAAAAAACCCTAAGTGTAATTATTGAGGTCATCATTCACCAGGGAAGGTTCAGGTTGGATGTCAGGAAAAATTCTTCACTGGAAGAATGGTTAAACATTGGAATAGGCTCCCCAGGGAAGCAAGGGAGTCACCATCCCTGGAAGTGTTCAAGAAGTAAGTAGACACTGCACTTCTCAATGTAATTTACTGGCCATGATGATAATCCATCCAAGGTTGGACTTGATGATCTTGGAAGTATTTTCCAACCCTAAAGATTCTACAACTCTGAAAGATTTACTGACAGTGAGTTGTACTTCCTCACTCAGGTATTCGTCTGTGGTCAGCACTCAAAACTAGTGAAATTACCTCACCTCTTCAAGGTGAATGAAAGACCCCCTGAATCTCTAAGTAGGAATTTGAGGGGTGAAATTAATGTATTGAAGATAAGATTTTTACTGGCTGTCCACAGATGGAATATTTTTCAAGTACTTCAGCACTTTGTAAATTATGCACAAAATACTTCTAAAATCTTTACAAATGTGATATTTACATTGTTAAATGTCTCCTCAGTTTTTACAAAAATGAATGTGTGAAAGCTTTGAGAGGATAAAGAATGTCTTACAGCCAACAAGGTAGAAGAGAGTCAGTCAATGCACGTCTGCAAAAGAGCTTATCTGAAGTGTGATCTAACAAATGTATTTTTATTCATGGATAGAAATCTGACATTTGTAGCAGTATACAGCGGGTATAACATATGAGACAGCCCTGCCTAGTATCTTTCTAAAGATTTTCAAGGAAAAATGCATCAGCAGAACTGAAAATGTATGTGCTGTTTTATGTGAGAGGAGTTTTCCCTTTAAGTCTGATAAGTAAGGCTTGAAATAAGATCCTAATATAAAAAAAATCTTGAAAGTTCACTCGCTTTGGCCTGTTCTTCGGAGACATCAGGGGTAGCTTTCCATGAACGATGGATTGAGGCACCATGTTCCTTCTGTTTGATTTCCACTTCCCATCCATTGTCTCTCAATGGAATATCCCATGCATGAAGGCACCTCATGGAGTGAGTTCCTTTGGCTGCCTCAATTTTCATCTCCGAACTGATCGGCCACTGTCGTCCCTTCTCCGATGAAGTTAATTTTCCTTAATTTAGCTTCAATTTTCTTCTTTTTGCTTTCACTTCTTTTACGAGACTGACTTCAGAGTCAGTGACTCGCCCCAAGGAAGTCCTCTGCTGAGTCTTCTGTTGGTTGAAGATATTTTCTTTCCAATCAGTGCCAAACAATTCAGGTTTTTCTGGAGCTGGCATTAGTTCAGGTTATATTTATTGACATTAACACTGCTGCAATCCACTTATTGCTGTTGAATAGAATAAGACCTATTATGCAATCACCTGGTTTTCATAGCTCCTACTCAATTCCCTTATTGTGTCCTTAAAACTAAGTAAATCTATGACAATAAATAAATAGATCTATGACAATAATGAATTTTTTCGCAATTTCACTTTCTTCTCCCTTTCAATAAACATATTAACAATGAATCGATACTCATAATACCTCTCATATTGCCTTATCAATCACTGTATTCTTTGCTTTGCCATGAGAATTATTTCAACATTTTTCTTCCTGTCATAATCAAACTTCAAAATACAGCACTTTTTCTCCTCCACTGGAAAAGAGGACAACACACTTTATTAAAAAGTTAAGCTGGGATGCTCTGGTGAAAAGTTTGTTCAAATCCAAATAAAAAAATATTAATTCACTTCTTCTTGTTTACCCCTACAGAGTTGAAGGATGTAACTCAGAAATCTTACAATTAAATATATTATCCTGTCATAACCTTGAACCCCAAAGTTCATTACAACAGCTATATTCTTGTCAGTGACAACAAAAGATAAAATAAAGATAATTTCAAAGAGGAGTTTGTGATGCCTTATTCTGATGAAAAAACATGTTAGAAGGACCTAATTTATTCACCTGACCTTGGCTTAATGGCTAAGTAATCTAAAATCAAGCTTGTTTTCTATTACAAAAATATAGCTATCTACAGCCCTTTCTTAAAAACCTGGTGTGCTTGGGACAATACTTGGATGTTGTTTCATTGTTTCTTAGCATTAAAAACATTAAAAATCATCATTAGGACTAATATTGCAGATTAATTATTTTTCTACATGGCAGCTTCAAATCTGCTGTGCTCATCACGGTGGCTGGAGTGAATTTCAGATACTGTCTCCTCCTCTGGAACCTGCCATGAAAAACAAAGAGTTCAGTTAAGGATACATAGATTTGCTTTTGCCATAAAAGAAGACTAAAATGTGCTGAGAATGTAATTCTCTTTGTATATATTATATGTCTGTTTATTAATATTGACACAGCCTGACAAGAACCATCAATTCTGGATACTGAGGGATGAATTCAGGGTTTTCTTCATAGAAGAAGGAGTTTAATTAATTAAAAAAACTAATAAAATTTCCTCTTGGCTTCACAACATTTTATTTACAAGGAATGTATATAATCTATTGCTTCTTTCCTTGGCTTTTTGGGTTTGTCCTGGCATAGAGGGTAAAATTCAGATTGCCTAAATTAAGAATATGTCATTAGTCTCTGATAAGGAAAAGGAACCTGATACAGTGAGCACATAAGAGAGGGATAAAGGCCTCCACTGTGATATCAATTTGTTGTCTCTGTTTCTGCTT
This sequence comes from Eulacestoma nigropectus, assembly GCA_013397775.1. Taxonomy (NCBI): domain Eukaryota; kingdom Metazoa; phylum Chordata; class Aves; order Passeriformes; genus Eulacestoma; species Eulacestoma nigropectus. The sequence continues at coordinate 1,602,364 of VZTE01002905.1, forward strand.
TTTGTTCAAGGTGAGTCCAGTGAAAAGGGCATGAGTACCTAAGAAGTCCAAAAATGATCCTGAAGGTGGCCTTGATAAATTCACAGCCTGAGGTAGAGCAGCATTTTTGAATTTTGAAGAGGCAGCTTTTCTGACTCGTGTGCAAACCACAAAGCCTAGGAGAGCAGGGTTGCAGTGGCTGTACATTCCCCAACATAATGAAAATGAAGTGAGGTTGCGTCTTACCTCCCAATAAGCAGAGTCATCAAAGCAGTTCTGGTCAGATACTTGTCCCAAGAAGGGCAGCTTTAGAATAGCACCTGCAGGAAAACCAGCATCAGAGGTCAAAAAAATGAAGAAAATGACCAAATAAATGTCCCTCAGATGTGCCCTGGGCAACCAGCTAAGTTTTCTGATTCATTTCCTCATCTACAGAAATGCCCAACCATCCCGGGGCATCAGGTCATTCATTCTGAGAGGTGATGCAGATTTCTTCATATAAGCATAAATAAGAGCATAAATAAGAGCTTGTTTTTAATTGACCAGATTTCAGACCAAAATTTTCTATTTCAGCCTGACTTTTTTGTTTGTTTGTTTATTTGGAAGTATTCACAAACACATGGAAACGTGTGACACCTCATCGAGTACGTCTTGATCTCAAACTACTTTCTGTTCAGAATTTTAAGTGTCTGAATCTACAGAAGAGTTCCATCTAGAAAAACACTTTATTATTCCTATAAATAGAAAGCTCAGTATCTTTGTAGCGTGTATTCAGTAAGATATCTAGAATTATAGAATCATAGAAACATGTAGGTTGGAAAAGACCTCCAAGATCATTAAATCCAATCCTAGACCAAGCACCATCTTGTCAACCAGACCAGAGTACTGAGTGCCACATCCTGTCGTTCCATGGACACCTCCAGGAGTGGGAACTCCACCACCTCCCTGGGAAGCCCCTTCCAATGCCTGACAACCCTGTCAGTGAAGAAATTCTTCCTGACGAACCTGAACTTCTTTTGAAGAGAAAAACATTGGAAAACTGCTTTTCCATATTTGAGTTTCTGCCATCGTGCCATCGCCCACTATTTCAATTTTGCATTATTCACACAAAATTGTTGATACATTTAAGTTCCCCATGCGGAAACCCCTAAATTCACATGTGTTTTTAGTCACTACATGCATCATACTGACCTGTGAGTGCTCCTCCCACCAGTGCAATTCCAAGTGTACTGCCCAGGGCAGCAGCCTGCATGCCAGGAGTAAGCAAGTGACCATTCCTGAAAAGGGTAGAAAACCAAACCATTGATTATCAAAAAACTGTTACACTTTGAGACTGATGATAAGTCTTACAACACTGTACTTGCTGCGTGCTGGACAAGGTGACTCATTGGAAAATATCTTAGAATCTTTAAGGTTGGAAAAGATCTCCAAGATCATTGAGTCCAACAAATCCCAATATTGCTGCATACAAGATGGAGCTCATGACTTTAATTTAGCTTTGTTTTAGGCTACAGATGAAAACAAGTTCTTTGAGAAGGTTATTAATGTCCTGTAAGCCTTTAGAGAATACTCCCTGCTGTCAAAAAGACCAGAATTTCATCTTTTTGGAGTCTTACGAGATAGTGGAAAAACCTCATTTTGCCTTTTTTTTTGGAAATCTCACAATTACCAGCAGCATAACTGTAGAGTCATAATAAAGATTTTTCTATATTTGAATGGTTCAGTGTGCTGTTTCTTTATGATGTTTTCATTTATTTATTTTTATTTGAGCTTTCAATCTGTAACAAGCTTGTCATTTAAACAGTGTGTTAAAGGCAGGAGATCAAGAAGAATCCAAATTAAATAAGATGCTTGACATCAAATCAAAGATGCATTTCTGAAAAAAATTATAATTAGATCCAAAGAAGGTAGCAAATTGGGATAGATGTTCAAAAATCAAAAAACTTCTTTCTTTCTTCTCTCTATAACTCACCTCATTTCCCTTTTTGTCGCAGTTACTATGATGCCAGCGATACCTCCCAGGATTCCAGGTAAACCATGTAAATTGTGAACTCCACAAGTGTCTTGAATTTTCAGCGTGGATGCCAATACAGGCTGAAATGAAGGAAAATAGGAAGTTTATAGTGAGTTTATAGTCTTCCATGATCTCTAGACTGAAATGCAAAAGAAATAGCAGAAGTACAAGAATCAAATCATTATTAAAAGTCACCATTACCTGGAGTTTATTGTATCTATCCTCCCTTTGTAGCAAACCAAGGGAGCTCCAGGAAAGCCAAAGAGAAATAAGAAATGGGAGCAGAGCTGGGTCCCCAGTACTTACAGTCAGGAACTGGAACCCAAAGACAGAGACTATTCCAGCAATGACCCCAATGAACATGGCCGAAAAAGGGTGGATTGCCAGGTCAGCACAGGTACCCACTGCTACTCCTCCCGCCAGGGTGGCGTTTTGAATGAGAACCTGCAAAGGGGACACAGAGGAGGAGGTGACACATGAGGAACAGAGGCTTGTTTTAGGGCTGAGTGCCTCTGAAGGCTGCACATGCTGGGCTCAGACAAATGACTACAGCTGCTGGAAAGGAGCAGGCGAAAACAGGGCTGGATTTGAGGGTAAGAAGATGGAAGGAAAGCTGTCAGCCTGGCAGCTGTGAGATGGTTTGGTTTTGTTTGTTGTGCAGCTGTGCTGTGAGATTGCCAGGGAACAGGTCGTTTCCTTGAGAGACCTATTTTGGCTCTTGTAATAAGGAAACTCCAGTAGGACCATCTTTGGAATAAGATCCAAAAGTCCAACAAAACTTTGGACTAATGTCATTACAGTCCAGCAGGTTCTGTGGACAAGAGAGAATCATCACAGAATCATTAAGGTTGGAAGAGATCTTTAAGATTATCAAGTCCAACCACCAGCCCAGCACCACCACCAATGTTCCCTGGACAGTCTGCTACAATGCTTTCCAACCCTTTCTGTGAAGAAATTTCTCCTAATATCCAGTCTAAACCTGCCCTGATGCAACTTGAGGCTGTTTTCTCTTATGCTGTCACTTGTTATTTGAAGAAGAGACCAACCCCCACCTGGTTCCACTCTCCTCCCTCAGGGAGTTGTGGAGAGTGAGAAGATCCTTCCTGAGCCTCCTTTTCTCCAGAGTGAGCCCCACCCCTGCTCCCTCAGCCACTTCTGATCAGACTCCATGGCTTTTACAAGTATAATAGCTCTAATTCTGGCCACAGCATGAGCAAAGGCTCCAGATAGCCTGGATAGATAGATGGACACTGGGAATCTGCCTACTCACCCTTATTACAGAGGGTTGACTCGATTTGTCAGGGGTTATGATGTGATTCTTACCATACTGAATTTGCCTCTTTTATCCACCAAGCTGGAGAGGGCAAATGTTACGATGGTACAGGCAGCCAAGGAGTAGTAAGTGTTGATAATGGCTGTTGCCTGGGCTTCCAGGCCAGTTGCAATGGCAGAGTTGAAACTGGGCCAAAAAAGCCAAAGGAACAGGGTACCTGGATGAATAGAAGTAAAAACAAAGCAAAAGCTATTTAGTCACAAGGGCCAACACAACAGAGTGAGCTACAAGAAATGAGGGCGATGATTAATAAGAAACATGGAATAGCCAAAATTCTGGAAGAAATAATAGAATATGCAGAAGATTATGATACTGAGATTTTGACACATGGTCTCTGTCAAATCTTACTGTAAGGCTTTAATGACCCGTTGTCATGCCCCACTCACTGCCAGAGATCACCACCACTCTGAAACCCCAGCCAGAACAGGAGGCATAGGCAACACAGTTCACATGCAAATCCTTTATCATCTATCAATATAACTGAAAGTTTTAGCTGGTGAATTGGTCTATGAACAGTTCTCATGGACGGATATATGTTTTCCAACATTCATTACCATGACAGGCACCGCTCAATCCTTTTAATTATGGCCAATTGCTTCGGAAATTTGCTGAAAAGCAGAAGATTTAACAGAAAGGAAGTCACCACTAATGCACAATGAAAACGCATCTTGTATTTGATCTTTCCTTTCTTTGAACCAAGGAAAAACTGCAAAAACATGTGTGCCACTGAAAACATGGTGAGTGCATCAGACTAAAAGGAATTTGTCTCCAGAAGCGTACTTAGGAAAATGTATATAGCATAATAATAGGTAATCAGTAAAAAATAGAGATGGAAGAGGGATGAACAGCTGATCAGCACTTGCTTTTACTTCACTTACCAATCATGGCAAACATGTCTGAGTGATAGGTGGATTCATCATTTTCATGTTTATTTGCCAGACCAGGACGGTACAAGACGAAAGCTGCAGCCAAACCAAAATAAGCTCCAAAAGCATGGATAGTCATCGAAGCTCCAACATCTGTGGCCTATAGTAGGGACCCAAAATAATGCCACAGATTTTATACAGCATAAAGACAAGGGTCTGATGAATGAGAAGTCTGGAGGATTTAATAATTTACTTTCTATGGTAGAACCTAGAGCCTAACATACGCAAACTGGAAGTATTATAAAGTGAAAGCACCTGTTATAAAGAGAAAACAATGATTGCTAAATAGTTGTACCTCTAATACTTCGGTAACTAGATGTTCATTGCATGCAAAGATGGTGATCTCCAGAAGTGTCAGGATCAGCATCTGAATGGGACTTGTTTTCCCCAGGAGTGCTCCAAATGAAATCAAAGCAGTTGCTGTACTGAAGTCAGCATTTATCATGCTGAAGTTAAGAAAAAGAAAAAAAAAAACAAAACAAAAAACAAGAAAAAAAAGAAAATTAGTTTACAGGCTGTAATATCCAATGTCCCATTAAAATGATATCGTTCAAATTATAGAGCTTTAACTCTTCAGAAAGAAAATGATCAAGCTTATCTTTGTGGATAAAAATTAATTCAAAGCTTTCCAGATGGATCTTGTAGGGATCTTACCAGCTACTGAAGAGTAAGTGTAGAAGGTTTCCTCCCACTTATACCATACATGTACTTAGCTGGTTGAAATAATGGTGAAAAGGCAGATGAGAAGTGTGTTGGGATGTGCAGGGATGTCATGGAATCACAGAATCATTTTGGTTGGAGAAGATCTCTAAGACCATTGAGTCCAACCGTTTACCCAGCACTGCCAAGTCCACCACTAAACCATGTCCCTCAGTGCTATATCTGCATGTTTTTTTAAACACTTCCAGGGATGGTGACTCCACAGCTTCCCTAGGCAGCCAGTACCAATGCCTGACCACCCTTCCTATGAAGAGATTTTTCCTACTATCCAATCTAAACCTCCCCTGGTGCAATTTCCTCTTGTCCTTTCAGGCCATTTCTTCTTGTCCTGTTGCTTGTTTTTTGGAAGCAGAGCCTGACTCCCACCTGGCTGCACCCTCCTGTCAGGGAGTTGTGCAGAGCCAGAAGGTCCCCCCTGAGCCTCCTTTTCTCCAGGCTGAGCCCCCCCAGCTGCTCCTCATCAGACTTGTGCCCCAGACCCTTCCCCACCTCCTTTGCCCTTCTCTGGACATGCTCCAGCCTCTCATTTTCCAGCCCTGACTGCCACCTAGGCTTCAAAGAGGACAGCAAGCTCTTTGATCAGATGCTTTGTGTAATCCTGGAAGCCTTACACACCTTTCTGTCTCTGTGCATCATCTTTGCATGAACTGTCAGGCAGGACCAGTGTCAATATATTTTGGGGAATAGCAAAGGTAAATAAAACCACAAATTCATCGAAAATGTGGAGCATAGAGAGGCACTAACCTGTGTGTCCCTCTACACATGCCTGCCTGGAACCATTAGGGAGCTACTTATAGTATTCCTACTTTCTCCTCAGTAATGTTTGGATGCTGTTCCTTTCAAAATTGTCTACAGGTTGTCTCAGAAAACAGAACTGCGGATGTGGAAAACATTCTGAGACCTTGGTAGGGGCAGGACAGGTGAATACGAGGGGCATTAAATGTGCTTAGAGACATTGCCCATGAGGTCTCTTATTCTGTGATTGGTGTTCAGGCTCTGCTGGAGTATGATGCTCATGAAAATCATTCCTTAAGAAGTAAAAGAAAACCTCATGAGTGGATGGACATGTTGCTCCAGCCTTTCTTCTGTGACCTCATGTGTCATGGAAAGACAGATCCTCCCATGCCTACTGGATGCAGGATATGCTGTGCTACTGCTGGACATCTTCCAGCTTCCACAGCTTCAGAGATTGAAAGCAATCTCTCTACAGGACCCACACCTCCCACACATAACACAGCAACTCAAATTTCATCACGAACTTTGGTTACCTTGGCCCAGTGCACCAGGAATGGCCGCCTCAGAGGTGAAGGGCAGAAGGATGTGGAGAGGTGGACAGTAAGGCTTAATGAAATTTAAGTAAAGTATGACCCCATAGATGTTGTGGTTTATGGCTTCTCCTGGTATCTTTAGGGATAGAAATACCAATTTTTGTAAATTCACAGTTACCTTTCGATGTTAACAGGAATTTTCCCTCCTTCCATGTGCCAAAATCCTTGCATCAGAATTCCCCACTGGAGACCGAAGGCAGCAATGAGCATGTTGAAACCAACACTGCTGAATCCATATTTCTTCAGAAATGTCATCAGGAAACCAAATCCAACAAATATCATCACATGGACATCCTGAAAGTCTGAAGGGGAAACACATCTATGTAGTGACTGTGAAGAGAGACTGTGAAGGGTGAAAAGCCAGGGACAAAGGAGGAGTGAATAGAAAAAAGTTCCAAATTCCAGTCATGGATCCATTCTTCCCACTTCATAATCAGTCTACCAGTTGAAAACTGAGTGTCTGGAAAATGCCACACCTAATTTTTGATTATATTGATTCCGATATCATTATGGAAAACCACTGGATCTCTGTACTCATAAATTTAATATGTCTGGCACTGTCCTCTCTTTGTGAAGCTATCTGGAACATCCCCACAGCTTCATGTCCTTGCAGAAAAGTTATGTTTCCCTTCCAATAAAGGTGGTCAGAGCCAGTGTGTTCTGGCTAACTCCAAAATTGTACATAGGATTTGTTTGGGTGAGTGCTAGGTGTCCCAGTGCAAAGGAATACTTGGGATCCCTAAAAATTTCTGTACAAAACATTGATATTTTTACATGGATAAAAGAAAAAATAATTTTAAGGCAAAGTTTAAATTCAAAAATTAATATAGTTAATCAGTATACAATTAGTCTTCATTCAAATATTTGGTTGTTTTTTGAAATACGGATTTTGTTAAAATATGATTAGTTCTTGTTCTACTTTTTTAAGTTATTACCTTTAATTTTCTTTTTTATGCTTTTAATACAAACTGAGTTTGTCACCATAATGTGGATACGTGACATTTTAAAATATTTTTTTTACTTTTAAGCTTTATGCAATTTAATTGACTCTAAACTGCACAGGTTTGAGTCCTGTAATTGCAACTTTTTGTCTGATTTTACTGTAAATAAGAACCTCTAGTACAGAGACACCATTAAAAAAAATATTTCATTGCTCTTGCATGCCAATAAGTTGGAAAAACTTGAGCTGGTTAGTATAATATTTGTCTTGACGTTACAATTCCCATTACTTGAAGCATTCCTCAGTTTTGCATTACCAGGCTTAGCCAAAAGAGGGCCCAGAAGTATAAGAAGTTACTGGGGATTCCTAATAAACTGTTTTATATTTGCACTGTCATCTTCCAGCCCTGACCTAGTGCTGAAATATGCAGTAAAAGCCTTTACTTTGCATTTAAGAAACAGCATTGTTGGTTGACTTGGAATTAGATGATAAGCTTTAAGGTCTCTTGCAACCCAGACCATTCTATGATTCTACAGAAATGCAAGTGGTTCACAAACATCTCCAACCTTTTTGCTTCCTCTTCAGGCTGGACAAATGATTAAGTGTCCTGGTTAAAACTGTGTTAATTCATGGGTGTTGAGGACAAATTCCTTCTAGTTTAGCCTGTACCTTGAACTTTAACTACTTCTTATGCCTTATTTTGAAGAAGAGTTGGTCTGGAATGGCTTTAAATAATGAAGAAAACAGCATGATTTGAACTGAACTGTTCCAATAACTAGTTGTTTTTGACAAAGCATAGCATTTCTATTCTGTGAGACAGGAAAATAAGGATTGGGAAAAACATTCCAGCAGATCCTGAACAAGGCCGCTACCCAGAATTCTGCAAAACTGGCCAAGACCAGCATGTTAACCCCACTGCAACACGGTCAGTCTCAACACAAAGATGCTAGTGGCATACACGAAAACTGATTTTGCTTGGCCTAAAGTTGTAGACCACAGAACCCTGAACAAGAGGGATACGTAAGTTTTCCTAAGCCATGGGTCATGGATACTCGCAGGACAGTGCATACAGGATGCCAATACTAAAATCCACTTGTAGTGCTCTAGGAACCATCACACCCCCTTGTTCTCCCATTCCAGTGGCACAACACACATGAAATTGTCCATCCAATTTGCCACACCTGTACTTGCATCCACCAGAAATAGATGTAATGCAAAGCTATGCTTTGGGAATGATCTCATCTTAGCCCTCCTTACCTGAGTGCAAAGCTATGCTGATCCTCCGCTACTATTTTCATTTCTCTCCTGTTCAAAACCACTGAAGCAGCTTGCATTCATGGTGCTGTGGTGTCTAAGGCATACAAAATCAGGCCCTGCACTGCAGTCCTGAGAATATAAATTAACTCTTGGATGAAACAACTAAATCTCTGAGGTGGAGATGGGTTAACATCCTAAGGCATAGCATGGGAAGCAGTTTGAACCCATCATTCTGGGGACTCAGAGGAAGTCCTGGCTCAAGTTATTTCCTAATACACCTCTACAACCACAGCATTAAATTTCTGCCAAGTCCTCAGGCAAACTGTGCTTTTGTTTGCACTTTGTACAGGTAAATTTGATAGTAAGGGGTCCTAAAAGTGAAAATACAGGTACTGTGAAAATCTGCTTTTATTCCCATTCCTTATTGGGAATGACATCTGTCAGGTCAGCATTTAAAAGTTCAACATGGCATCGGTGATGTTTGCTTAATTCATGTCTCTACTGGTAATCCAAGCAGCCTGGCCAAATGAAATACATGTTCTTCTGTCCTAAAACACTGTTCCTACCTTAAGAGCAGCCCCTTATCCATGATATGCCTAAAGCCCTGCCTGGAAGGAGGTCAAGGGGCTGGTTTGCATGAGCCCAAAGCATTCCAGAAGGTTGCTCAGAGGTCAATCATCCGGGCAGCTGAGGGTCAAGTGCGCAGGAATAACACAGTCATACACTGCCTGTGCAGGGAGGCATGGGAGACAACAGGAAATTCTTACAACAATTTTTATACACTGATATTAGTGAAGAAATAAGCATAGGTGATCTCTAACTGGGTAGGTTACATTTAAAGATCTATATTGCAGCATTAGTACAATTATCTGTGCTGCCAAATTATTAGTGTGGGTTTTTTTCATACAGCTTTTGTCTAGACCAAACTATCATCTCCTGGGTGACAGTGGGCCAAGAGTAATTCCCAATACTGTCTAGATAAGGCCACCTAATTTAGGAACTTGGGTAGTTCAATACAATTGGGATAATTTAACATGACACCAGCTAAGAGAGCTGCATTTGTTCAGCCTGGAGAAGAGAAGGCTCTAGGGGGATCTTAAAGCTCCTTCTAGTACTTAAAGGGGGCTTATAAAAAAGTGGAAGAGTGACTTCTTGAATGGGCAGATAATGATAGGACAAGAGGGAACAGTTTTAAATTAAAACATGAGAGATTGAGATTGGATATTAAGAAGAAATTCTTTGCTCTGAGGGGGCTGAGGCCCTGGCAACCTGCTGAGGCTGCCCAGAGAAGCTGTGGCTACCCCACCCCTGGAAGTTTTCAAGGCCAGTTTGGACATGGCTTGGAGCATCCTGGTCTATTGGAAGGCATTCCTGCCATGGCAGGGATTTGAAAAGAGGTAACGTTTAAGGTCCCTTCCATCCTGAACTTTCCTTTGGCTCTATGAACATGAATGACATGGCCAAGCTGTGTCACAGAGAGCCCGCTCTGGCACAGCCTAAGTTACCATATCTCAGGGATACTGCCACATCTCAGTGAAGCTAACCTAAATGTGAGTGATCAGCCCCTGAGTTTCATCAGCTGGCTTCCATCTGGACCTGAATAATGCCCTGCATTCGCTGTTCTCTGACCCAGACAATGCTCTCTGTGAGAATACACAACACAAGACGACTAAACTCTGAGATCACATTCCCCTGCAACAGCCACTGAAAGGACAGATAGAATGAGAGAAAAGAATGGATACATTCAAAATTACACAGGTGCTACCTACAGGCAAGGAATTCTGTGCCCTCTGATCCTCATCAAGGGCCTTGTAGTCAGGGCTACAAGTCATTGAGGCCTCAGAGCCAAGAAAACAAACAACAAACCTTCAATACTGCCAGGAAAACACAGTTAGCAGCTCTGCAAACTTTGCTTTCTATTTATTCACAATAGTCTAATCTTGGCATGAGGAGGAGGGGGTGAGAGAAGTGAGTAACTACTTCTCAGGCCAAAAGCTTTTTCTGATCTTCACCAAGTATTTTCAGAGCAACAAATCAAGAGAAACATTTTCAGCCTAAACCATTACTGCGTAATGGAGACACTGCTTTGGAAGATAGCAGGGGCTTATCCAGCTTGTCACAAAAACTAGGGCCCTTTTTGGAGTCCAGCTTCTACAAACATATTATAACAATGATGCATATGCAGCTCAATTTCCATGTTCTTATAAGACAGCCTTTCAAAACCTGGATGATAGTAATGAAACATTCTAGTCATTTTAATTATTTAGTACAGTAATCAGGATAGAAGGTCTGGCAAGAAACGCCCCCATCTGTCTCTGGAAAACGCTGGAATCTTTCAAAGCAATACATAGTTCTCCAAGTCTTAAACTGCTGCGCAGACACTAGAACTATTTCCCAGGGTCTTCTCTCCCAGAACAGTTAACTTCTCAGCAGTGAGGTACTTGCAGAAATTTATATCAACTTGGATTTATCTTTGAAGCCTGCAGCTTTCACACCTCAGAAAAATTTGTTTGCCCCAAAACACAATTTTCTTTTTCAGCTTCAGCTTTATCAGTAGGTCTCATAAGTTATTCAAAAATCTTGCTTAGGATCAGTTTAAAGAAATTCCAGCTTCTATAAATCTTAGACAGAAATACTTACGTGGGTATAATTTTGTAGCAGAATAACTTGTGTTATAATCCACAAATATCCCATACAAAACAATGATGATCACTTCGAGAAGAAGCGCCAGGATCGAGAACTTGAACCTCATGTTGGTGTCAAAGTCTGGAGGCATTGCCGGAGACTAGGTGGCTGTGAGAGCTTGATAATGGGTGTTTGCCTTCAGAGGAGCTGACTAATTCCGTGGATCTGGGTGATATAGCAAAAAAAAAAGAAACAGAGATGTGAACACACCGTCACACCCACTGTGGGAGGGAAAAAGTATGGGTCAATATAGTGATTTCGATTTCCCAGGGTACTTCTGTGTGTGAAATGCTGGCTTGCATGTGCTTTTTGTTTTCCAGTTTGTAATACAAGCCAGCTCATTCAGCCACAGTTGTACTTTTCACTGCCTTATACGTATTTTAAAAAGGAAATAGCCTTCAAGAAAATCTCACACAGCCTGGTTTGCTGCACGTAGTAAGGAACAGTGACTCTCAATTGTGTTTCCTGTAGTCAATATTTTCAAGTTGCAGATCTTCTTCCAAAAAGTAAATAATTTTGCATTGTTAATAAAACATGGAAAATCACCCTTCTTCATACAGGCTGTGATAAGCAAAGAAAATCTCTTCCAATGGCCTGAAGACATACCTTTTTTTATTTCACAGTGAAGTTCTCGTTCTCAGAGCACAAGTTCTCATTATAAACTCCTATTTAAAAAGGAAACTATTGTACTTCTTTATATGTAAAAAGGTTATTCATAGTTGTTAAAAAAGAAAGCTGTAATTACTAAAAAGAGGAATTTGAAGTAAACAGCTCCATATTTCATTTTGAATTACTGCTTTTCTTTTATATTCCCCTTAGCTCAGGCAATGGAAATAGGTCAGAGACCAAATTTTCTACATGGTTTAAAAAGCTTAGTTTGTAAACTTTCTCACAAATGGAGGAGAAAATTAAATTTCACTTAGTTTACTGTTGGATGATCTCTTGCTCTTGAGAGTCACATTGCTTGTCAAAATTTTTCTTTAGTCCTCAAAGTTTTGTGGATAAAATATTGTATTGACGTGAGTAAATTCACCTCTCTTTATCCAGAAGTCAGAAAACAGGGCAAAATTGTATTGCAGGAGCTTTTATTTTATGAAAAATTGTATCTTTAAAAAGAGAGATGATATTTTAGTAATTGACTAATTGGTCATGAAGTAGAGCCAGGGTACAGCAATAAGATGCTGTGTCAATTATTGGGTATAAAAATCAGCTTAATACAGAGATGTTGGGAGATGACGCTAAGTTGGGCTGCTGTCCTGGTGAGACACTGCTGGAAAACTGCTCCCATGCTAGAAGATTTAAAAACTCAGTTATTTTTTAAGATACCTCTATTCTGATGTACAGGGCAGTGCCATGCCTTTTTCTCTGTTCCTAAGGCCAATTTACAATTCTCTAATATAAAGATAGACTTACCCCATTACCTAAACTAAGTTTAAAATTATCACAGCTTTTTCTCCTTGAAAATGAGTCTGTGGATTTGGAAGGGAAACCAAAGCATTTAGCAAGAAAACACTCGTCTATCACATAATCGAGCCTGTAAGTGGCAAAGCTAAAATAAGCACATATGTGTTTTTTTCCTTCATAGCAACTATATTTCATTTGGACAGGTCAAAGAGAGGAAACAGAACTTTGTTAAAAAGCTATCACTCATCCTTACTGTACCACAGGATAGGACATACAGCCAGGTTTGATTGTGAGCTCCTACATTTGCTGAGGAGGTGATTAAAAAAGAACAAACTCACAAGCAAAGTTTGCTGATTTTTTTACCCATAGCTCATCCATGAACATCTTGTGTATTCACCGCATAAAGTTTTTCCTAGTGAAGATCTCACATGTGTGCAATCCTTATGCTAAGATCTTTCAGGGGTGCAGGAAACTTTCCTTGCTGAAATCTTATCAGGAAAAGTGCCTTTTAATAGTGTTTAAAATTTAAAATGCATCAAGTCCATTCAATCAGGACTTTCTCTGAGGTTATTATTTTTTATCTTAAATCTCATGCTGGTGCATACACATGCAGAGACACACAATCTGTATTGGAAGAGCACTTATCCAAGCCTTTTTCCTTTTTCTTTGGTCAAGAAGAAAAATTTAGCTCTTTTCCTAGTGAGGTGAACTAATGCCCTGCAGCCACAGAATGACCCCTAGATGTGTACAGGTGATTTACATACAAATAGGGATGCTGAAGAAATTATATTCCAATATTTATTCACTCTAATATTCATTCTTCTGAATAAATGAAGCATTTCTCTCTCACCACCAACAAGGCTGAATCTGTCACAAATTAACTTCAGATATTGCCAACTTTAAGCTAAAAGGACTGAGAACACAAACTGCCAGGAAAAAGATGCTTTTTCCAAGGAATGGAGCTGGACTATTTTGGTCACTGGACTTTTTGGGAAAACCCAGTTTGGCCTAACTCACTCCCTCAGTTTTTCTTGTGGAGATGGTCTTTGACTTGTGTCATTTTTGGGTCTGGGCACTGCTTTAGGAAATGGCAGGTGCTCTGGATAGTCTCCTCAAGCCTCTCCACTGGAAAAAGGGTGAATAGCCATACCTGGGTACGCACATACCCAGCCATACCATCTGTGGAGAGTATGGAATGTCAGTCCTGTTAAATCATAAAAACAAGGTCTGGATCTTTCAGCCCTATGTCCCAGTGGAAATTTTGGAGCAAATCAGTAGGTCCTGCATTTTGCTCTGATATATTTACCAATAGAAGCAACTGCCATGTCAATGGCTGTCTGTCATTCCCATTTTTTTCCTGATTGCCTCATTTCTGACACAGGCTTTCCAGGTGATGGGGAACAGCCACTTCCAACACCTCATTTAAAGGCCAGCAGCCTTTATGTGTCCATCCAGCTGCTGCATAGGACAATCAAAATGTACATATCTTGAACTGCTGCTCTTTAGGAAATTCCTTCAAGTCTCCTTATTATCTTCATCTCAGTCCTGGTGGCTATAAATGCAATGGAAGGAGTGAAGGTGTTTGATAAATATTGTTGCACACCTGGATCTATTAAGTAACTTTAGATATTTGTCATTTAAGTAGCTGTTGGATTTTTTTTATCCGGCTTTCCATCTAAATAGGACGTGGGTGACATATCATAAACTTTATGTAAATAAATGTGAACAGTTATGGCAGAGTTTCAAGCTTCCGGAAGGATAAAAATAAGAAATTAAGGAGTTTTTTGAGCAGCATCTTACCTAAAGAATGAGAAAGAATGTGCATTTAATAATCTTCTTACAGAATGCCCTCAAGCATCGTTAGGAGTGGCATTCAACTGACCAGACAATCTCTATGTATTTCTGTACCTGATCTAACCTGCAATGTTTTCCTTTTAAATCATAGACTCACGGAATTGTTAAGGTTGGAAAAGACCTCTAAGATCATGAAGTCCAACCATTAACCCGGCACTGCCAGGTTCACCACTCAACCATGTCCCTCAGCACCACATCTACATGTTTTTTCTATTTCTTTTCCAGAAGAAATAGAAACTTCCCAGAGCAATTGTTTTCATGTTAAAGGAAGTTTTAGTAAAGGAAGTTTTAGTAAAGGAAGTTACCTAAAATACCTGGCTAAATAGGCCAGGTGAATGGAAGTGTCCTTTTTGGTCATGTTTGATGGCTGATGCAGGTTCAAGTCAGGTTCAGGATGTCTCCTAGAAGAGCCTGATGTTATTTAAGACTTTGAGCTAAGTTCACTGAAGTCTGAGCTATGAGGATCCCTCAGTCAGTGATGTGGACTTACAGAGCCTGACTTGGGTGCACACCAACCTTCAATTTACTTCTTGATGCGTGCTTTTCTTGTGGACATAGCTACGGAGACCAGAGAGGTGGGATAAGGTGCATCTTGCCTCCACACCAGGACAGAAATATTTCTTAGATATTCTGAACTTTGAGCTAAGTTTTTTTGAGAACATTAACATCTATCCCATTTCTGGGGTGTCGCGGTAGAAGCATTTTTTTCATTAAACATTAACTTCAATTCTTTGAGTTAGCAGATCCCTAAGTCTCCTCAAGTTGAAAGCTCAGCCAAGAAAATGCAGTTTGTCCATGCAGTCCTGAAATAGCCTCCTTCACCTTAAAGAGGGAAGTAAATGTATTTTCCAACTCCTTAGATAGCAGAAATAAGATCAAAGAATGGGTCAGGCTGGAAGAAACCACAGTGGATCATCTGGTCCCCCCTCTCTGCTCAAGCAGGGTCATCCTAGAGCACAGGGCACAGGATTGTGCCCAGACAGTTCTGGAATATCTCCAGTGAGGGAGATTCCACACCCTCTCTGGTCTCTGTTCAGTGCTCAGTCACTGCACAGGAAAGAAGTTCTTCCTCATGTTCAAGTGGAATTTCCTGGGCATCAGTTTCTGCCTGTTGCCTCCTTGTCTTGACTGGATTCAAATCTCCCCCAACAGCCTCTTGGCTGTTTTCTTGTAAATATGGGTTGATACTGCAGTGTCTCTTGCTAAAATAAATGTGTTTTATTTTTCTATTTGAAATCTCACAGACTTTGTTCTCTAAGACCTTGCTTGATTACTAGACAGTATTTTTAATCTTTCCAGTACACAAAGAACTGATAGAAGGTAACACTAGAAGGAATTAGCTTTTTTTCTTTCCTCTAAGTAGAACAGGCCAAATAATTACATCCAGCTGGGCTGTGTTCAGCTAAACCGTGACTTGTTGAAGACAAGCATGTTTCACTTAAAAACATCACTCTTTCATTTCTGCTTTCATTGCATGAGTGTTGCAAAGCAGAGGTTAAATGCTGAAACAGAAACTTTTGGTGGATGTGTATCTCAAAGTCGAAGGAAAGCTGTTTACTAGAGATGAAAGGGTCCTTCTCCCTACCCCAAAGGCCAGTGGGCCTGTCTGAGCTGCTCTTGTGATAAAAAGGACCTACCTCAGCTAAGATGGATGCTTTGCATGCATCTAAAAGAAATAGTAACAATTAGATGTTTATGTTTAAGTCTCAGATGGTGTGAGTGATGAATCATGTATGTTTATTGACTTTTCTTATGTTAATGTGTTTCTCTGGCTCCCCATCAGTTCCCGGTACTTACTTGTAATGAGGCACTTGATGTGGCTGTTCCTGCCTGGTTCTAAATGCAAGCTGGTCTCAAGCTTCTGAAAATGCACAAGGAGATGACTTCAGACATGGCAGTGAATCATCTCAGTTGTCTTTCCTTACAGAGAACTGGCTGCCTCTAGGTTTCAAAATCCACTCTGTAGCTGTGAATACACCTGGATTTATGTTCACTCTTTGCATCACATCAGAAGAGCACTGGCAAAGGACACTTGGAAGTTGAAGAGAATTGTGTTGAGTCTTGGATATTAGGAAGAAATTGTTCCCTGTGAGGGTGCCGAGGCCCTGGCACAGGTTGCCCAGAGAAGCTGTGGCTGCCCCATCCCTGGAAGTATTCAAGGCCAGGCTGGATGGGGCTCGGAGCAAGCTGGAATAGTAGAAGGTGTCCCTGCCCATGGCAGGAAGGTTGGAAATGGGTGCTATTTAAGGTTCCACCCAATCCACACCATTCTATGCTTCTATGATTCCATAGATCTTTTGTTCCTCACTAACCTTTCATGATGCATTCCTTACTTAATTCAGCAGACACAAGCACAGGTCAATCTGAGCAATCCCAGAAAACCTCCTGCTAAGTGTGGCTCTTCCATTGTTTATGTAAACATCAGCCTCTGGAGGCTGAGCTCTGATCTTCTTAGTGGTACAGCATCAGGGTGCAGTTTAGTGGTAGCATGAAATTTTTGGTCTAATCCACATGAGGATTCGTCAAACCTCATGAGAGAGAGACAGTGAATATCAAATTTTTATGAGTCAGTGAGTGCTGTAAACTCTGAGCCACACCACAAGTTAAACCCCAGTATAAACTGTGTGTTTCATACCTGTGTTCACGCTGAACCACAAGTTCTAATCATTTTGACCTTGGCACAAGTTGCAAATGTGGGTAGAACAATTAGTACATAACAAATTCCTGTAAGAAACTCCCATACTGTTTGTTTTTCCTGTGTACAACATCTCCTCCAGCTGGCTGAATATTAGGCAAGTGGAGACTTCTTTGTTTGCAGCTTGAATGCTGACCTAATGGAAGACATGATTTGTGACCTTCATAATTAATTTACATGACTTTTTTTTAGTTGACAGGAAGTAGGTGCTAAATCACTGAATATCCCGAAGTAGTCCTGTGCTATAGAACTGACAAGATGAATTTATTTTTTCCTCACAATGGGCTAAGGACAAATTCAATGAACAACTACAACTCAGCTTACTATCTAAAATACAACACCCCTTCCGGGACAAGCCAACACTGGAGGTACTACAATGAATTGGGAGCAAATAAATATGAGTATGGAAGGAAAAATTACCTCAGTGGAAAAATCCAGTCTCTGAGATGTTCATACCAAGCTGTGAAAGGTACAAATTTTTGTGCAATTATTCATTAGATGCTACGTTCTCCTTAGATACTTCCTATTTACCTCTAAAACATGCATAGAGCATTAAATAACTCATATAGGGCTGGATAAAAATCTTTATATTGGTTTGTTCAACTGATCTGTCTAGCTCTGCAATGACTCTTAGTGCAAGGCTACTGGAATAACCTAAGATCCAAAGATTTAAGCTTGGGTTATGACATGTTATGGCCAATATTATGGCAAAATAATCTGGATTGTTTTTGTGTTTCCAATGCACACATCCTTACATTTATTGATTACAGAAAGGATGGTCCAAGGCTTATCCAGGAGGCAGTGCAAAAAGCTAGACTAGAGACAGGCTGACCCAAAACGGGGCTCCTAGGCCATGGGCAGGTGGTGGGAGAAGCTTCAAGGGAGGCTAAAATCTCCTCAATGCTCATTATTAAATACTAGGCTTGGATGATTGTGGATATTTCTGGCTATTTTTGCCTGCTCAGTAAATTTCCACATCTTTGGATGGCTTCTCCCTTATCACAAGGTTTGTCTCCCTGCCTTCACACTCTACAACTTGCTTTCGTTTCACGTTTCCTCTCCAGGTTCTTTACACATTTCTTTTCCATCGCCTTTTTTCTCCTTTCCCATTTATAACCCAATTTCCTCATGAACACGGAGCCACCGCAATCTGTGGAAGAACCATGATCACTTCTTCCAACACCTAATTTATTGTGGCTGACATTTTTTACCTCTTCAATCGCTCAGCATTTGTCTCTTCAGGAGCATGGAATTTTTAGGTCATTGAGGACTTTTCCTGCAATTGTAGGTAGGTTATCATGTAATACCTTCAATAAATATTTTGCTCTCTGTTTGTAAAATTTTTATGTCCTTCTTCATTCAAATGGAAGGCTGCTGATGACCTTCCCGGTTTTAATGCTTAGAAATTGGGCTTTTTCACTAAATTTCTTTATATATACATATATATGTATATATATTCAGTATATATATAGATAGATAGATATAGATATAGATATATCTATCTATATCTATCTATCTATCTATCTATCTATCTATCTATCTATCTATATCTTTGGTTTGTGTTGAAAATGAAGAATAAAACCCAAGATGTTGAGAAAAATCTTCTGCCATAAGAAACAGTGACACCTGCACAGGACCCTGTCCTAAAAACAAGCATCAACTTAAGAGTTTCTTTCAAAAACTCAGGAGACATTTTCTGATACCTTGTTGGATGGGGGTGGAAAATCACCTCCATCATCTGACCAGAGTTGCATGATCACATTTGTGTAAGAGGTGAATCTATTCTTGCTTTGAATCTGCAGAAATTGTGTAATTTCTGGGTCTCAGAAGCAGTAGTGCTCAGAAACTGTCCCTGACTCTTCAGTGTTTCAGCCCTGTGCAAAAATCACAAGGGCTACAGTTCAATTTTTGCCAAAATAAACCTTTTTGACCCTTCAGCAATCACTTTGTGGTAAACTTCTCATATGTGCCTGCACAAGGGATGCTGTATATTACTAAATAAAAATAATATGTTTAATATATACTTCCTTTGTTATCTTTAGTGTAGTTTTCTGGAATTTGTTTACATTGGGAAAAGACTTTTTAAAGAAGATAGGTGAATGGTTTTGTATGCCCTAAGAAACCCCTGGTGGTTTAAAGTCAGTGAATGAAATAAAAAATCTTGTGGTTCATTCAACAACATGACAATTCAATAAAAAATTGAATTCAAAATTCAATAAAAGCCATTATTTGATTTTAGTGTGCAGCCTGGGCTTTCCTCCTTTACTTCCACCACTACATGGAGCAGTGGGAGAAGAGAAGAAAGCACAGGAGTGTTAATGATGCAAAACAGCAAGTGAAAAATATAGTTTGATTTGAAATGGTGATTTCTGTGGAGAAAAACCCCAAGAATCTGCTAATAATGATTTTAAAGAGTAATTTCTAGTTACACATGTATCAAGCTCTGGGGTCTCAATCAGTGGCTAAATGAATAGTTAACATGGGCCTTTTCGATGCCAATCTGCTACCTCAACCTTTCCTAGAAATTGCCTTTCTTCCAGAGTTGTTATTGATGCTGGTGTCAGAGTATCTGTTAGTCCTAGGGAGCAGTCTGAGGGTGGCATTTCACAGATCCCAGAGCTGAGGCCTGAGCCCAGTGACCAGCCCATGAACCCTCAGATGTCGCCGGTGGGTCAGGAGGGAGTGTCACGTCCTCGCTTGTATCTCCTGGTGCCCCCTGTCCCCTTTGACTTGCAGTTAAACTGAGATATAATTATACTGGAGGTGTGGCTATCAAATGTGATATTATAATTTACAGGACCTAGTGCTTTGTGGGCTCTTTCTCAGTGTTCATTAATTAATCTTCCTTGCCCTGACTGTGTGGGTTTATCTCTGCCTTGCAGTCGGTAAGGCTGAAGCTCGCAGGTCAAATATCTTGCTCAGGGATTAAATGTCTTGCTCACAGCCCAGAGCAGAGACAGGAGCTGTCAAGAAAGTTCTTAATCAGAGAGTCCATCTCCTGTTTTTCACAGTTTAACCATGGCCTTTACATTTAGAGGAATCCCATTTTTGGCAGCCTTGCCTAGAAAGCTGGGAGCAGCCCAGGGGTGGGGAACATCCTCGTCCTGTCCCTGCTCTGATGGCCCTTTTCTGCTTGGACTTGCTCAAATATCTTGACATGATTTTATTTTATGAGAATAAATTGGATATTCTGACAATACAGATTTCTAATGGTATGTGAAGGTTTCCAACCCTTGCTTTCTATTTAGTATAAGGATTTGAGGAAGTAGCCTCAAGTTGCACCAGGGAAGATTTAGATTAGGTATTAGGGAAAATTTCTTCATGGAAAGAGTTGTCAAACATTGGAACGGGCTGCTCTGGGAAGTGGTGAAGTCACCAACCCAAAAGGTATTTAAAAGGCATGTGGAACTGGCACTTGAGGTCATGGTTTGGTGGTGAAGGTCTTTTCTGACCTTAATGATTCTGTAATTTCACATTAACTTACTGTTATTGTAGATGAGATGTGTCAAGAACAAGAGCGAGGCAAGTTTTGTGGAAGATTTGTTCCATCATAGCAGTAGATGGAGAAAAACAGGGGAGATATAGGCCCATGACTCTCCGTAAGACATTGAGATACTAAAAGTGATGACCTTCCCTTTGATTTAGCTCAGAGGTTAAATTTGGTAATGAAACTGCTGCCATTGGTGGATTTTAAATATCAAAAATTTTCTTTCTTCAGAAGCTGTCAGACTGTTAAGTTACTTCCTAACCTTTGTTTAAAACTGTGTTTAAGGCTCTTGTCATGTGAGTTAACAACTGAAGAGCTCTTACACCCCTCTCCACAGATAAGGCTTAGGCTTGTACTGTAGTAGTTGCTCTTATCATCTCGCAGCATATGTGCTTCTTGTGAACCAGAATAGAAATTGTAAGAAATTCCTGGTGTTATTTGTTTCTTGCCTGGACTAACACCTAAAAGGTAGCACAATTCAGCACAAACCAAACAGCATTTCCTAGTAGCAAAAAGAAAACCGCTGTCAAGACATCAGTATGAAAAATAACTTTGTGAAAATACAGTCAAAAAATGGAGAGAACTGTCATTTGACATGCTGGATCTCAGCAAATGTCATATTGCTTTTAGCCCATCTGTGTGTGATAAACCCATATTCAGCAGCATCTCAGCTTTTCCAGGGACATGAACAACAAAGTGAAGAATCCTAAGCACTCCTTGATGTGAGCTCTGAGAAACAGGAACACCCAGGCAGCATTTCATCTCACCTCCCATTTATTCTATTCCACATCAGCAGGGAAGCAGAATCTTTTGAAATCTCCTACAAAAGCATGAAGGTTGTGCCTGGATACCCTGCAGTAACCCAGCAGGATGCCTGGTGCTCCAGGGTGGCACCTCAATTTGTAGGAGAACCCTTCCAGCTCCTGCAGCTGCAGTGCTCAAACACCATAGCTGCATATCCAGAGCATGAAAGTTGGCTCTCTGGGGAGGGACCTCTCTCAGAAATCTCTGATAATAAAATAATTCCTTGTTAAATATTCATTGGCCCAGATAAAGGAGGAGGAAAGACAAAAAACTTGAAAAATAACCCAGAAAACACCCGAGAGTTTTGCCGAAATTATGCATCCGCCCATAACTGAGTTGGGGTTTTATAGAATAGTGTTTCCTGAGGAAAACACAGGTTTCTTAAGAAATTTTCACCAGCTTTAGTTTGAATTACACTTTCTACAAATCATAGAATCACATTTTGAGTTGGAAGGGAGCTGAAAGATCATCTTGTTCTACCCCTGCCAGGGGCAGGGATGCCTTCCACTAGACCAGATTTCTCAGAGACATATCCAACCTGGCCTTGGACATTTCCAGGGATGGGGCAGCCACAGCTTCTCTGGGCAACCTGTGCCAGAGCCTCAGCACCCTCACAGGGAAGAATTTCTTCCTAATATCCAATCTAACCCTGCCCTCTCTTAGTTTGAAGCCATTCCCCCTTGTCCTGTTATTCCATGCCATTGTAAAAAGTCTCTCTCCAGCTTTCTTGGAACCTTGCATAGTGGCAGTGGTCATGAAGGTCAAACTGAGCTTCAGGCAGGTGGAAAATCAAGGCTACCAGAATTAGCAATTGATATCCTGGAAACCATAAATTTCCCTAATTTGACACTCTTAATTGCTTTAATAGGATGGTGATTTGACCAACAGAAACAGGATGAAACAACAGAGAGGAGGAAACCACTGCCAAACTGTTTCTATAGGTAGTGATTATTTATTGAGCCAATATAAGCTAAGAAACTCTGTGCAAGCAAGTGTTAAAATCAGGCCAGACTAGGCCCAGAACTTTAATATCTAATAAAAGGAGATATCCTTTCTACAGGTAGAAAAATGTAAAAGCAATGCAGCTTCATGTCTGGGTAACGCTCACCCTCTTGTGTCTTTATCTAGAATTGCAGTCTTGTGGAGAAAATTATTTTTACTGGAGTAAAATTGGAAGGGAAGGTGCTAAGTGGGTTCTGCTCTGCTCAAGGCTGGTTTATGTGATTCAAGGGCTATGGAAAACCAGGACCCTTTGAGGAGCAGCTGAAGGTCTGGTGGGACACCACAGTATGGTGCAAGGTTAGTGGGAAAGAGACACACGAATAAAGTTATCATTTATCACCTGCATGCACCGATGTAGCAGAATCTTTGTGATTAGGTCAGAGTAAAAGTCGCAGATACAACGCATGCCTCTTATTTTGCCTGTACAAAAATTACATCCCTTTTTGCTTTGTATTTCTTTTCCTTTCTCATCCACACTCACATGAAGTATAAGAGAGCCTCAAAATATCCATAAGGAATTTTTCCAAATTAAAAAAAAAACAAAATCCCTTGATTTATTAATAACTTTAATTAAAAGCTCTGTTTGTGAACTGGTGGTAAATCATGTGTTTATTGAACAGGAAGATATTCCATTGAAAATCAACAAAAAGTTAACAGAAGAAAGTTTAGTGGCATTTAACGAATTATGCAAAAAAACCCTGAAGTGTTTTAAAAGTAGGTTTCCCATTAAAAAGAAATAAATCAGTGGCAGATCCACTGCAAAGAAATCCACAAAGTAACATGTTAGTATCTTACACGATTTCTACAAAACCTAAAATAACATCAGAGGTTATTTTGAGCTACGAGTCTAATTTAGGACTGAAGTAATGGTCAGATTTCAGATAAAATTGTTACCTGTAGGTCAATCTGCACAGATGCACTCTAGTGAATACACTTTACAGTGAGTTCTACTCTTTCCTTATAATCTCACAGCAGCTATAATGACATCCAGCAGGACTTTAGATGATTTGAGTGGTGCATTTGCAGCTCGCAGGACACTTCTTCTTCACCAGTGAGTGGCTACAGCCAAACAACCTTTTCAGATTTCTGCAGTTTCCAAGGAGGTCTTGATACTTGCAAGGGTTGGCTAAGATAGAAGAGAGAGGAGCAAACATATGAAATATTATTTGGAAAACAAGCCTTGACTTGATGCTTCTGCATTTTCCAGAAATTCCAGTTGTTCATGTCTATATACATTTTGTACTTTTGCTCTGCTGTTAAAATGGCTTGAATATTATAGAATACTTTTTTTAAAGGAGAATAGAGTGACTTACTGCAAAGTCCTTTGTCACAGTGGCCAGGACAGTCTGCACATTTTGGTCCACTTCTGTAAGGCATAGCTATTTGCACTGGGTTATTTCCTCTGAAATTTGAAAGAGTTACAAGACAAAACAAGATCAACCTGAAGCTCGGAGCCATTAACAGGAGTTTGTTGTTTGTTTTTTATTGCAGTGAAAGGCATCCAGAAGTTTTAGGATAAAAGTATTTTCATAGGCAGTCATGTTTTAGTTTCAGATATTCATCAAATGCAAAAAAATTGATTTTAAATAAGAGGGACAGAAATAAAGAAACAAAATAAATAGAGAAACAAAATAAAGTTTAGAGAAACAAAATTATTTGACTATTCGCATTGGTATAGCATTATCAGTTAAAAAAAATTATGTGCTTCCTAGCTCTGTTTCTCTAATAGATTTCAACTGATTGAGGTAATCATACAATCACAGAATCACAGACTGGTTTGGGTTGGAAGGGACCTTAGAGATGACTTAGTTCCAACCCCCTGCCATGGGCAGGGACACCTTTCACTATCCCAGATTGCTCCAAACCTCAGCAAAGCCGTTCTGAAATGCAGTCCTTTATCTCTGTGAATATTCATTTGCTGTTGGCTTTCACTTTGCACCTGATTTTCTTCTTTGTGGTCAAAATTGCTGCATGATTTGTTCCTGATGCCTGATTTGGACAGCGATAAACCCTTGTTCGTCTGCTAAAATTTCCCTAATACCTCTTTCAACATGAAATAAAATAAATATTGATATTCACCATGTTGTTATAGACCCGCAATTCACATTGGTATTTTCAAACGTATAAATGGTTAAAGTAGATTGCAATTATTTTATCCTATAGCCAAGGATGTTTTGGAAACATATCCATAATCATCACAACTGAGTAAGAAGGCAGTACGTACGCAGGGCAGTATTGGCAAACGTAAAAGTACTTGTACGAGCTTGTGGGACAGTAGGAAACTCCACATCCCACCTTGTAACTGTTGTACCAGATTAGCTGTAGAATAAAAACCAAACATATAATTTCAGAGTCATCCCTCTTGAATTCTCATAAAAAAACTCAGAAAATAACAGAACCAGAAAATAACTTTTTCTTTCATTTTTTTCTAGTCAGCTTTTATGTTTAAAGTTTAACTGTCAGAAAGAATACATAGAAAAATGAGTTTCCTCCAGTTTCCAAATGTTTTTGAACACAGTGTCTGACAGGACACTAAAGTTGAAATTCAAATATTTTCATCATAGCTATTTTGCTTTGACACTTCTCAATCAAATATTTCAATCCCTGTACAGAAAATGTTTATTTCTGAATTAAAGATATTTTTAAAGAAAGGTTTTTCTGCAGAATCATATTTCTCTTTTGAACAGCTCTTCCAAAATTCTGGTTCCAGTGCCTCCAAATTAGATGGAAAAGAATTTTAGTTTATAATTCATCTTTGGATCAGAGCATGAATGATAGATAATAGTTTGATGACACTGATAGATTTTTCTGATTATAAATAACTCCCAGCTGCCTTAAGTGTACTCCTATAATTCTGGTGTATCATTGCAGTTTGTTTTGAGTCTCCATACCTGAGTGTAGCTCTCGACATTGACATTTTTCGAGACTGCTCCATATCCATACTTGAAATTGGAGGACTGACTGTACCACACTTGAATTGCATCAGCCCATGTTCTTGGGTAGGATGACAGTAACACATTCTCACCACAGGTGACTCCTGGGGAAGAAGTAAATCTATTTTATTTGGAGAGAAGCAAACTGTCGGGCAGGAGGTTGGACAGAAGGGCTGTAGCTATATTCTTAAAAAAATGCCTATGATGCCAATCAATTACTTTGCCCTGTGATGTTAAGGAGTTCCAACAAGTTGTCTTTCAGAGTATTCATCTGACAAAAATGATGTTTTTTTGTTTCATAATCATAGAATCACAGAATGGTTTGGGTTGGAAGGGACCTAAATGTCATCTTGTTCCAACCCCCCTGCCATGGGTAGGGACATCTTCCACTAGACCAGGTCCTAAAACGGTATTCTAATAATCTTAAAAAGCTATTCTACAACAGATTAAAAGTCATCCTCATTTCTCTTTCACGTTCACAGGGGTCATCTGCAAACTGTCATTAACCCATCAGCTCAGGCTCCATCTTTGCCAGTACCATTAATAACTCTCTTGTCTCTTGGACTGATTTTCATCCCACACTGATTTGCCCATTTCTGAGCATTTTTGGCAGCTTTCTCACTCCACACCTGAAAGACACAAAGGAGGAAGTATCCAGGTCATAAACAGGTTAATGCAGCCCATGAGAAGAAGAAGAAAAAATAGGAATGGGTGTTGAGCACTGGATGCTCCTGTGGCCCTCAACAGAAAGAGAAGTTGTGCTGGTTTATTCTCCTGGGGCACGGGAACCACATTTCTTCAACTCTTAAAGGTTTCAGAGCAGGTTATCCTGCACGGTTCTGTCACACAGTCACGATCTCCAGATGGTGCAGATCAAAAGGATTTTTTAAACCTTCTGCTGAGTTCTTTCAGCTTTGTGTCTGAGTGAACACTGCTGTTTGCACTGGACTAAATAGTATAAAACTGATTTTCAGCCCAGATGCAGCTGGGTTGTGGTGATTGCCATCAGCTGGAGTTTGAACCTGAGGAAAGTTTGCAGGCCTTGCTATGCAGGCTTAACCACAAAGCACCGTCCAGCTCATCTGCTCGTGGGATAGGGATAACAAGGAATATCAGGGGTGACAGGGATGGGAGAAGTTTTGCAGATCTAGGTCCCTTTTGCCCTCCTGACAGTGTGAGATTCAGAAGCTACTGCTTTGGCTCCCTCTCCCCCTTTGCTTTGCATGCTCTTTCCTTCATCCAGGGATTGTGTTTCTCCTTTTAGAATCAGAGAATCATTGATAGTTTGGGTTGGAATGGGCAGTGAAGGCTTATCTAGTCCAACCTCTCTGCAAAGAGCAGGAACACGATCAACTGGGCCAGGGTGCTCTAGGCCTAAGTTGGCCTTGGGCACTTCCAAGGATGTGGCAGCCACAGCTTCTCTGGGCATCTTGTGCCAGGGCCTCACCACCCTAATCACAAAAATCTTCTTCCTATATCTAATCTTAATCTACCTGCTTTCAATTGAAAACCATTGCTCCTTGTGCTGTTGCAAGAGGCCCTGCTAAAGCAGTTTTACTTATTCTTATAGACCCCCTTTAGGTACTGAAAGGGGCTCTAAGGTCTCTCTGGATCCTTCTCTTCTCCATGCTGAACACCCCCAGCTCTCCCAGTCTGTCTCCAGAGCAGAGGTACTCCAGCCCTTGGAGCATCTTGCTGGCTCATGTTGAGTTTCTCATCCATGAACACCTCCAAGTCCTGCTCATCAAGCTGCTCTTAATCCCTTCATCCCACAGCCTCCTTTGATGCTGGGCTTGTCCTATCATTTCCTTTAAGGGAAAAGCAGACTAGCTGTAATTCATAGCTCACCATCTTCAGCATGTTCCTGGCTGTGGGAATTACAGATCTCCGTATTTCATTGTGTAGCTCAAGGATCTGTTTTTCATTTTGAGACTTAAGATGAGGAAAGGACAAGAAAGCGTTCATTTTTTTTAATGGAAAACCCTGGAAAAAATAACAGTGAAGATCCCAATTAGCAGAAGTTTAATAAACAAGATAAATTATGAGCTTCTTGTCACTTTTGTTTGTCAACAGATTCTACCCCAAGAATTAATGTCATGAATTTTGTTTAACTTAAGACATTTTTGGTGGTAGAAATAACATCTCAACCAGTTGTTTTAGGATGCAGCTATACTCAGGCAAAGGAAAGTATCAGCTTACAACATGGTTCACCTCAGATTTATTGAAGAAAATGATAATTTTCTTTCCTAAAGTACTTGTTTCTTTTCATTCATTCATAAGAATGAAATGAGATAAATAGCTCACATTCAAGTGCCTACTTAGTAGATATCTACATTTTACAAGATGAATCTTCTCTAAGAGATTTATGAATCAGATTTCTGAATCTTAAATTATTTATTTATTTATGAAAAATATCTTTTTAAAAGTAGTCCCATGAAGGGAAGAATATTTTGGTAGGCAGAATCACAGAATGATTTGGGTTCAAGCTTAAAGGGCCAGTAGCTCCAAACCCCGTCATGATGCCTTCCACTAGACCAGGTTGCTCAACCAGTACACTAATAATAATAATAAAAATAATAACAACAATAAAAACAATAATAGTTATAAAAAGTCTGTACGCTATGAGAGTTCATCTTCAGTATGTTGCGTTAACATATCAAAAACACTTGTACCCCTGAATTCTTAATCTCCAGAGATCACAAGATCAGACTACATCAGGTCAGATACCTATACAAATGAATCAGATATGTGTGTTTTGCACAGATGAATGTTCTTACCTGTCCATCAGATTGGTGTAGCAAAGCAGCCAGGAAAATAATTGCCATTAGTAGATCCATTTCTACAGCCGGAAAAAAACCCAGAAAAAAAAACCCAAAATCCATTAGTCTCCGTTGCATACATATTATGGCATGATGTGATATGTGAGCAAGATACAAAACTGTTGCAAAGTCAAGCCTGCAGAAAGAAGTCTATTTTAGTTGATCCTGAATATGGATGTGCTGAAACTGTGCATGGGCACTGTCTCCCACAGAGAGAAGACTCTACCTTGCATGGAAGCAGGGACTCTAAATAGCAGAAAGTTATGTGTTACTTGGAATAGATGGATCAGCCCCCTTTTGACACCTTTATTCAAGATATCTTGGATTTGCAGCATTTCCTTCATGTTTGGCTCCTTGTGTATAAAAAAAAGCCCATTAATGAGTTCAATACTGTCACATCAGAATCCTTCTCAAGCATCACCCACAGTGAGATCTGGTGTTTTGGAGTGGAGCACTGAACACATGGACTGTTTTCTTCCTTTCTTTCCCTGCTCCCCATTTCCTCATTAAATCAGCATCGTAATGGCTGAGGCAAACGGTGGTGATCACCCTCATGTTTCATCTGACACCCAGACACAAAGAAAACCTTCAAATATGATGTTATTAACAAATAATGTTGGCTACTGCACTCTTAGTCCTAAGGCACCTCATACAGATGTACACAGACACTCTGAAACTCACTCATATACACAGAACAATTTTTCTGCATGTCAGGAAAAGCAAAAGTTATATAACTTTATATTGATGAGGATATATGAGGGAAAGTCTCTTTTTGGCTGTTAAACAGTAAAGATGTGGCAAAATCCCAAGGAAGACTAGCTTTGAGCTCAGCAGGTTACCTTAAACCAGACAGGCAAGAGGGAAATAGAGATAATAAAAATCAACAAATATAATAAGCCTTAGAGCTGGCCTCTGAGAAAAATCCACAGTGTAAGCAGTACAGGTAATAGAAATCTAGGAAATTCTGCTTGATAGGGAAACTGTCATTGTAAAAAAAAAAAAAAAAATATTGTCCCTCCTATAGTTTAGAATCAATACCCCTTGTCCTATCATGTAATTCAGATATTCAGTCTTTATTTTCTTTTTCCTGTGATTTCACAAGGAAATCATTTGCATGAGGTAGAGGCAGGGATCTCACTGGTATCAATGAAGAATACATTCTTAAATTGAAGGGATATCTTTAGACACGGAGGAGTTATCTTGGCCTTACACGCACAAACAAAATCTTTTGGGGACTTCCCAGATTAAGTGCTGCAAGAGGAAACATAAAATATTTCTAGATACAGAGTTAAAGTTGATTAAATATAACTGCACATCTTTGACTGCCAGACTCTACCATCAAGTCTGTCTCTTGGACTAAACGTGTTGGGCTTTGCTTTCAAAATCAAAAGATGATGGTTCCCAGATACAATTATCCTTCCCTGTCAATAGTGCTCAATTCACTAAATCACTTCTATGCTTCTGAAAAACAAATGCCAGCAATGCACTTTCAGGCAGCTCTACTTGAAAACCTGAGGTTTCATGAAAATTTGATTGAGTGTAAAAACAAAATAAATGTTGATAGCTTCAAAATGAGAAACAAAGTTCTATTTGAAAAATATGGTCTTTATGTTTAATCCTGGTGTTTCACTCCTCAGCAGAATCTTTCTCCTGCCATATGATACAGCTTTCAGGACATAGCAGGTTTGAAAGTATGGGAGAGTGGGAATATTTGTCTTTCCAGTTATTTTGATATATTTTGCCTCTACCTTTTCTGAGTTTGCATCTTTAAATTTCATTTAAAAAAACTAATTCACTCTGCATCAAGGAAAGGCAATCATCTTATTACATACTATAATATATATTAGACATTTTAGCAGCATATATGCATGAAAGTTTGGACAGATAGTTAACATTAGAGATGACCAAATTATGAGTTCAGCTGTACTGGTGTATCCCAATACTCAAGTGAAATAAATCCAACCTATCAAAATAATTCAAAAGACATCAGAAAAGCATTTCTCATGACTGACCACCCTCTGAAAAATGGATTAATTTATGTTCACATTTCAAGAATGAAGCAAGTGGGTTCAAGAGTTATATTTTGATCCAAGGAAATATGGGAATTAGGCTCCACTGAAGCCATTTTCCACCCCTACAGGTGGAAGGTGTGGTTTCAGAGCAGAAGATATAATTTATTTTACGTTCTTCCTCTGAGATATTATAAGCAGACTTTTTCTTTTAATTATCACATTTGGTACAACTTAGCTATTAATTCCATTAACCTTTGTAGCACAATGCCCAATCAATACTGACCAAGAGACTCTATGGGTAAAATCTCTAAGACTGAAATTGAATTTTGCATACATTACCTTCATCCACCAGAATCCTCCTGTACCTGAGGAAGTGGCAGGATTGTGAGAGGCTCTCTCCAGTCCAAGGTTGTATATATACATACATTTTACCTTTATTTTCCTTGTCAATATTTATTGCTGATAAATGACATCAACTTCGGGGCTGCCCATTGTGGAAGAAAGAACTTTTCTTATGGAACAGGTGACTGAAAATGAACCAATCCAGCTGCATTGTTCAGGATCTTTTTTTTCTTGTCTTCAGGGCAAGGAAAAAAAGAAGACAGAAGACTTGCCCTTTTGCAGAACTTCAACTTCCTAGTCTGATCAGCAAGCTGTAGTGCTAATGTGTTCACAAAATAAAAGCTTGAGTTCAGGGCTGGTTGTTTCACTGTTGTCTTTCCTGTCTCTGGCAAAAGAGTGGGATAAATATTTTGAGGCATAGACACAAGTGAGCAACTTCTTAGCTGTACACAGAATGACCTGCACTGTGGGCAACACAGTGATATTTTCTTCTAAGTGGTTCCTGAACTTTCATTTGCTGAATAAAACTTTTATTCCATTAGCTCACTGAGGCTGTGACACTGGACATCACTTCTTACCAGGGCGTGTATTGATAGGACAAAGAGGAATAGCTCTAAACTGAAAGAGGACAGGTTTAGACTGGATATTAGGAAGAAATTCTTGACTATGATTGTGGTGAGACACTAGAAGAGATTGCCCAGAGAAACTGTGGCTGCCCCATCCCTGGAAATGTTCAAGACAAGACTGGATGGGGCTCTGAGTAATCTGGTCTAGCAGAGGGTGTCCCTGCCCATGGCAGGGGGTGGAATGAGATGATCTTTAAGGTCCTTTCCAACTTAAACCGTTCTGTGATTCTGTGATTATTGTACACATAACTCACCCCACATGTTGCTCAAGACTAACTTATTGCAGAATGCCTGCAGATGTTGCACATTTTCCCCCTTCAGTTGAGAGGTGTGTGGCATGTGCTCTGCTCTAGTGCAGCATAGAAAGATCAGGTTGAAAGGACCTTAAAGAGCTTCAAGTTCCAACCCCCTGCCATGGGCAGGGACACCTTCCACTAGACCAGATTGCTCCAATTTCCTCTTTTCCAGCTCACATTTCCTTTTTGCAGAATCTTTGCTTCCATTTGCTTAAAAGGTTATATCACAACGACAGCTTTGACAGGTCCTCATTGCTCAAACACAACCTTTCTTGCTTCCTTCCATGCAGTCTGTTGGCCATCAGAAGGCATAAAGCATCTGCACATCTCCTCATTCCTTTCTTGGTTCCCTTCCTCATCCTTGCCTTTGCTGTGGTGTGTTGCACACTGAGCACCCTTTTCATCATGCTGGCTCGAGGTTGCTGCCCACACTGCAAGTCAATATTGTCTCACCGTTTACAGATTTCTGCAGAACTCCTGCAGCTGTCTGCTGTTGCCAGCATTTTAATACTGTATTATATTCCCTGTGTTGGAAAACATAGCTGCCTTTGTCCTTTCTTTGTATAGCGGGCAGCACTTACGGGAAGTTGCCTCTGATAAGGTCTCCCATATCCTTCCATGTTCTGAGATAAGGGCAAAGGTACTTTTTTATCTGAAGTGCTTGTGATAATTTTGATGAGACCAGGGTTATTACCATCAGAAAGCCTCATAAGACACCTACCATTGTTATTAAGACTGCATTTCTATTGACTGTGAGGGGAGGCAGTCTAGCAGCTCCAGATTCCCAATGTCCTGGGAGATATTTCCATTCTTTTACCTTATCCACCATATTCAGCAATTTTCATTAATTCACTACAGTCACCCGAGTTTTATTTGTGCTATTAAATTGAAATTATGCTACTGCAAGTATTTCTTTAAAGTATTCCCCACCTGTTTGAATAGTGAAAACCATTTGTTCTCTAAAGGATGACTGTCAGATAAGCTGCAATTCATGGTCTGTGGGTGAAATAAGTGGGAAGAAATAAAAGATTAATAAAACTGACATCCGGAACCATGGTACAAAGAACAATTTAGCATAGCAATTCCCACTTCCTCGTGTGGATTACCTGAAAGGGTAGGGTAATTTAATTTAAAAAATTAATTAAGAATTCATTCCATAGATATGCAAATATATGCATATTTTTAAAGATAAATCTATGGAAAGTTCTTAAAGAAAGATTAGCTTGAAGGATTTGACTGTGGAAGTTCTCCTCCAGCCCTTGTGTAAACCTGAACTACAGGAATCTGATTTGATCTCAAGCAATGAAGACAAAAATCCAGTTTCTTCAATTCTTTATTTCCACTGAAGTTAATGACAGCTAAATTAGGGCTTTAGATTCCATACTGTTCTGTGTGGTTCAGAACATTGCACAGATCTTTTTCTTGACTGTACACCAAGAAAACCTTGAACACCTTGCAGACCAAACTGTGTTTGGCAAAAAGGAACATTATTGATTTATTCCGTGTGACCCAACTCACCTTCCAGAGTGTTAGTAACTCCAGATTGTTAGTATTAAGGACAGAAGCAACAGAGTCAATCAATCAAACAGTTGCTGGCAGAGGAGGGGTAGATGCCCCTCCAAAAGATCCAGCCCAAGCAAGGCCAGTCATGGAAATGCAGAAGTTATGAGTGTCTTCAAAGGCTGTTGGATTACCAGGGTTGAGATGTTGGGCTTTCAAATAGGGAGTTGTGATGGCAGCACTGTTATAACCCCACGTTACTGGTTTTGAACTGGACGTGGTGTGTGTTCAGCCACGGTGAAAAACAGGTAGAGAAAACACATGCTTCTCAGGAAAACACAGCATTCCATGTGTACCTTTGGTCTTCAGCGAGCCAAGCTCCTCACCATGGCTCCTTTCCATCACCTTTCAGTCCAAGCAGATGTACTGACCAGCTCTCTGCCCTCTGTGGCCCAGTTGCAGTCTTTAAGGGTTGAAATTGTCTTTCAAAGAAGACATTTCAGGGACACTTGCCTACAGGTGACCTCCAACAGCAGACCTGCAGGCTGGCAGTGTGAGGAGAAGCTGTGGCTGCTCCATCCCTGGAATTGTTCAAGGCCAGGTTGGACAGGGCTTGGAGCAACCTGGTCTAGTGGAAGGTGTCCCTGCCCATGGCAGGGGTGTTGGGAATGGATGATATTTAAGGTCCCTTCCAAACCAAACCATTCTATGATTCTATGATTGCAGTAAGTATCCTTTTGCGATACTTTTAAACTTGAAACTGTTGCCTGTGTTATTATTCATCACCAAGGAAAATAAACAAAAAAGAAAAACCAAATGAACTAAGAGTAACTGTACATAAGCACAGTACAATGGAATAATTAAAAAAAAAATAAAATGTTATCCAGAAACTTTTAGAGGCCTAGTCCTTCTCTTGTGCTCCTGGAAAGTGATCTGTAAAAAATAGGCTGTTCCTTAGAGATGTTTTTCTGTATGTTTCTAGGAAGCTTACAGCAAGGAGATTTCATGGTTTCCTTGGGTGATAAACTTCATTCTTTCGTAGTGCTACTATTCTAGTAGGCTTTTAAAGTCTAACATACAAAATTGCAGAAGGAATTCTGCTAAGTGTATGAAAGTCATATTCACGAAGCCCAAAATGGATTAGTAAATGATCCAATCACTACAATCATACACTTCTCATATCAAAGTTCAATATGTGCCCATGCTCATGCTCTTTTCAATCTTTGCTGAAATGTGGCAGAGCTGAGCAGTGTAAAAATGCATAATTGTTCTTTTTTAAGCATATAGGGATTGTCACTTCAGCTTCACTTTAGATCTAGTAAGTCATTAGTAACACTTTCTGAATCTCTACTATGGGACATCAAGAATCTGGCTCCAGAAAAGAAATCTAGGGTAAAACTCATCTCATCGTCCAGGATAACCCATTAGTGAAAGCACTTGTATTTGAGCTTGACTTTTTCTTGTAAATAGATAAAACACAATTCTGAAGTCATCTTTAGGAAGCAACATATGTGATATATTTAAAATGTTAGATTAGAATAAGAGAAAATGTCAGAGACAGGTCAGTGAGAGAAATAAGCTACATCCCTTCGACCATATTTCTCCCATAAACCAAATAAACCAGTGCCTGTTGTAAGTGAATTATAACAACAGTGTGGAAGGATACACAGAATGTGAACAGAGAAGAATTCTGCATGGAGACCATTAGAACAACATTATTTTTTTCAGATATGTCTTCCTCTATGAGAGTCAGGTGTAACCAAACAAAAGCCCAGCTGATCCTTTAGAAAAAATCCCTTATTTAAAATAAGCCTGGCCAAAAGGAAACAGAGCAAACAAACCATAATGACTTTTCTTAGAATCCAAACTGACTTTTGATATAGGTGATTTATTAATTTTACTGTTTTTTAAAGGAGGTGAGAAATACACGCTTTTCTCTCTAACTAATAGTGAAAGACACAAAGCAATGCAGACTCAAGCTATCATAGATATCTCAAATGTAATGATCATCTGGAAGCATTTGTGTTTTACTCATGGATAAAACAAGTTTTATGGAGTTGCCTTCAGTTTACATGGTTAATGACTTCAGACATTCTTGTTCGAGAAAAACAGGCTACACAAATTGAAGTTTTTCATGCATACCTCTTTGTTTCCTATATGTATTTGCTGGAAAAAGATTTTCTGTAATTTAGCAGTAGTGACAATGTGGGGCCTTCTACTGTGAAATCTTGCAAAATTGTGGATGTGAAATTAATCCTTTAAAATATTTATATTCCTTAAATGCTTATATATAAGCATGTTAGCCTTTTCATGCATTTGACATAAAAGTAAAGCAGAAGCTTGGTCTTCTTTTGATGGTGTCCAGTTGGTAAAAATATCTTGAACTTTATGTAAGTGAAACTTATGTTAAAATGTATTAGAAAACAGGAAAATCTAATTTCCAAGTCAGTGAGTCTCACATGGAGAATTCTATTGGACTGGTTGCAGTAAGCAAATGAGAAATACTGGGAGCTGTGAAAATAAGTATTCATAGAATCTCCACTTAAAATCACAGAATCCCAGCTTGAAGAGTCATTTGGAAATGATATTGCTGATTAAATGCAGTTTGACTCATAATAATTCTTAAACCAACCGCATTTGGCCACAGATAAGCTTCTTTGTGGAGTTGCTTCTCGCTTTTTTTTGTAGTGGCATAGATTTGATAACGGTCTGAAGCTGGTAACAAGTTGATAAAAGATGAATATAAGCTACATAACCACAGGGTGTTTTAAATACCCGTTCAAAGCATATCTTGACTTATGTGGCTTTCTACACACATCACTGAAGCTGAGCCTTTCCACAGCCTGACATGAAGGAAGTATAGGGCTGGATGGGGAAAAAGGCAAGAGGGAGCACTTATTTACTGGAAAAGGCCCTGAGAAAAAAGTGCCACAAAGGCAGACATAGATCCCTGGTTTCTGCACCCTGCAATATTCTTCCCTTTAGAGAGATGTGATGTGACAGAAAATGTACACACAGTCCTGAAAGATGAGCCTAGAACACACTGTTCTGTCATGAACCACAGAAAAATGATTGCTAAGGAAAAAATATTTCCTGATTGAAACCAATACACAACTTCTACAGCTTTCTGCTGCTGGAAAATATCCAGTTGTCCACACGACTATCAATGATATCTCAGTACACGTGCTTGCGTTACTGCTTTTCTATGGTCAAGTCAGGGAAAAGCAAATACATGCAGTTCTTCATAAATCAATGAATAAACTCTTTTGAGATAAGTCATAAAATACAGTTGAATTATACAGTTGTCTAACTAAAAGAGAGTATCTGAAATGTAGGTTCCTACATCTAAGTTAGTTATCGCATCAGAAGGAGGGAGATCTTCTAGGTTAGTGGAGACCCAAGTCTAAATGCAGCAGCCTGTAAGGAGGCACTTGGCACCATCTCATATAAAACAAGATGTCCAAGACACCCTTGCAGTGATAAGTACGTTGCAAAGTGCATATGGAAGACTTGTGCCTTTCCAGATATTAACTGGAGCCCTGGTAGGATACCCTGGGGAATTTCAGGAAGTTGTGGACTCACAACTGAACTAAATGCTTAGGGGAATATGAAAGGCTGAGAGAATTGCGATTGTTCAGTCTGGGGAAGAGAAGGCTCCAGGGAGTCCTTAGAGCACATTTCAACCCCTAAAGGGGCTCCAAGAGAGCTGGAAAGGGACTTTTGGCAAAGGCATGGAGTGACAGGACAAGAGGTCATGACTTCAAATTGACTGAGCGCAGGGTTAGATTAGACCTTACGAAGAAATTCTTTACTCGGAGGGTCGTGAGGCCTTGGCACAGGTTACCCAGAGAAGCTGTGGCTGCCCCATCCCTGAAGTGTCCAAGGCCAGGCTGGACAGGGCTTGGAGCAGCCTGGTCTAGTGGAAGGTGTCCCTGCCCATGGCAGGGGGTTGGAACAGGATGATCTTTCAGGTCCTTTCCAACCCAAACCGTTCTGTGATTCAGCAATTCAATGATTCTATGAATATTAACTGACTGCTATGCAGGCATTTGTGTGAGACCATGAAGCTATTAATTATATCTCTGAAATATAAATTGACATCTAGATCCACTATCAAATTACAATTATGTAAATACTGTGACCCAGTTCTATTTCATTCACCCAGACACTGACCTGATGAAAAGTACATTGGGTTTTATAGTGGGTGGCCCTCAGCTGTCACTAATGTCTGTCGATGTCCTACACTTCCTATTGTTCTTTGATTCTATTCTTCATTTTCCCTTTTTCTGAGTTTACGCCCATATTTTCCCTTCCCTTTCACTCCTTTATCTCCTCTCAAACTCCTCTCAAATAAGCAGTCCTTTCCTAATTCCATTTCTCTCTTTGAACCTAGTTTTGCTTCTATTGTCAAACCATGATATTTCTGACTGTTCCCATGGCAATCTTGTCTGTATATGATATTACTGACACAGTAAATGTGAGAGCCATTGCAACTCAGAGCAGCCCTGCCATTTCCCAGGTCATACTGATTGTATTTACTTTACCATACCCAGCAAATGGTAAAATAAAAATTACGTCAAGCATACTTGACATAATTATCTACTTTAGCCTTGATTCTTCCAGTTGAAAACAAGCAGGTTCTTATCTTTTTGTGCCAGCAGTTTGCATACCAGAGCAGCAGAGCAACTTGTATCCCATTTTTTGCTTTGGGTATATAAAGGAAAATGTAAAAGTTTCCTTTTAAGGACTTTGAGGCCTCTTCATCTCACAGGCTTGCTTGATGGAAGTTTGAAATATTTGCTGTGTTTTGCCATCAACATAGCTTCCAGAGATTTATGTATTGCTTTTCCAATAATTCAATTCAGAATTTTTCCCTGGATCAGATGAGGTCAGTGATTCAAGTGCTCCTTTAGTTCCCTTTTTTAGGCAGAAGTTCCATATCCATCTTCTCAATTCTCTAAATGACTTGTGTGATGATTGTCTTCATGAAGTTGGTTGCTAAAATCACAGAATCACAGAATTGCAAGGGACCTTAAAGATCATATAGTTCCAATAGGCATGGATGAGACTCACTAGAACAGGTTGCTCAGAGCTTCATCCAATCTTGCCTTGAACGTTGATCATGGTTCAAAGATTTGTTCAATTAGTTCTTTAAGTATTGGTGGCAAATTTCATGAGCCTTGACTGCCCCTCTGTCATCTCACTGTTCTGTTGTAGTGAAAACCATCTGCAGGGACATTTATTGCATTTCCTCTCCATATGAGTAGGGGTTTAAATTTCACTGCCTGGATTATCCCCATTTCTGTGCAGCTTTAGGAGATAAATATAAAAAAGTTTTTTACATGGTGACATTCTTATATGACAGACCTGCAGATTTCAGTCTCACAGACCTTTTTCTAGCTTGTCCTTTGCTCTGTGGAAAGCAAACACCTTGGGTCAGTGAAGTACCACTCCCACAGAGCCAGAGAGTGTTTACCAGGAAACTTGCTGTTTGCCAAAGTAATTTTTCTTTAATATTCCATATTGTACAAGCAGGGAATTTTTTCATCTTCTCCAAGGATACTTTTCGTGCCAAGCAACAAGTCACAAGCTCTGTTCAGGTTATCAAAAAATCAAGTTAAGGTATATTTACCTTAAAAGAACGTCATCATCTGAGAGGCTGAGTTTATTAGCAAATCACTACTGCTTTCCTTGATTTTCCTTCTTTTCTTTTCTTTTCTTTTCTTTTCTTTTCTTTTCTTTTCTTTTCTTTTCTTTTCTTTTCTTTTCTTTTCTTTTTTCTTTTCTTTTCTTTTCTTTTTTCTTTTCTTTTCTTTTCTTTTCTTTTCTTTTCTTTTCTTTTCTTTTCTTTTCTTTTCTTTTCCTCTCTCTTTCTTTCTTTCTTTCTCTTTCTTTCTTTCTTTCTTTCTTTCTTTCTTTCTTTCTTTCTTTCTTTCTTTCTTTCTTTCTTTCTTTCTTTCTTT
>VZTE01002905.1:1641291-1673567 GCA_013397775.1 Eulacestoma nigropectus
CTTTCTTTCTTTCTTTCTTTCTTTTTCTTTCTTTCTTTCTCCTTCCTTCCTTCCTTCCTTCCTTCCTTCCTTCCTTCCTTCCTTCCTTCCTTCCTTCCTTCCTTCCTTCCTTCCTTCCTTCTCTTTCTTTCAGCACTGCTGTGATACCAATTTCTACTGGCTCTGTGGACACAGATGGCTCTGATAGCTCACCCAAAAACCTGGTGATTCCCAATTAGCTCCTAACCCAATTTCAAGGCTTTTTAAAATAATTTTTTTCCTTTTTATCTTTCAGTGTTGGTTTGCCTTTTTAAATCATTGAGCTACTAATACACATCTCAACAGTACTTAATTTCCCTGTTTTTACTTTGCTGACCCTCTGCAAACTTTCCATCTGCTCCTTCCCAGTAGTAGGAGTGAAGTGTGAGGGCTTGAGCTGTGGATATCAGGAACATAGGCAGCCAAGCCCTGGCACACATCTGGCTGGAGCTCCAGATTGCAGAACAATGGGATTACACTCATTCTTAGAGGAAAATTCAAAGCTGGCACAGAGACTCTGTGGCTGTCCCATCCCTGGAAGTGTTCAAGACCAGGTTGGATGGGACTTGGAGCAACTTGGGATAGTGGAAGGTGTCCCTGGTCATGGAAGGGAATTGGAACAAGATGATCTTCAAGGCCCCTTCCAACCCAAACCATTCTATGATTCTCTGATATTTTCACCAAACCACTGCCCCTGGTTTGACATCCTGCAGCCTCAGGGTTCTGAAGACTTCCTTGCAAAATGATAAAGCACCAAATGACCAATCTGGCCTTGAAATATCCAATGATGTAACTAAGAGCTGACCTGAACTTTTGGTTTACCAGCAACAAACTGGTATTTGCATTTGAGGAAAAAGGGTTATTTTAGTGACACTGGAGCTTCAACTGCTCAGTTTTCCACCAGAGGGCACTCCTATATTTTCGATGAAGGCAAGTTTCTGAACAAGACTGAGCAGTTTTGTGTGCAGTACAATTCCAGCTGTGACAGGGCAAAGGGAAAAATGCAGGAGCAGAATGACGTGGTTGCACATTTGCCAGCGCTGTCCATCATCTGGGACCCTCCACTGCCAGGCTTCAGAACCCCACACGTGAGAGGCTGATGTACACAATATAAATAACCAGTTCATACATGAACTTAATTAAGGGAACTGTGTCTTCCTCCGGAGGAGGAACAAGGCCACCTGTGTCACCAGAGTTGGTATCAAATTTCAGCATTTTCCATGGAATATTCCATCCCATGCAGAGTCCTGTGGTTTTATCTTCGTTCATAAAAATACACATTGTTATAAAAATTAAATCACTTTGATAGCTAATGCAGCTTGGGTTGATTGTGTAGTTTTGATACTGAGCAGTTTATGTCAATATACAATGCAAAACAACTATCTGCAGTCAAATCTGTAGAAACTGAAGAATCTGTTAGTTTAGCTGGACTGTGTCGCTGTCAGAGACATATATTATGTGTGTATCCCCATATGTGTGTGTATATCTCCCTATTATATATTGCAGGGCTTTTTAAACCTTTTTAAAGCTTTTTTTACTTGTTTTTAGAATGATTTTCAGTAATTAGGTAATATACTTGAATGAAGGAAATCCAGGAACTTTGTTTATTGATGACAGAAGAGAAATTATTTTGGGGGGGAAAATAAAAAAAACCAAGTCTCTGAAGAAAAATGCTTCAGAAAATTAGAAGTTTGTTTTATTTGTGCATACAAGAGTAGATCACATTTCTTAACAAGCTCTCTCAAGTCTGAATTACTTCCTAAGAGTTTATTAAAGTCTGGTTCATTCTTTAGTTACTGCAACATTTGGCAAAGGCAGTTTAAGGAGGAAATAAAATTTTCTGGTAATTTTAACAAAATACATATGAGCAGAGTCAGCAGAGATTGGAATTATGATGCACCGCGCAGTTTATGTGTTCTGGCACCATATCAAAAGTGACAGATTCTCACAGCTACTCATAAACTGATCAGGTAAATACTTTGCCCTTCCTCTTAAGTCAGAGGGAAGGAACAGCCTGAAATCAGATTGTCATGCTCAGCTCTGCTCCAAGGAAACATCTCTATTAAACTGCACCCAGATGAGACAACTCAGGGGAGAGCCAGGCTGAGCTAACACAGAGGAGGCCAGGCTGAGCTAACACAGGTATAAGCATGTGCCATTTTTTCAATCCTTTCTTCTCACCTGTAATTTTCCTATGGACATCTTTGGCATGGTTTTTGTCTGTCATAGTTGTTGTTTTCTTCTCCCAGCAGGTTATAGCTCTGCTTTCTATGGCTGTGTGAAGGTGACTTTGGCTGCCTGGTTATGTGGTGACACCTTTCCCCTGTGGTCGAGCAAATGCTTCAGCCACTGTCTGCTCTGGCCAAATCCATCATTCCTAACATAATCAAAGGGAGATAAGTAATATGGATCTCCTGTAAATGTGTGATGTAGCAGATGACCTCTGTGCCTTCAGGATTTGAGTATGGGGAAACTGGTTCATCTAATGGGACCAGTCACTTCACTTCCCTGGAGTGTTTCATGATTACTTATCTTAATGCAGTCCTCAAAATTTTTCTTTTGACCCACTGCAGAAAATGTGTCAGTGTTTAACTCTCTGACAGCATCTCCACTATTCACTTCCTGGCTCTTGATCCAGAACCTTTTTTCTCTGCAGACCCCTCACCTTCCAGCTCCACCCCAGCCAGGCCTGCTGTCATCAAAATCAACCTCACTATTGCTACGGCTCTCTTGAACCTGCAGATGATGATGATGAGGAAGACCTGTCCCTGCCAGAGCATGATCCAGACTGCTGGAGAGGGATTCATGTCACCAGGGCTCTACTTAAAAGCCACTGTCCTCATTCTGCCTTTAGAGGTAATGGAGGTATTTCAGGTCTATATTTCACCTTTTCTTCTTACAGCAGATGCCTGAGACATCACTATTCTTAAAAAAAGCATTGTATGAGTCAAGTCAGTCACTATTCTATATCTCTTTCAGGGTAAGGTTGAGGAAAACAATTGTTTGGGGAAGAGCTGTGAGGATATGAATGGTACAATTTGTCTATGACAATGTTTTGTGTCTTAAGGCCGCTTGTTTGGCTCTGGACACTACAGCTGAACTCTGCCTCTTGAACCATGTCTTCCAAGATGCTGAAGGGGCCTTGGCATTATTAACCTGTCAAACATGCCAAGGCTTTTCTGGAAGGCAACGCTATTAGGTCTCAGCCAAAATAGTGTCAAGCACAGAAAACGTTTTCAGTGCTCAGACCAGTGTTCCAGCTCTGTGGAACCTGTCACTACAGACAGACATGAAAAAATGAGTGGATGGAAAGGTTTCAGAGGAAGATCTAAAAAAGGCCTGAAGTTAAGAATAGATTCAGGCCATGACATGAAGAAAGCATTTACTCGTCCTACTGTAGAATGCCATCAATGATGGACCAAGAGTGTGTAGGTATTCTCTGAAAAACACAGGGAAAGTGTTAGACTGCGATGGACACAAGATTCATCTTCTCATCTTCTCATCAGTGTGTTACCTTTGGAGCCTGTTTGATGGTGTCTCCACGGGATCTGTAAGAATGATTAAAATGTGCTGCGTTTCCTCTGTGAGAAGCAATGCAAAGTCACACTTCACTTCTTCGGCTGCTTAGCTACTCACAACTACCTCATGCACACGTGTGTACACACATGTCCCGTTCCTGCCTGGATCTTGGGGCTGTTTTTAGTGTGCACTGCAGTTGTTGATGTGTTTCCTGGTCATGAGGAGGGACAACAGTGCACACATCATATGTATTCCATATATGAGGAATATTCAGGCATGCTGCACAATGGCTATTTTGTCTTTGAAACATGCCTGCTACTTCCCCAGAACTGAGCTGATACACTCATTCATATTGATATTCCTGAGGTTTTCAAACTCATTTGCTTTGGTTAAACCCAGCAGCTGTGTGGTCCATCTTGGCTAATCAGAGTCTTCAGTGCTCAACCTGTATAATCTTGTTTCATATTAACTGGTAATGGGTGGGCTGGCTGGCAGTTATGGCTTAGCCTAAACGGCCTTGCTAATTGCTGTTATTTCCTTAAACTGAGCAGAAAGACAACCTACGCATTGTGTATCACCTCCTGGCAGGACAAGCCTCTTGCTCCCACCCACTGCCAGCAAAGCAGGTCTGCTGCTTCAGTTCATAAAGTGAACAAAGACGGGGGCTCAGGGGAGATGCTTTATGCAGAGGATGAGATCAGGCTCAGACACCGAGCTGCTTGGGGCGATGCATTATTAAATGCTATCTACTGATACACTCCTTCTGTGGAAGCTGATTAATGACATCCCACCTTATTATTCCTTATCTTTTATCTCCACCTTGTTTCACAGATGTAGCCGGCAGTACACGGCACTAACCACAGACCCGTGGCACTCATTAGATGGTGGCTGCTCCTCACAAGTGCCATCAGACGTGCAATTCCTGTCCCTGATCTTGCTAACGATGCTGGTTAACATGTTGCTGTGTCACTGTTCAGGCAACCTAGACAACATGGTCTTGTCAGTCTTGAACTAGCTTATCTTTTACTTATCATTTCTTTTGACACCATCCTCTGATAAACTGGGAGATAAATACATGACAGGCTCTGCAATGTATTCCCCTGGCACTAAAATCTTAGCAGTAGCTCTGTAGAGGGGTTTCATCTAAGAAGCGCTTCTTTTGACCTGTTTTCTACTTTGTTTGAATGTTGCCACTGCAGATCTCAAGGCATGTTTAAACCAGAAACACAATCTTCTTTAGCTGCTCCCCATACCTCAGGAACTGTTGTGTCTTTGTGTAAATGTGGGTGTTTAATTCCAGCAGCTACAGGGTACAGGCAAGTCAAGCACAATTGCTTAAGGTCCTGCTTTTAGCTTTGATGTTGTGATTAGAGGAGTTACCCCCTTTAAGACAAATCTAACCAGAGGAGTATTTTCCTGCTGGGTTAGAGTCCTGGTTTGTCAGCAAGAGTTAATCGGGCACCAGGACACTTTTGTTAAAGACAGCTAAAATTGCCTTGGTTACTTCCTATCACAACTAGGAGTGGATTTGGTGAGGAGGGAGAAAAGGAGTGGACTAGGGAAATGTAGGATCTTCTTAGTACTGGTGGTAATGGTCTGAGTCTCATGTGACCAAAGACTCAAGGTCTTGTCACTCATCCTGGGGCTGCACCTGATCCTGGGAGCTCCATGTTCACCACCAAACCATGGCCCTAAGCACCATATCTTCATAATTTTTTGATTCCACCACTTCCTTGGGCAGTCTATTCCAATGCCTGACCACCCTTTCAGTGAAGAAATTTTTCCCAGTATCTAATATAAACTTAACCTGGCACAACTTGACAACATTTCCCCTTATCCTGAATTGTCTTGAGTTATTCCTTTCTGTGGCTCATTGTCTCAGTACCAGCCAGGCTGTGGATAATTTTCTGCCAGGTTAGGAAGTGAGATCAATTCAGTAAGGAGGAAATGTAGTGGTGGCACTGGGGATGATCTTCCTCTTCTGACCTCTGTAACCCACCTCAGGTAACTTCACTTCCATGGTGAGGCCAGAATAGCATTAACAGCAAAACTTATGGGAAAATTTACAGCAATTTTTTGATACTAAATGACAACCCCAGCAAACTATGGACAGGCATATTATAGGCAGCGTAATAAATGGGCAGTGCCTGACACTACGCTGAGAAAGTAAGAGGGTTTTTATTAACATATTACTGCGAGTGCTGGTTTGTGGACAGGCTGAGACTGAGATTAAAGGATCCCTACAGACAGCTCAGGGAGAAATACAGCTGCTTAAATTCAAATGTGTGGTCCTAACTGCCTCTGATAGCACTCTGCCATGCCAAGGGAAATCTTTAACCCTTGTGTATACCCTAGCATGGAAGGAGTGGGAGGATTAAAACCTTGATTCTTATTAAATTGAAATAGGTCACTCCTTGCTCAGTCATTTGTCGCAATTAACATCTGTCTTGGAGA
Organism: Eulacestoma nigropectus; assembly: GCA_013397775.1. Lineage (NCBI taxonomy): Eukaryota > Metazoa > Chordata > Aves > Passeriformes > Eulacestoma > Eulacestoma nigropectus. Next base: position 1,647,283 of record VZTE01002905.1, read on the forward strand.
CACTTCCCTCTGGTGTAAGTCCCTGTGTGGGCAGCTTGGGTACCAAACAGAGGATTGTGGGTGCCACAGCTGGATTTCAGGGTGCAAAACATCGGGTTCTGGAGCATTTCTTGTATCAGCTGAGGCACAGATGTTCTCAGGCCCCTCTGTGATCTCAACATGCATCTCCTGAGTTTGGGCCTAATGTTTTCTTTTCCATCTACAAAATGATAAAATGATAAAATACAAACATGTAAAACTATCTGTAGATTATTTCTGTTTTCTTTAAATTTTGTCTTTCTTACCTGTTCAGGAATCTGATGCAGCAGAGCAGATGGATACTGACATAAAGTCAGGAAATACATCTGAAAATGGCCCAGTGAGAGTAATAAATGGGCAGTCCCTGACACTCTAGGCTGAGAGAGTGAGAGGGTTTTTCTTAACATATTACAATGATCTTTCTTTTACATTACTACAATGTTCATTTCTTTGTTGTTTAACACTTATCTAAAAAGCTTATCTGTGGCTAATTGTTGCACAGAAAATCAATAATATCTCCATACAAGTAGAAAAGACAAAACCTTTCTGCTCAGATGATTAATATTTCAAGTGCAACAGTCCCATTTTTTTCAAGGTCATTATAAAGTACACTGTATTTTTATAATGTCTTTGCTTTTGCAGAATAACAACCTGGCTGATGCAGACTGTAGACTAGATACTAGATACAACATAGTAGGTAGCAGATAATAAAAACACCATAATAAATCATTAGGAAGTTACTATAGGGTCTTACCATCTTTGAAATGCATTGTCATTTACTTAAAATGTGTTTATTTTATTCAGAAGAACACACACTTTTTTCCTTTCAACTCCTTTTCCCAGAGAATAAATGTAACTAATGTTACTTTAAAGTATACTTTTTTTTTTTTTTTTTTTTTTTTTTTTGGCATGAGCCAGCAATGTCCTCTTGTATCAAAGAAGACNGAAAGTTCTGTTGCCTCGTGAAGCCAGGAGAGTTTAAGTGAATTGCAGTCCATGGTTTTAGGAGGGATTCTCAAAATTTTTCCGTCCTCTCCATTGAAACATCATTGTAACACTTTAAAACATCAAACTGATCCAGGCTCTAGGCACACATTAGGAGTTCACTGCATGCTTTTCCTCTTCAGGCTTCAAAAACATTTTTTTAAACTGAAAAATAGTGAATCAAGGTTTACAACATGGGAGAGGTGTAAAACCCATCCACCCATCTTACAGCTCTCAGAGGGCTTCAATAGGAATAAGAATATCCACAAGCTTCATAACTAATGATGAAACATTTTTAAAATGACATTGAAGTTTCTGTTTCAGCATTGAAAGGATGTCATGACTGTTGGACATCAAATCTGGAGAAAGAAAAAATTCCATTCTGCCTGCCACAAGATTTTTCCAACTGCCATTAAGGGACATTCTCTTTGTAATAGCAAGAGACAGGACACTGCCTTGGATGAACTGTCCACCATGTTCCTCACAAGCTATTGCACAAGTGAGACGATTCTTGCAGTTAAAGAACTTATTCCAAACTAATCTTCCGTCAGGGAGTTGGACAAGGTAGGTCCCTTTTAACTGAATTTATTCTGTCCTATCCTATCCTATCCTATCCTATCCTATCCTATCCTATCCTATCCTATATTGTGTACTTTTCCAGGGTGAACCAGGGGCTGCTTCATATGGGACACAATTCAGGCCCTGTCCCAGAGCAGCCAGCTCCCTGCAAGGAGCTCCATCAGGAGTAGGTGAGAAAAAGGAATGAGAAATATTCCATTTCCACAGGCCCTCCCATGGCATCTCCCTGTTTGCTCTGGATCCTTGCTAAAGGTGGGGAGAGTATCAAGGATTTCCTCTTGTGTTGCTGTTGTACCCAGGATGATGAGAAACGACACAACCAGGATCCAGAGAAAATGGCTTATTTAATTAATTATAAATCGGTTTATATGACTTGATTCGCAAGAGTAGCATAGTACTATTGGTCCCTTGGTCAACTACCTCCTAGAATGATTGGTGGAGGCTATACAACACCCATCTCAAAAATATTTTCCTCAGTGTACCATAACAATACTAACTGAACAACAGCAAGTGCAAAGATAAAGAAGTAGTTTACACAAACCCAGAGCAGTGTTTTGCATAGTTTTCGTGACAGACACAGAGTTCTCACAGAATGCTGCAGAAAGCTGAAAAATCCCTCTACTAAAGCTTTTCAGTGTCCACACCTCTTGAAAAGTGGAAGGAAGCGGGAACAGGGTGTGCTAGGAGGAATGTGTGCTTTGCTGTGGGGATCCCAGTGACCACATAAGCTATCAGGGACAAGGCTTACTGCCTTGCAATATGTTAGGAAGTGTATATTTTAATGGCTTTTAAGTCTTTTACCAGCACTGCCTGTTTGCAGCATGACCCTTTGATATCATGGTCAGTCACTAAATACTTCTCATGCTCTAGAAACATCAGTAGCTGGGCCTCACATAAAGCAGGGGTCATCCCAGAGCACAGGACAGAGGATTGAGTTTCCAGACATTTCTGGAATATCTCCAGTGAGGAAGACTCCGCATCCTCTCTGGACAATCTGTTCAGTTCTCAGTCACTGCATAGGAAAGAAGTTCTGCCTACAGAAGTTCTTCTACAGAAGTTCTGTTCAGGTGGAACTTCCTGGACATCAGTCCCTGCCCGTTCCTCTTATGCCATTGCTGGGCCCCACGGTGCAGAGCCTGGGCCCTGCCCTGAGCCCTCCCTGCAGACAGGGACACACAGGGATAAGGGCCCCTCTCAGCTGTGTCTCCTCTCGAGGCTGAACAGCCCCAGCTCCCTGAGCCTTTCCTCATCAGGGAGATGCTCCAGTCCCTTCATCATCTTTGTCACCCTGCACTGGACCCACTCCGGGAGCTCCATGTCTCTCTTGTCCTGAGGAGCCCAGAACTGGACACAGCATTCCAGATGTGCCTTATTGGGTCTTTTTGCCCACAGGACACACTCCTGCCTTATGGACATCTTGTCATCCACCAGGACACTGAGGTGCCAGAGGTCTCTGTCTCCACCCCCAGCACAGGAGCATCACTAATGTGTGTGTTCAGCTGTGTGGATGTGCCATTTCTTAGTACTTTCATCTGAACCACACCTCCTGAGTTTGTTACTAAAGCCATCACAACATCCTCTCATCTGAGTAACTCACTGAAGAGAGTTTGTTTTGGCAAAATCAGTTCATGAAGGATCCATGCTGATATTTAATACTCTACTGGTTTCAAAATGACAGGTAAAAAATTTGTTCCATTATCTTCCTGGAGATCTAAATCTGGTTTATTGATCGTTATTCCCTGGGTCAGATGTGTGATGATTGGTTTTTACCTCATTACACTACTACTTTCCTTTTATGAGTGACTGAGAAATAAGTTCTTGTGGTTCGGGGTTGCAGCAGAAGGGAGTAGAAATCACAAGAAAGACATTGAGGGTCTGGAGCATGTCCAGAGAAGGGCAACGGATCTGGGGAAGGGTCTGGAGCACAAGTCTGATGAGAAGTGTCTGAGGGAGCTGGGGGGGCTCAGATTGGAGAAAAGGAGGCTCAGAGGAGGTATTCTCGCTCTTTACAACTCCCTATAAAGAAGTTTTAGCCATGTGGGGGTTGGTCTCTTCTTCCTGGTAACAAAAAACAGGACAAGAGGAAATGGCTTCAAGTTGTGACAGGAGAAGTTTAGACTGGATATTGGCACAAAATTTCTTAACAGAAGAGGTTGTCAAGCATTGGAAAAGGCTGCCCAGGGAAGTGGTGGAATTACCATCCCTGAAAGTGTTCAAGAAATATACAGCTCCATTTCTTAGGGACATGGTTTCTGGTAGACCTGGCAGCGATAGGTAAATGTTTGGACTCAATGATCTTTGAGGTCTTTTCCAGCCTTAGTGATTCTATGATTTCTTGGCCCATTATTCATGGTAAAGGACTTTTTCAGGACTGAGGACAATGGTTCTGTCCACTCCCTTATTGATAACAACACTGGATTAACTATTGCAATATAATCATTCTGACTTGGACCTGTGCTAATTATTTCAGAGTGTAGCACGTCATGTTCCAGTGCTCACACCTATGCCCTGGCAGTGCCTAATTTACTTTTAGAGTTGTCTCCAGTTGAGAAGGCAGTGTGCCACGGAGGGCAAAAGGGGTGGAGATGAATGAGGAAAAAAAACAACCTAAACCATAAGCACTTTGAGTTGTGAAATTGAACTTTTAACTTAATACTCATCTTTCACACTAGAAGAAACACCATTGGAATGAATGAGTCAGAAACGTGTGATGAAATTATTCTGTGCCAAGGACTCTGGGACTTGAAATCTTAATTATGACAGCAGCTTCCTTACTAAAAGAGGACTGGAACGTGAAACCTTTGTAAGGTGAGACTGAAATAATATTTAGCCCCATTATTAACTGCACAGAACACTTGCTTCCCAAAGGTCACAGAGTGGGGATTGCAGGTTATTTATGCTAATTATTATTTCTCTCTGAAAGGGAGTCTGATGGAAGGTTGCTTGCCTGACTTCTGTTTTTGCCTAGGAGATCTTCTCACATGACCTGTTTCTGTTTATGCTGTTAAATACTTAGACTTCCTTCAAGACCTAGTGCTAATAAAGTTACAAATTTAATGAATTTTATTTCATGATAGTAAGAATGAAAATTATGATGAATTGGTCAGTGAAAAATGAGTAATTTAATGACTGATACAGCAAAAGAAGATATTTAAAAAAGCTTTTTGGAAGACATCTCTACTTGTTATTAAAAACAAAGTTCCCAAATGGGGGGACCTTCCCCCTTTTAACTATCTGTTATTGTTAATCAAGCCCTTTTCTCAGACAGTCTTTTTTCATTACAAGGAAGGTTTGGTTACCTGCATTTAAGTGCAATCTTACACTAAACAGAATTGGTAATTTAATTTAACTACATCGGGTTTATTTTTGGGGGTCTTTTTTGTGATTTTTCATGACTGAGCATTTTACAGTAGAACATATGTCAGCAACAGATTCTAAACCAGAATAGATCTAGAGCAAACTGCTCTGCTCTCCTAATTTCTTTTAAGAATTACATATTTCAAGCAATCCTGTTTATCTTCTGGTCCTGTTAACAGTACAATAGTTAAAAATTTCAGTGAAGCTAAAAGTAGTTACATGACCAAGCACTATCCATCTATGTCAAGATCATAATAAACATATGGAACCACAGAACTTTAAAAATGTTTATTAGATAACATTTTGGGAAAAGAAAGATGAGAAAAACTAATAATTAAATGTATCTGCCAACCCAACAACAAATTTAAATTAAGATCTCTACTATGTTCTGGACCACTATATAAATAGAATATATACATCATGCTACAGATTTTGCTTGTGTGAGTCATTGGACTGAAGTCAGTCCTTCTCCATATGTGGGAGAGGCAGGATGGAATCAGTGTTTGTGGAAGAATTCATTAAGGAGATGGATGTCCAAGAAGACAAAAGTTGAGCCTATTACTTTATTTCAGTTTTGCATTGGCAGGAGCAGGGCAGTGGACTTGACAAAGCTCTGGTACATCCTGGACACTTTGCCAGGACTGTTGGAAAAAAGCATCTTCAAACTTTCAAGGGCTGGCTAAAAACAATTTGAAACACAAAATAAATCGTGAGTGGGAAGTGAAAACCCACAAGATGTCCTTTTGGAACAGTTTTTCATCAACATTACTTTCTCTCTAATGTTTTCCTCTCTGTTGCCATTTACTCCCCAGCAGTATCCAAACCCTTTGACCGCACACACAGAATACGTGGCTCTCTCAAGGAGATTTCTCACTTATCCATAAAGGTGTTTTAAAGCTTGCTTTCTTTATGCTACAGCCTGTGATGAGAATTTGCTTAATTCCATAACAGAAGATAGGAATTAAATCTTGCATTGCGAGACACAGCCTGTATGTTTTTATTTCCTGTTAGAATTCTAAAAACTCAGGTTTGCCACTTGCTCTTATCAAGTGTGTTGCTACTTCTGTTTGATCTGCCACCGTTGTTCAAAGGAAAAAAGGAAGAAGAAAAAAGAAGGTTAAGGTGTCCCCTCCTTCCCTGGAATTTCCTAGGTTCAAGGATGAGATTTATCTCTCCTGGACATGAAAATATATTATCTCACATAGGTAAAGCAACCAGCATGGTGGAATGTGATTCTCTGATAGTGCTTTTGACCTATTATTTCAGCAAATAATTTTTTTAAAGATCAATTTGCATAAATCAATTGTCATTTAGGGTTTTTTTTTAAGCATCAACTTTACCCAGGCCACAATTAAAATGCTTAGAACTTACTGCATAATCCATCCTCACAAGAACTGGGGCAATCACCACAGGGCTCTCCTTTCTTGTAGGGTGTCTTCATTGAACTTACTAGGTTTCCCCTGAAACATCAATTTTACCAACATAAGCTATGAGACCATATATGAGAGGAAAAGTTAATTATAAAACTGTTTACATTTACACTCAGTTACTTATGTAACTTATTGTTACATTTACACTTGGTCTTTTGTTATAAGGCAATGAATTTTTACATATTAGTTGGATTTATTTGGAAATGTTTTGGCAGTGGGCAGAGAGGGGGAGGAATTTTCAGGGATGGCTTTTGTGAGAAGACACCAGAGGCTGTCTCTATTCCAGGCAGGGCGAGTGTTGGCCAGCTCCAGGTCGGACCTGTGTGATGGTGATAGTGGCTCTGTGATAACACATTCAAGGAAGGGTAAATACTGCTGTGCAACAGCAACCAGAAGAAAAGAGTGAGAATATGTGAAAGAAATAACTTTGCGGACACCCAGGTCAGTGCAGAAGGAGGGGCAGCAGGTGCTTCAGGCACCAGAACAGAGATCCCTGGTGCAGTTCATGGAGGGGCAGCTGTGACCCTGCAGCCCATAGACATCCACGGGGAGGCAAAGATCCACCTGCAACCCGTGGAGGACCCCACACTGGAGCAGGACAATGCCTGAAGGAGGCTGTGATCCCATGGGAAGCCCTCACTGGATCAGGCTCCTGACAGGACCTGTGACCCTGCAACAATCCATTCCTGAAGGATTGCATCACATGGAAGGGATCCATGCTGGAGCAGTTTAGGAAGAACTGCAGCCTGTGGGAAGGACACACATTGAAGTGCGTGGAGGGTTGTCTCCATGTAATGAGAGGGACCCCACACTGGATATGGGGAAGAAGAGGGAGGAGAGGCAGAGATGGCGTGTCATGAACTGACCAGAGCCCCCAGTCCCATCTCATTGTGCTGCTGAGGGGGAGGAGGTAAAGAAAATCAGGAGTCATGTTGAGCTTGGGAAGAAGGTGGAGGCTGATAGAAGGCACTTTAGATTTAGTTTTACTACTTATTATCCTAGTCTGATTTGATTAGCAATAAATTGAGTTAGTTTTCCCAAGCTGAGTCTCTTTTTTCCATGACAGTAACTGGTGAGTGAACTCCCCTGCCCTTATCTTGACCTATGAACTTTTTGTCATATTTTTTAATTCCCCTGTCCTCTTGAGGAGAAGAGTCAGAGAGACTGGTTGAGCTATTGGTGGTCAGTCAAGGTCAACTCACAACAAGATATTGTGAATGTGGAAATTAATTTTGGGCAGTATTTGAAATCATCACTTTGCCCTAACATTCCTGTTAAAGTTTTTTTGTATTAATTATAGTCTTTACTGTAATGTACATATTGATCTGTCTTTCTGAACAAGATTTTACATAGAATGTGTAAAATATTTATTTCTAATTAACTATTATGAAAATTAGGATTTTTAGGCAAGGGACATTTAATCTGAAAATCAGTGTCCTTTTTATGTATTTTATGCTTTTGCTTGTTTGACAACTCTTTTGATGAGTATGTTTCTGTCTTTTCATATTCCTAATATGGTCTTCAAACCTGTTCCTCAGCTACTGGATATGTGCCCTGTTACAGATTTCACCAGCTCCTGACTAATTTTGATAATGTAATAAGTATCAAAATCAGAATCAATACGTACGCAGGGCAGTACTGGCAGACGTAAAAGTAACTGTACGTAGTGTTGCTGCAGAAGGCTAAACCACATCCAATTTCATAAGAATTGTGCCAGATCATCTGTGGGTATAAGAATAAAAATCATGGGAGTATGAAAAATATACATTTGAAAATCATTTAAATACAATATGCATCACATAAATGTTTGCAATGATGTTGTTACTTTATTTACCCTTTATAGTAAAATATGAGCCCCATTTTACTGAAAACCTGCTTTCACCCCTGTTCAACAAAAGGATATTGGGAGTATAACAATAACAATTTAAAACACATGTATAAAAACCCTTTGATTTTGTATTTATGTCTTCATTCAATGGAAACTGTTGATGTAGGAATGATGTAAAATTTTGTATCCTGTGTTTTGTGCAGGTACCATAGAAATTTAGGATAAGCCATTGTCCAACTCCTCTGAGTCAAAAGAACTTTGTAGACTGTAACAAACCTATCTATATTTCCTTGCTGATACTTTAATAGCCCTGTTTTTCCAGCGTCTGGGCAATTTTCAGATGTTAAACAAGTAAGTTGTTTCTTCCTGGAGTCTTGAAATACCAGTATCTTTACTCTTTACTCCTAAAGACACTTAGCCTATTATTTTCATTCTAATTCTGTTACTTTGTAAGTTTTCATCTTGTATTTGTCAGAATAACTTTCATGTCTCCATTGTATTTATTTCCTTTAAAGATGAGAGGGTAAAACTTGCTTAGCTAACACTTATCTGTTCAGCCTGAAATATAAATATATATATTAAAAAAATACATCTACCTGAGTGTAATGGCCAAACACAGCACCTTTTGTTTTTGCTCCAGTTCCGTATTGGAAATTTTTCTCCTCATTGTACCAGGAATGAAGAACATCTGACCATGACAACGGGGCAGAGGACATGAAGAGATTTTCACCACATAGTACATCTGAAAAGAGAATGGTGCTGAGAAATGCATAAAAAATACACACACGAGAAAAAAAAAGCCAACCCAAAACAAACCAGCAAATATTGGGATAATTTCCGTAGAAATTCTCATCTTAAATGGGGCAGCAGGGTGTTGTTTTTTTCCAGTTAAATGGCATCACCCTTTGTAAATACTGAAACTGTCACTTAACCAGTTTGCAGCATGGCCTGTTTGTCTGGTGGTTGGTTGTTGGCAGATCTTCTGCATGACCGTAGGAATATCTGCACAGGTGCACCACGAGTTCATGACTGTGATTTTGCTGTTTGGAAGTTGCCAACCTAGTCATTACTCAGGTCACAGCCCAGTAATCTTGGGAAAATCCCAATAATCCAAATTTTACTCCTGGTACACAAGAAAGTGTCTACAGTGCCTTCACCTAGTGTTTGTATTCAGGTCCAACCCCACTGCATTAGTCCTTAAATGGGATTCACCCTGGCAAAAACCAGAAGATTTGGATTTTAGGAAAAAATATGGACAGGACCGTCCACATCTTAGTTGTGGTGTGGTTGGAAGTCAGTCAGTAGCACACTGCGCTGTTAACATGGTACAGCTGTAACTTCAATATCCAGTGACTGACCAAAGTGTTAATCTGAACCTCAAAGACAGTTCTAGGTTGCAATTTGCCAGGGGATTTAAAAGTCTGGTCTGAGAAACCATGCTTAGCACTACCAGCCAGTTTTACCCTCCACCCTTTGCCCCTTTCTTCCCAGACATTTCGAACCAGCACATGCAAACTGGTCTCTGCCCTTAAGTGGGTCTAGATTCTCTTCTTTCTGATGGATATTTTAGGAGAATATGCTTCATCACTATGATTTTTTTTTTTTTATCTACTGTAGAAAATGGAATATATCTATGTAAAACTGATGAAATTTTTAACAAGAAATGGAATTGAACTTTTCTCACTCATGGGCAGATTTCTACCTAGAAATTTCCCTCTGTCCCATGACCAAAAACAGCAAAAAAATCAAAATGGTATATAAATTGCATCTCATTTCCCCCCAACAAGCAAAACCCCAAACTGGTCACATCAACAACATGTGTGATGATGTTCAGTTCCACTCAAGCTTCACTTACTGGTTCTCCTCAGATTAAGGGGACTGTGCCTTAAAGTACATTGACTGGCCCAGTTTTGGGCATTGTCTGCAGCTGGAGGACACCATTCCTTAATGAAAAAAGAAAATATCTGTCACATACCTATGAATAACCCCTCATAAAGGAGCAACATTTAGAAATTACATTTAAAATAAGAAAAAAGTCAAATGCAAAATCCTTTTCATCCCATTTTTTGGGGGGAGAGGTATGTAGGAGCAGAGTTACTGTGCACCCAGGAAGTAGAAACTGTGAAGCTTGATGAAGATGTATCTGAAAGAAATGAATAATGCTATGTATCTTTCTTCTCTTTTTAATTTTCCTTCGAAAGAAAGAGATATTGTTCATACAACACAAAATTTTCCAGACTTTTTCCTCCACCTGCCCAGCCTTATGTTTCTCTTGGTGCTGGCTGTGCACAATCCTTAGGAAAGGTCTGGATATGGAATTTGTGGCTAAACAAAATAATGTGACCCTGCATACAGTCCTGTATCTCTCATAGAGTCTACTACTCATTAAAAATAGATTTAGTGCACATAACTTACCATCTTCATCATGTTGCTGGCAGTTGGTTTTACTCCTCTCCTGAGGGCATTGTGTCTGTCAACAATCAGCTTTTGCTGCTCTGCTCTGCTACTTGACAGAGCACTGAGAGCTTCAGATTTCTAAATCGAAAGAAAACATATTTCTGTTTTATTTGAATGTAACTAAATCCTGCATCTTGTGTAGGAAATATCAAAATTTTAAAGTACCAAAATGTTAATATCAACCTTGTGAGGGAGGAAGGACTCTGCTTTGTCTCCTAAGTATCCCTAAGGGTGCTTCCATGTGGAGCAGCATTTCAGCAGTTCCACAGTGTAGAGCTTAGCAATAATAACACTGATTCCTGTGTTGTATCTTCCAACCCTCTGTGGAGGACTGAGATATTCTGGAATGCCTACCTTTAGGCAACAGAATCAGACTTATTTACTATTATTATAATTTCCTAATGAGGTGTTGCAGAAAGAGGATCTAAAAGTCATCTGAATGCATGAATTGTGTTTAAGATGTGTTTCTCTTCTGTTGTATTTTAAACATTCCTATCAATGTTTTTCTGTTGAAGAAGTCTGTTGTTTAATCACAGGATCATCACAGGCCTTTTGTGGTATTTCATCAGGACATCCCCCTGAACAGAAAATGTCAATACCTATCATGCCATAGATTTTCTTCCAATTCCATCATAACTGATAAAATTTTTCAAGCCTTTCATATGCTCTCTAATTAAAAAACAGAGACATGAAGAACTCAGCCTCCTCTTTGCATCCATGCTCAACGAGTCTAGACTGCAGCACGGAGAGGAGAAATTGAAGAGTTAGGGGGAAATAGAGTCAAGCCATTGGTCACATTCTGTGTTTCTGAAGCAGATGTAGCTCTGAAGCAGAAGTAGCAAACTACAAATTTCAGACTAAGTATAGGTTGGGAGGAACCACTCTGTGTGTGCATTCAGGGTGTTAATTTAACTGAGGGAGATCAGGGATGAAAGCTGAGCAAATGAGACTGTGAGCAAAGGGAGAGGCAATACCTCAGGACATGTAGGATGAGAAACGCAGAATTGTAAACGTGTGGAATTAATGGGAAGAGTGCTGGATCTTTGGGAGGTCCAGATTACTGGATCTGTGTATGGACACTTCTGGAAAATACAGTTATCTCTGACCCAGCTCGTAAGTAACAATGAATCTTTAGATGTTTTTTGTGCAAATGTGGAACCAGACGACTGCTTTGAAATGAAGCAGACTTCAAGGATAAATGCTTTCCAGATCCTAGATATCTAATACTTCAAGGATAAATGCTTTCCAGATCCTCAATATCTCGTCAGACTCTCTCTGCATATGTTTGCTGTGAATAGGAAAAGGCATATTCAGTCAGTCCACAAGTGCCTCAGGGCCCACACAAATTTTTTGAATAAGTGATATGTATTCTACCTGTCCAGTGGATGGAGGCAGCACAGCTGTGAGACACAGGAACACCACCGGCAGAATCATCTCTGAAAAGGTGAGGATGAGGAATTAATTTATTTTTTACAGAACTTTCAGTTCTCCAAGTACAAAATACACTTTTCTCCTGTATGTTTGCTGGCCTTTGCTCAAGTTGCTTGCTTGCTTTCTTTTTCTTTCTTTCTTCTTTTTCTTTCTCTCTCTTTCTCTTCCTTCCTTCCTTCCTTCCTTCCTTCCTTCCTTCCTTCCTTCCTTCCTTCCTTCCTTCCTTCCTTCCTTCCTTCCTTCCTTCTCCATTTTTAGAACTAAAATAACAAAATTAATTCCCCCCTTCATTTCCAAATTTCTATAAATCAACTGCTTTTTACATCTCATATTTCCTGCGGTAACCCTGGTGGAACAACTTCACAGGTATTCACAGGTATTTCTGCTGCCCTTTGCTATTTCTCATTTCCAAACTGTAGAATGGGATGGGATGCTGCTCTTAGCTTGTTTCTATGTCTAGGCTAGTCTGAAAATTCCCCTGTTCCACATTGCCTGCTCTGACTGGAGTGCTTTGGTTGAAAGGGGAATTAGACACTGAGTCCATGTGACCTCTGCACTCGGGTGTAAGAGTCAGGATTCAAAACCCGTTCAAAACTTGATGACCAGTGCTGTGAAATCTTGCATGTGAGCTGGGGCAGAACTGGGAAAGACTTGTTTCAGGAAGCTTTTTTTGTTTTCATCTGTTTTAAGACAACTCTTGATTATAATGAGAATATTGAGGAATGAGGAGATAATGAGGAATGACAACAGAAATTAGAGCCCTCTTTAACATTGTGATTCTTCGTGTTTCCTGTACAGGGCCAGGATTTTGATGATCCTTGTGGGTCCCTTCCAACTCAGGTTATTCTACAAATATCTGATTCTAATTGAAGAAGCATCCACCAGACTCTGAACTCCAAGACTCCACTTGCCTGGGAGGCTCAAAGCACCACCCCAGTGACCCAGGAGGTCACTGCAAAGCTCAGGTACCTGCAGTCAGTCACACAAGTTGCATTCACCTTGTTTCTGCTCAGCTACCTCGGGCAGGCCAGCAGGTGACTAGAGTAGAATTTACTTGTTCTGGCAATTTTCCCAGCCTCCCACTCCGAGAGAATTTATGGGCATGTTACCACAGAGGTATATTATTAGCTTAACTTGTTTGGTTTTGAGGGGCTGCTGGTTTTAGTTTTAAATTATTCTTGGGGAGAGGCCAGTAGGGTTTGCTGATCCTTTCATATTCAGCAAAGCCTCTTTACCTCTAGGCAACCAGTTTATATAAAACACAAGGTGCTCTGGAGAACAATGATACTCGTGGAGAACACGTGGTTAGGAAAAACTACCCTTTTCCAGGTGGTACAGCAAGGCCCCTGTTCCTCACCAGCCTCTTACCTTGCACTGGGGGTGATCCACAGTGCCCAGCCTTAGGCAGGGAAGCTGCTGCAGCTCTGCTAAACAACAAAGCCCGTGGACTGTATTCATGGGAAGGTGGAGCTAAGAGGCGACAAAACTGGAAAGACTGGTCACATCTGTCCAATTAAAGTCTCTCAGCCTTCAAAATAGAGTGGCTTATTCCAAGCACTTGTATTTGAGGGAAGATCTGGTTGATCCACGGGAAAACATATGGATACTTAACAGAATAAGTCACTGATCTCCTGTTCTTAGTACTTCTTTATACCCCTTACTTTTAATTTTGACATCACCTATACCTCCTTGGAGTGCTTTGGAATCACATGATTTTTTTCTTATTAACTTTTCTAATGCTTATTTCTCAGGGCCATTCCAAAAGTTTGCACTTTATCTGACCTAGGTGTTTAGCAACAAAAGGTTATACTCCCAATATAATGAAAAAATATGCTTTTCATCTAATTTCTAACTAGAAAGTAAATAGAAGTGGGGGTTATTTTTAGCTGTACTCAAGTTACAAGCAAAAATATGCCTTTTGAGTGCAAAATATGGTGAGATGCAGATAGAAAACAACCCTTTTTGTACATAAAACACATTTTAAAGGAAAAATAACTCTTCACTGAAATTGTGACGCTTTCTATTTTGCAAACCAAGCTGAAAAAGCTAACTTAAGAGACATGGGCAAAGTATTCATTCACTGTAATATTTTCTATGAATTAACTTGCAATTAAATATAATTGGTAATTTAATACATGATACAAGTTTCAAAATGCCATTGGAATGCTTTTTAAGACCCAGTGGGTTTCCTGCTCCAAGATATTAACATACTTTTGGCAATCCCACTGATTTCAACCAAATGCTTACAGTTTATGAGATGTAAATTTAATTGCTCTGCATTAATTTCTAGGCATCGGTCCTAAAATCAGTCTCTCTCTCCCCCTCCCCTGTTCCCCCTCAATCAAACATAAATCAGGACATGTGCCAAGTCTTACTGACTTTCCTGCAAATCCATCTGTATACTGGGATCTGCCACTGAAAGATGGTGCTTTAGCATCCCTAGTTTGTATGAGTTTGGCAAACTCATGTGAATATGTTTTTCCCATCTCTCCTTAAAAAAAATAAAAAAGGTATATCTTAAATTATTCATTTAATTGAATAACCATTACAAAAAAAAAATCCCCATTATTTTTTATGCTTGAGAAAGACCTGAAGTAGAATAATGTTTCTGTCATTGTACTTGTATAGCATTATTGCACAAAGTCCTACTTAGCAGCCACTTTGCAGAAGAGGAGTAAATTAAACAAGGTGGTAATTTCCCCACTCTGAAAATAGGTGGTGATAGAAACATGAACCAATAGAACTTACCAAGCTGATTAAATATCCCATTCAATGTGTTTTACTCTCTCTCTGTCCCTTTATTTATGTACATATAATTTACTAAGATGCTGCTTTCTTGATAGAGCTAGCTTTTCTTTTTCTCTACCTTTTTGTTTTAGCTTGTGTTACACTATTGCCTAAATAATCCTTATTTTTCACTGAATAAAATCCTCTTCTGTGACTGTCATAAATTCTTCAAGAAGTCTTCTCATGATAGGTGGTATTTTAATACATGAAAAAAAATCACAATAATTTAAGCCAACGAATCAAAGCAAATCCTACCTTCTGTTTCCAGGAAGATCAGAAGTTTCTTCCGTCCTTCTTCAGGTCGTTGTGGAATTGGCTGGAATTCTTCACTGGAGAGTGATTTATAGCTCTCCTGTTTCCTGATATGACAAGGTGATTCAACGTCACAGGTATTACAACATTCAGGTAGTGACCATATAGAACAGCGTATTTTTCAAGCGCAAATTCATCCAAAAAGGAGGTTGTTTGCTTGTGGTCCATTTTAATTTCCTCTTACTTCTTGTACTGGAAGAAATGGAATTCTCTGAAATGATTTTTGGATGTATTACACCTTAAATGTGAAATTTGCAGTCAATGGGAACACCTGGTACAACTCTCTCTGCTAATGATTGACACATCCATTTGTAGTAACATTTGATCCTAATCTCCAGCAATGCAAATAAACTCAGCTGGCTACTGAGTTTATTATTATTATTATTATTTAGCAATGTCTGCAGGTTGACACTGTAACCAAGATGGAATCTTGCCCATTGATTTTTCCATGGGGAGTTAAAAAGTCTTGGGCCAAGTTCCTGTTCATTCCATGGCTACTTTACATTGGTCCTAGAGTGTAAAAGCCAAAGAAGGAGAGAAAGATATTTCTGTAATTTATATTTGGATATTTGATAAAAATTAAAAGATTACTGTGTGCACTAACATTAAAAGACATATTTGCTTTGGCATTTCTGGGTACATGGGGTGAGATGGGATGGATGGGAACACTGCCAGATCAGAAGGGCATTTTTGTGTGCACTGACTGCTTCTGTCCACATTCAATCTCCAGTAACTGCTGACCAGAGCAGCTGTTATTGTCTGCTTTTATATCAAACATTGCCATTTTTCTATTTAAATTCAGATCTCCGCTCCTCATGGTCACTCACCTCCTCCCTGAGTCCTTCTTGTTGCGCCTTCAGAAGAGGCCTTTGCTTTTCCACACCTGGGAAAGCAACATTTTGGCTCTGCCAGACACGATGGCAGTTGGGGTGGTTTGATGGTTTGTAATTATGTGGAGAGGAACATGCCATCAGCAAGTTCGGGGTTGACAGCGAACTGCAGGGAGGAGTCCATATGCTGGGTAAAAATCACTCAGATTAACCTCAAAAAGCTGGAGATATGATTTGACAAAAAAGAACTGAAAGCAAACAATTGAGAGACACCAGTTGCCTGGGGAGCAGCTCTACAAAGATACTTTAGGGGTTGGACTTGATCATAGAACGGTTTAGGTTGGAAGGGACCTTAGAGATCATGTACTTCCAACCCTCCCACCATAGGCAAGGATGATCTGAGAGGTATTTTCCAATGTAAATGATTCTATGAGAAGTTGCACAAGAGTCACCACGAACCACAAACTGCACTGCTTTAGCCACTGCAAAGTTCATGTACTGAAAATAGTGATTAAACCCACTTTTCAGCAATTCTGAAACAGTGTTGGGACTGCAGTTTTAGAGTCCCCAGTACAAGAAAGGCATTAACAAAATGGAGTAAACCCAGCAAAGTGCTGCTGTGTTGGAAAGGGAGAAGGCAGAGACCGACTCTTTTACAACACAGACTTGAGGTTGAACATGGTGTTGGACCAGATGAGCTTCAAAGATCCTCTGCAACCAAAGCTGTTCTAAGGTTGAGTGATTTTTATGTTGTTTACACTGGAGAGGAACAAAGTGAGACTTGTCTTATTTTACATGTTGGCAGATATGACAATTTAACAAATTACAGTGGGAACCTCTAATTGCTGCATGAGAAAACAAGTGTTATTAGCACAATCGTTATAACCAGTACTCATGAAAAGGTTCTATGCAGGTGATCAGTGAGCAATGGATCACAAGGTAAAGTCTATGTCCTATTACACTTGTCAGTCATCTCTCTGCCTAATATACACTGAGACTTTGTGAATCACTTCCCCACTCAAGCATAAGAGCTGCCTATAAACCCGAGAGAATGATTCAGAACAAGAACCTATCCCCCGATAACATTTCCGTGAATATTCTGTCATGACAGTTCATATGTTGTTCCTATAGTTTTTTTTCATAGAATCACAGAACATTTTAGGTTGCAAGGGACCTCGAAAAATCATTTCTCCAGCCTGTTGAGGGCCCTCTGAACAGCAGCACAACCGCCTGGTATAGAAGCCCCTCCTTTCAGATTTGTATCACCTGCAAACCAACTAATTATGTAAATAATGCTTACTTCTCTAGCAAATTTCTTTAAGTCTCAGGCATTTATAGTGACTCTTTATGCCTGGCATTGCTAATATGAATTCAGTTCCTTGTCTTAAAATTTTCCTGCCAGCTCCATCTCATCAGTCATAAGCTACTTGTTTCCATTTTTCAGGTGCATAGAGCCCCTCTTTGTCTCCTGACATTCATCTTTCACTCACTCTTCAGATTCTGTCCATGACTCCTTCAGCACCCGGTGATGACTT
This sequence comes from Eulacestoma nigropectus, assembly GCA_013397775.1. Classification (NCBI taxonomy): domain Eukaryota; kingdom Metazoa; phylum Chordata; class Aves; order Passeriformes; genus Eulacestoma; species Eulacestoma nigropectus. Next base: position 1,664,831 of record VZTE01002905.1, read on the forward strand.
TCACCTGTTAATTAGTACATTTTCAGCACCTTTAGTTCTGTTATGGCAAAGTGATCAATAAACATTTGCAGTTATGTCTGGATTTTCTTAGTTTTGATGCCTACAAAATATTTCAGTGCAGTAAGCCAGATCTAGTCTATGGATATTGTCTTATAAATAGGTCAAACCTATTTTTTTTAATTTTCTCCATTTACTATCCCTATTTATCTGTACCTCTCTTTTATTTTGTATCCAGCTGTGCAATATCTAGGAGGAAAAGCATCTGTTCATTCTTATTTCTACAGCATCTTCTAAAATTCCCAGAGCAGGAACCCAGAGCCTGTCACAGCAACAACAAAAAGCACTAATAAACTGCATAAAGAATTTAGATTCCTCTCAGCTATCTTTAGATGTTCAAATGATACATATCTACACAATATAGGTGTCTAGAGTCTCTCAATAGTCAACAGAGAGGAAGAGGCACATTTCATTCTCAAACATTTGAGATATTTCACCTTCATAACTCCACAATCCCTTTCTGTTCCTCAGTCCTGCATTGTAAATGGACTCATTTGAAATGAGTTTTCTCATTTTCATGTCCACCACAAACTGAAAACCCAGTTGCTTATCTGGAGTTTCATTCCTGTTACACAAATGGAATGGTCACTAAATGCATTGCTCTTAAAGACCTTCTTGGCAATTTTCCCACTGGAATTTGAGATATAATCAGCCCCATTCTTTTGTCATATTCCATATAAGCAAAATTTTCTCAATTATTAAAGCATATAATTTTTTTTATTAGCCTGAACAAAAATGTGATTTTTTCCTATGTATCATCTGCATTTATCTCAGAGAGGTAATTCCTTTGTGAACAGTGCAACCTCAGATTACATGGCTTGATAAATATTTTGAGTCCATTAAGGAGATTCCAAACTGTATTAATAATCCTAAAAGAAACTTAATGCCTCGGCTTGCATTTCTGCCTCAGTTTTGTGTTTCCCAGGACTTTAATTCTACAAATAAACTGATGGAAACATTGTGATATCAACATAACCTTTGGAAAACAGCAGCCTGAAGGCTCCACCATGTATGTCGAGGAATAAACTGGTTGCAAAGTCAATCACTGAGGCTTGGTACTTCCATCCTAAAAATGATACTGGTTCATTCAGGAGTCAGTGGCTCTTTCTTCACTCTCCATTATCCCAATCTTCGATTGAGGGCACAAACCTCAGGCTCTTCTGTAGCTCTTCCCAGAGGCAGTAACTCTAAGCCACTAGGAATCTGAAGAAGATTAATTTTTTATGAATTTCAAACTTCTGCCATAGCAAATGCTTTTAGCAACCGTGTATTTATTTAGAAGGATTCTGTTTCAAGGATCTACTTGACCAGGCAATCACAAGAGAAATGCAGCTAAAATTAAAATTAAATTTGCATAATTTATCTGAAAGAAGTGTCTCTGTGTTTAGGGTGAGATGTTGTTTGCCACAATCTTAGCAGCATAACAAGGCTGGGTAACAACATCCTTATACCATACCACACTTTTCTATAATGCCTCCTTTAGATCTTTGGTACAGTTAATTCCCAGCATGCCTGCTGTTATCAATTCTGATTTTAAAATATCAAGAAGAAAATGTTAGATGTCATGGAAGGCAAGGTTTATGATAAGCATTTTGTGCCTGGAAAAAAAAATGATAGAACAGAAGCTTTCTGTGGATTTTTATAAATGTCTGATATATATTTCATACCCTTTTTTGAACATGGATCGTCAAAGTATGTCCATGACAAAGTTCCAAAATTCAGTTTCATCATTGTTTGCTGCACTGGACTAGTGGAGCCCTTATTTCTCTTCTTCCTGACGTGATTTTTCAGGTCGTTAGCTTGATCAAACCCTGAGGTTCTAAAACAAGAGTCCTTTGCAGGAGCAGCAGTGTCTTGTGTTTAAGACTAGTAATGTACTTTTTAAAGAAAATAGATGTAGACTGTAAAAATTTGCTCTGTTAAGGTATCTAAGTGGCAGAAAATTTTGTTTCCAAACTGTATTTCTGTTTTTCTGTATCTGTGCATTTGTTTATCTAACTGTCCTTAGAGACTTAGAGAAGAAAATGCACTGGGCAAGGAGAGTTTTGTTCACAGTGCAAATCTGTTTGTCCCCAGTACTTGTAGTTCCCGAAACACAGAACACATTTAGGTTTTCCTTAATGGCAGTGCAGAATTACACCTTGTGGCCTGTCACAGGAAGAGAAACCCCCAAAACGTTTTTGATGTCCCACAAAAAACCCTTGTCTTAATAACATGCACGGGAAATGAACAAACACAAATTTTCCACTGTTGGAGAGCTTAATAATTATTTGTATGAATAATGTGCTTCCAGTTTTATTGAGAAACCCCAAAATATTTGGGAGTAATTCCCTTTTCTTCTACAGTTTAAAATCATATCCTGCTATCAAGTACCTGGACGTAATTCCAAAAGGCTTCTGAAGTAATATTGTCTCCATCATCATGCTAAATCCTACACATATAAAGATAATAAAAGATAAACCTTTTTTGTCAGATATTCTACATTAATAGACACACAAAGTGCAAGAAACTTTTTCTATCAACCTACACATCTAAAGGACTTCTGTGTCAAAACTGAGTTGTGGTTACAATATGAGAAAGAAATGTAGATAATGTTACCAAATTTTGATTCTCTTTAAGAAGTAAGTACTTGTGGTCTACACAACATTACATCTGTGGCATCTTCTGCATTAATAACTTGTATTGTCACATCCCCTTTGAATCCACTTAAAAAGAAATTTTACCAGGAAAGATGATGAGACATTCTGAAGAAAAGAATATTGCAAAGACCATCAAGACCACTTTCTACAAGTCATTTCTGTACCTGACATTGACTTAATTTAAATAACCAAAGGCACCTGCATTTGAGGAAGACTGCTTTCATAGACTTTGAAAATTAACAGGTATCTTTGGGACACGTTTCATTTGATCCCAAAATTAACATCTAAACAAAACCATACATACCTGTAATCATAATCTTACGATTATTGAATGGCTGTATTAAAGATTCATATATTTTTAATTCTTTTTATTTGAATTATTTGTATTTAACTTATTAATAAAAATAATATTAAAAGCTCACTTTGTTGGGCTAAACATGTAGCAGAAGCTGAGGGAATTTTGGTGAAGGAAGGAAACAGCTCGTGAACATCCCTGGAGAATTAATCTTTTCTGTTCTTCTCTTCACAGAGAAATTCTGTAACTCCTCTCTGGTTTGTGTGGTTTCTCATGTAGGGGAAAGACACTTTTAAAGACAGACTGAGAAAAGGTAGAATTCAGAGTCAGAGCAAGGGGAAGTGAATACTAAATGCTAAATTGTGGAAGAGAAAGCAAAGTCTGTTATTAGATGAAAGCTGATTTGGGGAGATGAACTGGGGCTTTTTGGTGTTCATCAGGAAGAAAAATAAGAAGGAACAGAGAGGTGGAGAGAAGTGAAAAAGTTCAACATTGTCAAGAGAAAACTGATTATTATTATTATCTCTCTGTCAAGAACCCCCAAGGATTCTAAAAATTTCAGTGGTAAAGATATTTCTGGACCTATTTGATAAGCATCAATGGATGTGCCCACTCAAGTAATCTCAGAAAAGGGGAAGTAATGTTGATTACAGGATAACATGGAAGGAAATAAGAGGAAAAGACTTGCTTGTCACATCCAGGAAGGTTGTGGCTCAGTCACAGCTGGAGCTCTACTTCTGCACACAAAGCCAGGATTTCCTTTCACCTTCTCTTAAAAAGAATTTCATTATGGGCATCTGCATGATACAGATCTCAACCCGTGTGCTGAACATCCACCAGAAGGGTCTGAGTATCCTCTCTGGATATATTCTCAACATTATGTGTAGAGAAAGCCGAACAAGCTTGGATTATTTGCAAGAATCATAGAATCACAGAATTGATGTTATTTAAGTTGTAAAAGACCTCTCAGATCATCAACCAGCACTGCCAAGGCTACCACTAAACCATGTTCCTCAGTGCCACATCTACACATCTTTTAAATATCTCCAGGGATGGTAACTCCACAGCTTCCCTGGGCAGCCTGTTCCAATGCCTGACCACCCTGTCAATGAAGAAGTTTTTCCTAATATCCAATCTTAACCTCTCCTGGCACAACTCGAAGCCATTTGCTGTTGTCCTGTTGCTGGTTACTTGGGAGAAGCAACCAACCCCCACACGGCTGGAAAGGAAGGAATAAATGTCTCCGTTCACAGAGCCATGTGCTCCCACTGCCTGGGAATGAGGGTATCTTGGATTGCACACCAGACTGCACTGCTCTGTGCCATCACTGGCTGACACTTGCTGCTCTGTGCTATTTGGGTGACAACTTGCAAGGTGGGATCTCCAAATGCTCAGAGAGGTTGGAAGTGCAGGCGTGTAAGAGAGGATTTTGTTGCTGAAACATGGATGTCTGTTGCCAATTTTGCTGTAGCATATTTGAGACATATGCACGGTACTAACAGGTATTACACAGCACTGATTGGAGACTCCCCTTCTGGAGTGTCAGATGGAGGCAAGGTAAGACATCCTGCAGTACTTAAAATAACCTTAAATGTCTACATGGAGGCAAATGAATCACATCCCCATTATTTCACGCATAATAAGTCAAATTTCCTGACCTCATCTATGTTTCCAACTCTGGCAATTTACCAGGCCTTGTCTGTCAGTTGCTTCCTTTTTCTGTTTGAGTATATCCAGTAGCTAGTTGTTCTGGTGTTTTTGCCTGCCTTACTCTTTTTGAGGGTACACGAACACCAAAGTTCGGGCAGCTGAATATAGCCCAGTGTCTGATTCGGTCACTTTCCTTCAAATTTGATTTCACTTGTCTCAGCTTCAGTGCCTGGCACTGTCTTGAGATGCTGTAAAATATTCTGCCTCAACATTGGCTACTGGTACAGAAGGTTTGAGCTTCACATTGGTGTTTTGTCATATCTGACAGCCCTGGGTGGCTGTCTCAGATATCAGGGCATCTTAGACAGCCAAGAATAGCTCTCAGGGACTGGAACGGACATTCAGCTGTCTAAATGGTAGCCATTTAGTCCACTTTAGGGCTCAATGAAGATAAAATTCAGACAAATTTATATTTGAAAAATTTTTTCTCAATCTTAGAAAAGGGTGAACCACCCATTATGGGTGTCTATATCTCTCCAGTGACAGGGAGTGAGCCTATGGCAGCATTCAAATTCACACACATAATTGTAGATGTCTACACTTGAGGAACATGTCCTGACTCTTGTAATCCCTGGCAGTAAAATTCAGTTGCCTATAGGCAACCAGAGACATTAGGAGTACCTTTGAATATTAGACATACCCATGTGGGCCATGCTTTTTTGTTTAGATTTACAGGTTACACTAAAAGAGTCCTGCAGCCTAGTGGATCTCAAACATCTCTCTCAGAGTCAAAAAGAAATCAAAGAGTTTGTGTCATTTGTGTACGCCAGTCTGGATGCTCTATTTGGTGAGAGCTTGAACAAAGAAGGCTTTTCAGGACCTGATCTCAGACTGGGTCCAGCTGGGATACATCCTTTGGTTTCCCTGAGTACTGCACTGTGTTTGCAGGGAGGATTCAGCTGGTGCTGTAGGAGAAGACAACATTCTTTTGTTATGGTACAAGGCCCAGAGAGGATATTTCACTCGGAGCACAAAACAAAACAAAAAGTGATCTGGGATGACCCTGTGTGACCAGGGAGGTTGGAGCAGGTGACCCACTGCGCTCCTTTCCAACCTGACCCATTCTGTCTGTGATTCTGTGAAAACCATAAAATATGCCTTCTTTGTTTGCAGGATCTCAGACTTATATAGAAGCTCTCTCTCCCTTGGGTTTTTTGGGGATTTTTTGGTGTGTTTTGTTGTTTTTTCATGCTTGGACATGAGCAGTAGCCAGCGATGGCTGTTTCTCTCTAAGTGTGTGTGTGTGTTTGTAAGCCCAATGCCATATTTGAAGTCTTTCACCTCATGCTTGTCTGACAGCTGACCAAGTACTGAAAGTGTCTGTCACAGACAGATTTTCAGTGCAGTTCACAGCTCACACAACAGAGGGAGAGGGGAGGGGAAAGACAGTTCACAAAATGTATGAGGAAACGTGTCGGGAAGATGCAGGATCTCTGCGCAGACAGAGTGTCTTTTGTCTCTCGGGCAGAATGACTCCCTGGCTCAAAGCCCACCAAGAAGCAAATAACAGAGCACATTCATTATGCCCTAATGTTGCTACATAACAGTATATTTAGGAATTAAATTATAGGCAGAGGTGTGCTCTTTCACTATTAATTTTTTTGTAATCTCAGTTGCCGTTGTTTCACCATGCAAAAAGTTCTTTGTACTCACCAAATCTGCAGCCTAAAATTACCTTACTCAAAATAAGTTAGAGTTGCACTGAAAATGTTTCTTCATTTTAACTTTCACTCACTTTCAAAAAGAACAAGGGTTTATTAGTGATCAGAGTTATGCAAAGCAGATGGTATTTTTCTTTTTTATATCAAAGAATAACATAACCATATTTAGGTATGAATGGTGAGATAATTTTTTTACAAAATTTTCATATGTTAAAGCCTGGTGTCTGGTCTAAGATAATTATATAGGTGTCCTGTAGTGATTCGACTGGAAAAGACATCAGTGGAGCAGGATTTAACCCACTTGGACAACTAAAGACCAGACCTATTGCTTTCTAGAAATGCTTACACTGCTGCATTGATGGCAGAGATCTTGGGCACAGATGTCTGTCTTAAAAATCACTGAAGTAAAAGACCATAATTTCTTCTGAACACTCAAAATTTTGACTTTCAAATGAAATTTTTCCTTCTAGTTAGGTTCGGGGAGTTTGTTTGTTTGTAGTTTTGTTTTTTTGTTTTTGCTAAAACCAGATGAAATTCCTTTTCATAAAAAAATTTCCTGAATAAATAATTAAAACTTTAAACAAGGTTATGAAAGAATCTGTAAATAGAGAAAAAAAGAAAAGTCACGATCATATTAAATAGTCATGTCAACTATTTTTATAATTATTTACAGGTAGAATGGAAGACTTTCACCATTTTGCAAATCAGTGTTTGTACCCATTTCCATGCCAGTCCTGCCAGCACTGATAAATGTCCTATTTTCTTCTGAAGTTCTTGACACTTTCTACACTTAAGTAGTTGCACAACCTTGTGTCATTCACCTGCAGTATAACAGTGACATTTTAGGAAGCAGTGGTTCTGCTCAGAAATAGCTCATTGTTTCAATAAGATAAATCTCCATGAGATTAGATATGTCAAGTAGAAACTCACTTGGCGTTAAAACTCTTCCAGATGACTGATTTCTTAAATACTTAGCAAAATCTCAGGAATTGCCACTGATTCTGCATTGATTACCACAGTAATTCTTGCAGGTATACAGCTATACAGAAAAATACACAAGGGAAAGGTGTTGCAAATCAAGGTGGGATAAAGACGTGTGGGGAAAAAAGGTCCCATCTCATGGTTTATGTATTGTGTGACTCTTCTGAGAAAGGAAAATGAGACTTTCATCAGCACTAACATTGTGGAAGACACCCCCACTGATAAGGGAAAGGTTCAGTAACAACAGAAATACGTCGCTCATGAATTGGTTTTCCTGAGGAAACCAGTGCATAAGGACAATCAGAGAGATCACAGGGATTGATATGGAGTATTTAGGTCATTCTGTCTTTTTTCCATCCCCCTCTTTCCCCTAAATATCTTGAGGAGGGATTGATTAACTTGATTCTCTTGCAGTCTAGAGATTTTCACAGAGGATGAGAGCTTCTGCTTTTGTTTGTTTGTTGTTCTGTTTCGTTTTTTTTTTTTAACTTTATCTGCGTGAATAACTCCTGCATTTCTTCTCAATGCTTTCTGCTCTTCATTTTTCTAACTTTTTTACTGACAGTCTGAAACAGCTTTACTTACCTAGGATAACCTATTTGGCAGTGCCTGTTGGGGGCACACATATGGTCCATGATGGAAACCTCAGGTTTACATTCTTGAAAATTTCCATACCCTGCTAACTTTTCAAGCTGTCCCCACCTCTGTTCTATGTAAATGTCTGTCCTAAATCTTGTCATTTCCAGATCAATGAAGCAACTATCTTAGTGAAAATCCTCTTCTGCCAGTTGTTAAAGTGTGCAGCTGACTTAAAACAGAGAAGTTGATTTTCTGGGGACTGCTCAAACCGTAATGTTAAATATTCCTTGCTGAGTAGGTTCACATTGACTTTGACTGTAGGCAATTAATATGAGTTTCCCAAATGACAGCCATTTTCTCTTGGTGTTTTCTTTATTTTTGTCAGTTTGTTTTTGTCTCAGGAACAATTTCACCTGGGCAGACTAAGACAGGTTGCCATTGTGAATCTGCTGAAATGCTTCCAGGTATTCATAACATTGTTTGCATTGCTAAGTGCTGGGAGGGGAAAGTATCAAAGCTCAGGGATTATGTTCTCCTGAAACTGATTAAACAGTTCCTCCAGTTTGAAAAAGTATGACAAATGAAAACCTCTTACACACAAACCCAAGTTATCCAGGTTTTCTGTTAATGAAACAGATGTCAGTTTGCTTAAATGCCAGGCTTCTTTTTTTTTCCTGTTCTTCAAGTCCTTGAATTTCTGCCTGAGCAAAAGTTAGGAGTGTACTCCTGTGCAACATTTGTCTATATGGTAGGAAAATTCCTAAATTTGGCTGCTCCAGAATTAAAAAGGGGATATTACATATATATATATATAT
>VZTE01002905.1:1673589-1798982 GCA_013397775.1 Eulacestoma nigropectus
TATATATATATGTGTATATATATATATTTATAGAATATAATATATATATATAGAATATAATATATATATATATATATTTAAAGAAATTTTTGCAGAAATTGAATCACATTCCTTTGTTCTGGTTGTCATCTGATTCGTAATTACTCCATTGAAAAACAAGTATACAGTAGTTCAGCAGAGGGTAGAATTCATCTGACCCAACAATCTTCTCGCATTAAATCTCCAATCTAACAGGTCCTGTAGGCTCCCTATGTAGGGGATGAAGAGAGATGGACAACTGCAAGAGGGCTGTACATCACTTCTTTGCAGATGTCTGAAAAGTAGGACAAAACATTCTCTGCAGGAGATTCTTTTCATCCAGGGAAAATGGAAAGGCTACACTGGATCATCTTCCTTAAAGTTTAGAAAATTGTAGGTAGGCAAGGTATCTTGACTTTTCTTTAGGTGTTCAGAAAACTGGAAAACAAGACACTGGAGATTCTCTGAGAATTCAACTGTGATGAAAAGCTGGAAGCATCTTTGTAATAGTAGTATCTTTCTTGAGTTCTCTCAAGTGGTCTCAAGGCAAATAACATTGAGAAAAAAATAAGATTATGAGGGTCTTGCTATTTCAGTAAGGTATTCGGCTGGCATATAAGGAGATTTGAAGGGGAAACACTTCTAGTTAATAGGCAGCAAGATTTAATAGAAAAGACAGGCCAGCTGGAAGATTATAGTACAGCCATAGCGTAATTGTAAAGCAGACGCAGTTGGTTTCTTTAGATTTGTAAATGTGCTTTTAATACAGATAACTTGCATTGTACCACAAGAACTAACCTCCTCTATATCAATTGCATAACACTCTTAAAGCAAGTGTTTTTCTATCAGTGTTGCACTTACAGGAGCCAATACAATGTTTTCAGACATATGTGTGGTTCTACTTCACAAAGTTCTGTTCTGACAAGATAACTGTCAAAATGTCTGCACTTGTTCCGCTGAAATTGGCTTATTTGACACTGCTTTTGTACAAGTGGTGCAAGTCCACAGGAGCCATCACATTTGGGCAGTGAGAAGCCATTTCACTCCTGGACGTGTTACTTACCACTTACCACTTTTATTTCTTAAAGAGATATAAACTCACATAGCTTCTAAATTTAAAAGGCCGTAATAGTTTGTCCCCTTTCTATTGACATGTCAGGTAGTTTGCTATGTACCGGACATAGCATTTGGTAGTACAAACGTGTTGTTTAAAGAAAACAGGCAAGTCAAATCCCCTTCCCCGGACCTGGAATGGATTTGCCAACTCAACACTGCTAAAGCCACAGCAAATATCCACAAAAATTCCTGCCACCTCTTCACTTACTGCTTAGTCCATTGTTGCAAACATGAGGACAGTTTCTGCAGGGGGTCCTTTTTTGGGCAAGGTGTTTAAGTACAGCTCATTAGTTACTCTTTGAAATTTTGAAGTGATGAGAAGGGAACAAAATCTTTTCTTCATAAGGTAAGGAACCTTCTTCTCTGGTACTGCAGCTGCACCCCAAAGGGAGAAACTAATATCTAGTACCTATCTAATTTTCAGACAGCTGAATTCCAACTTCCATAAAGTGTTGAGACTGGAAGAAAAATGTTGGTCTCACTCATTTCCATGCCTCATCTGTTGTAGAAAGAGCTTAACTATAGCATAATTCACCAAGTTCAGATACTGAGTGTAGGTACTAATAGTATTTAGCAGCCCACAGCTGTTGCAAAGTCATAAAGGTTTGGCACAGCAAAAGGTTTATTCTCCCAGTGCAGGTTAATTTTTGTAGTTCAAACAATACCTGGGATCGATTTCTCACTGCTGTCCTGGATGTTGTTGGTCCATTAAACATGAAGGTTTGAGTTTTACCAAACCAGTCCTGGATTGAAGATAATCATGAAGTGTGTCCACTTGCAACTAAGGATTTTTAGCCATAGGAAAAATATAGCTGATACATAGTATGAGATTTTTCTTGCTTTTGTCAAGGAAAATCTGTGAAACCATTGAGACCTCTCCAGAATTAAAGAGCATGTCATGCAAATGAGACAGAGCAAGTGTTTCAAAGTAGCGTTTTTGACACATTTCAGTGATTCTTATCAGCATTAAGCTGAACAGTCTTGCACGCCTATGTGTACCTTACACACTTTGACTCTGCTCCAGCACAGCAGGCAATTCAGGATCCTTGTACTTTTGGAAATAATGTTGTTGTACTTCTGCTCTTTTCCTTAAATGCAAAAGAATGCCAAGAATCTGAGACCAATTAGGAAGTTCTGGAGGAAAAAATCCAGACAAACTTACTTTTGTTTTTTCTTGCATATTTAAAATGACAAGATAAAATGCACTTCTCTGCCTGAGGTTTAACATTCTTTGTAGCAGCATGATTTTGCACATTAAGAAAAAAAGAGATAAAACCCACTATTAATTCAAACAATAAAATAAACCACTGAAGGGATTTCGTCTTGTTTGGTGGCTTTAGCTAAAGTTAAATATAGAAGCTGCTATTTTTCATACCTACTGAGAACTGAGTCTAAATCCCTAGAACCTGTTGAATTTCTCAGACCAGAAATGTGGACAGACAATTCTTGTCTGCAGAACAAGTGCTTGAAATTTCTTATATCCCTCATGGAAACTGCATTTCTCTGGATCTATAAAACCAGCCATGTAATCAGGTTTCTCCCTAAGGAATTAGATCCCCAAACACAGATATCTAATCTTTAAAAAGAAACATGTTCTCAGACACTTAGTGTACCAAATGTCTCATGAGATATAATGATAAACTTTTACCTTTAGCTAGCTGATTGAATTTTTAGTTAATATATACTGACCTAAAGCCACATTCCTCGGTTCCCTGTCAAACTGGTTGTTGTTTTATATTCGGTACTATTTGGGGAACTGCTTATTGAATAAAGAAAACTTCCAGAGAAGGACAAATTTCCAGCATTATTGACTAATTAAGGCTTTGTCTACACTGGCAGCTGGGGACTTTAGGCAATCTCATGCCCATATGCACTAACCATTTTACATTGTAAATCTCTTGGCTGGGTCTTAAGTGACAGTCTTGCCTGATGCTGCAAAAAATGTTGGCACGAGGCTGATCTGACCCCTTCATACCATGTGCTTTGAAATTATCTGGGCACGCAATCTGTAAGCACTATAAATCGATCTGCTGCAATCCCACAAGTCCTTGTTTCTGACTTTTTGCAGTTCCCGCAAATCCTTTCTTTTCTTTTTGTCATCCATAAGCACAGACAATCTCAGAAAAACACAGAGAATTCACAATTGGCTGCTAAAAAATCTCAATTTCACATGCGATAAAGGAAACTGATTCCCCTAAACATTTAGTCGAGTAATAAGAGGCATCAGACTCTTGGTTTATAATCCTTGGGAATGTGGGGGAAACAGTCAAGTTCACTGTGGATAATTCAAAATTGGTCATAAATATCAGATAAGATTTCTCTTGTGCATCATGAGGGCAGTGCTTCAAGGCAGCTCATGGCAGAGGCAAAACATTTAACAGGATAAAATGAAATTTACCTTAGAAACTTATTTTATGCACAGGTTTTTCCAAGGCTTTTTGCAAGGATCTTGTTTTTGTTATATGAGCACCTAAGAGCAAATTGAGCCTTATGTGCATGCACAACACATATTGAAGAAAAATATTTTCAGGCTAATAACCTTGAAATCTCAAGGAATGCTAGAATTTCTCAGACCACTCATAAAGCAGCCTGGCTTTATTGAGTCCAAAACAGGGCTTATTTTTTTTTTTTTTTTGCCATTCTTGAATTTTGTTCAATGGCTAACAGTAGTTTCAGTCCTTATTCTCTGCAGTCCCTCCCCTTTTTTTTTCTCCAGATTTTCTGCATTTCTCACCATCATCACTACTACATATTCTTCTGATTAAAAGGAAAAAAGATGATTTATAACCTCTGCCTGCTTGACCTCTTTCAGCTCTACAACATTGTGCATACATATATAGTACTATCCAGCCCAAATCCTGCTGAAATTGATACTATATTTTAGATTTTTTCAAGAAGATTTCCTTTTCTTAGGCAGAAATAGAGGTGCTTGCGCTGGGGGAGGTAGATATTTACACTAAGATAGCAGCATCCCTTTCAGGGGGGACTGAAGTTCCATCTAGGAGAGGGAAGCAGGTGGGATAATCAGACTGGATCTTCTCTGCAGAGGCTGCAATGTGAGCAGCCTTAAAGGTGGCCTGGTTAGAAAGGGAAAATTACTGAGCAGAAGAAAACATCTGCTGGAAAATGCTGGCAGAGATATTTCCAGTCAGCCTGGGAGCTGTGAGCCTGGGAACTAAACTTTCAAACTAGAAACATCCCTGACAATTGCATCTGGCCTCCTGAAAGTACAGCTGGGGTTCCCAGAAGCCAGAGGCATCCTGAGATGCCATCGATAAGCAAGAGAAATTGTAACAACCACTTTTCAGCTGAAAAAGTGGAAACAGTCTGAGAAAATAAACATAGTCTTAAAGAACAAAACTTATCATCATCTATTGGCTGGTTCAGGTGAAAAACATCCGCTGGCTCCTTGAAGTGGTGATGTCCTGTGCCTTCTTATGTCTCTATGATATAAAAAGGACTTAATTTTTATCCAAATTGGAGCCTCTGTTTCTGAGAACTTTTTGTTCTGTATTCCTTTCCTTTCCTTTCCTTTCCTTTCCTTTCCTTTCCTTTCCTTTCCTTTCCTTTCCTCTTTCCTTAACTTTCTTTCCCTTTCCCTTTCCCTTTCCCTTTCCCTTTCCCTTTCCCTTTCCCTTTCCCTTTCCCTTTCCCTTTCCTTCTTTTTCTCTGCATATACTTTCTGTGAGAGCCTGGATTCTCAACAGGGATATCTGGTGAATTCCAGACTTCATGAGACTCAGTCCATTATCTTATTGATCCCTCTTTCGTCCCCCTTTTGAGATCAAATTTTGGAATTGTTTTATAATTCAACATGAAGTATAATATTATAAATATTATAAATATTATACATGAATATGATGAAAATGAGCAGCCATGCAATTTGGTGATCTGGAAGACACAGAATCTTAGAACAGTTGGGACTGGAAAGGACTTCTGGAGGTCACTTTGTCCACCCAGCCTGCTCAAGCAGAACTATCCAAAGCCAGTTTCCCAGATGTCCAGATGGCTTTTGAATATACTGGGTCACAGTTCCTGGTGCCAGCCTGGGAGAGATGTTTGCCAGCAATACTTGAAGTTTTCCATGTCTGCAACAAGTGTTTCTGGTGGCCACGTGTTTGGGTCTCCTCAAAAGATTTCTAAGGAAACACCTCAGCTGTCTGAGGGGCACCTCAAATTTGAGTTTTATATCTATGTGAGGTAGATGAGATCCACCAACTGGCTAGATGAGCACAGGTGGTAGACCCATCTCTGAAAGGAAAAAACATTTTTAAATTCCCTGACGTGTTGCAAGTGGAACCACCTGGAGAGGTCCCATAAAACCCTCTCACAAAGGCATGTAATTAGTGCATCAAAGAGTGTGACTTTATTGAATGACTAATAACAAAACATATGGAAATGCAGGAAGAGATTACCTAAGTCTTAGCAATAATTTTTGAAGGTGGATGTTCATTCTGAAATGATCCAGTCAAATGTTACAGTAGTTTTTTTGGGCAACCAGCACAGTGGTGGAAATCTCCTGTTTGCACTTCCTTCCATATGAACAGGGAGGTGAAGTAAAGCTGACAAAGTTTGAACCTCAGCCATGTCAAATGAATCTTCAGATATTTGATATTTTCTTATTATTTTTTTATATAGTCTGGTGTTTGATGTAAATTAATAGAAAATTCTACTCCTAAATTGATAGATATGGGTTTTCCAACACAGTGTATGATAACATATAGTTTATGCCATAACCAAGGTAAATGTTTCCTGTTGCTTAATGCTCCATTCTTAGAGATGATACCAGACATGGGTATTTATAAGCCATAAAATCCCTGGCAATATTTCAGAAAACTACAGACTACTCACAGTATTAAAATATTACTCCAGTGATATTGGCTACTGAAATCATTAATTTCCTTTAGTTGGCACTGAATGCACCAAATGATGATAATACAATATGTAACCTCTCCAATGCTTATAAATATTATAGATGCTTTTGCAGAAGTTTCAACACTGTGTCAAAATATTTACTTACTTATTGTGGAATTGGGCTTATAATGAGCTAAAGGATCCTGCCTCATTCATCCAAAATAATTGAAGGGATAATTGAGTGAAAGCAATTTCTCCCAGCCACCTGCATGAGGAGCATTTGTTGAAATTGCCTTCTCTGCAACCAATTATCATGTTGGTTACTGACAGTATCACATCTAACTTCATTAACCAACAGCTCCTGGATCCTGCAAAACTGAACGTGCTTAATTATAATCCCAGTCTACTATGCTTATTATTGCAAACACATCCTAACTATAAAAATTAGGTTTATTAATTGCAGCTTTAATGCTGAATGAAGCAATAGCACAACTAGATTTTTGTAGCTTGTGTTTGGCATGGAGCTTGTGGGGTTGGACAGGGAAACACTATATTGACAACCGAAGGGTGTTTTTTCACCTTTGCAATATCTCTCAAAACTGAGAGTGATATTGCGCTGACAACTTTGTCTTGCAGCACTTTCACTACTAAACAACAATTTTGGGAGCAGTGGAACTGAAGCAGTGGATGGGATTTAGCTGGCAGATGAAGACATCTATATTTAAGTGGCTATATAATTTTTTAATAGAAAAATAGAATAGTTTGGGTTGGAAGAAACCTTTAAAGGTCATCTAGGCTATCACTCCTGCCATGGTCAGGGACATCTTCCACTATCCCAGGTTGTTCCAAGCCCCGTCCAACCTGGCCTTGAACACTTCCAGGGATGGGGCAGCCACAGCTTCTCTGGGCAGCCTGTGCCAACCTTATGCATTCTGCAATTCTGTGATTTATCTGTGTAAATACTGTAGACTTCATCAAAAGCATTGATATCATCACAAATAAAAGGAGTGGAATAAAATCACTTGAAGTGGAGCAGGACACAGCAACAGAACTCACGACTGGAGTATTATGTCATTCCTGTACATACAGATGTCTGCATCGAAGTAGTTGCTTGACTTCTCTTAGAAGTGAATGGGAAAAATGTGGCCTGATGTGATTCCTACCACAGATTTTGGGATTTCCTGTAGCATGAGATGAACTGAAATCTGGAAATACCCATTTCCTCTTTTGACCACAATAGGAAGACTAGTAGGCTTCCAAAGGGATTTTCACTTTACTGTTTGCCAGAAGTGCAGGAGCTGCACCTTCAGGGCTTACTTCAGTGCGGTACTGTGCAAGCAAATTACTTCAAGAGTAATATCTAAATAGAGGACAATTATTTGCCTGTTCTTCCATCTGAATCACGTAGGGAAAGGACAAAAGTTTAAAGAACAAGCTGTTCTTTTTATTTATAAGAGAAATTTCATTGAACATCTGCCTATTAAGTATAAATTAAATATAATCACCAATATGTCTGTATATACATATATGCTTAAGTATATACACATATACGGGGTTTACAGTTTCCTCATTACTGACATTTTGAAGGGGAGTTTTTCCCCTTTTAATCTCAAAGCTTTTAGTTCAAACATTGCTTTTCCTACAAAATTTAACTACAAAAAGTTTACAACCCTCCCTCCCCACAAAAAACCCCACAAAACTCTCAAATCACATTTTCAAGATAATTTTTGGTAGGGACCTTCTTTCCTTCCAGATTCACGATCATTCTTCATCATCTTAATGTGGAGAATGGTTCCTTCCAAAACCTGCTTTTCTTTTAGAACTGGGCTGCAATATATGCAATGATAGACGTAGCAAAAAGCCATTCATCATCGTGGCAAGAAACTTATCCTGATGTGGGAAGTTTCTGGATGGACAAGCACCATGAATTAGACTCTTGATTTTAGTTTTTTTTTAATTCTGCTGCTAGGAAGAAAGAAAAAATCATTAAAACCCCCACTAAATTGGTATATTCTAGAACTATTGGTGCCACTCCTTATTAAAAAAAAAAACACAGGGAAACACAATTTAAAAGGAGATACCATCATC
Organism: Eulacestoma nigropectus; assembly: GCA_013397775.1. NCBI lineage: Eukaryota > Metazoa > Chordata > Aves > Passeriformes > Eulacestoma > Eulacestoma nigropectus. The sequence continues at coordinate 1,681,666 of VZTE01002905.1, forward strand.
TGTGTCAGCAACGTGGTGTTCCTATGACATAGGAATAAGAATGAAGTAGGAGCAGTGACGAAATCACTGAAGTGGAAAAGGAACATCAGATATCCTGCCTGACGTCTTGCTTGTTTGGATGAATGCACTGTGGAAGTATTGACACAAGGAAAGAATTCTGGAGTCATATAATCCAATCTCCTAGTCATTGTGGAAATGAGCAGGAATTTTCTCAATGACAAAAAGTAGTTTTGGACCCAGCTCTTGGAGTTCTTGACTCCAATAAGTCTTTAAATAAACATTAATAATGAGTTATTTCTCATTAATAATGAGTTATTTCTGTTTAAAAAGTCATTTATTTAGTAAGATATTATTACTCTTTTCCTGTTTCTATATACACAGAAATATCATCTACATATTTGGTATCTGAAGATCTTCAAGATATTATGATGTTATTTTTTGTAGGAAATTAAATATGGTTGAAATCCAGATTTGATAACCAGAACAGTAATGTTAGGGGCTGAACTAGATGACTTTTAAATGTTCCTTTCCTACCCAAATATCCTATTATTCTATGTTTGAGACTAACAACTTTTACTACCTGGATAAGTGTGTTAAAATCTACAATGAAACAATAAAAATGCCAAAACTCTTGTTATCCTGGTCATTGATTTTAGCTGAACTCAGTGCTGGGCATGCTTTCAACTTTGACCAGCCAATGGCTTTGAGACAGGAAAATATAAATTGTGTCTATTTTTAAGTACCAACTTGTTTCTACAAAGTCAGTGCAAGGAAAACGCAGTCTGTCCTTGCTTAATCACCTAAGAAAACTTCTTGGATAAACCACTTCAGCTGCAGACTCTTATATGATTCCTTTATGTTAGGAATTTCTTCACTGAAAGAGTGGCTAGGGATTGGAACAGGCTGCCCAGGGAGTGGAGTCACCACCCCTGAGAGTGTCCAGAAAACAGGCAGATGTGATATGGTTCATGGTGATACTCAGTCAAAGGTTGGACTTGGTGATCTTGGAGGTCTTTTCCAGCCTTAATTATTCTATGATTCTCTTCCCTTCTATAATTAATGGATTGGTCCATTTTAACACATTGGTCCACAAAGTCCTGTCTATGTTTTAAACAAAGCCAGTGGGTGTTGGCATACACTTTGCTTAACTGTGAAAATAATTTTCAAACATAAAATGGAACTTACAAAGCATTAGGGGTTATATTTCAAAAATGCTGCTTTCCAACTCCTCTAGTTAACTCTAACGTCATTTCAGAGCTGTAGCTGTCTCTATTTTGCAGCAATAAAACTCCCCAGAGGTTGGTACACCATGCATTTTTACAAATAAGCACATAAGTGTCCATTTCGTAGAATCACAGAAAAGTTAGTGTTGGAATTCCTGCCTAGGTTCAGGTTTGACTCCCAAATATGACATTCCCTTGCCCTGTCATTTGAGGAAGCAGACCTTGTCATCCTTTTCTGAACGTGCTTTATGTGTAACACAGAGACTGTACTCCACAGGGAATCCTGGGTGCTATTTAAATGTAATAAAGTGTAATTAACGTAATAAATATCAGCAACAGAAGCTCCTGCATGCAGCTGGCAATGTTCCACTTTCCTGTGGCACCTCAGTGACTAAAATACATTGGAAAAAATGTGTAGGGAAAGGGCTGTGTTTCTCTTCTTCCTAAATATAAGGTAAAATGTTTGATGTTTTCAGCCCCAGCACAAACAACTTCTGCTTTTGACTCCTTATCTCATTTTCATGGTGGTGTCCCTTTAGAAGTGTGTCCCTTGCTCAATGCCCAACTCCGGTGAAAGGGCTTCAGCGTTGCAGTAGGGATGAATAATTTAACATCAGCAAGGTGCTCAGCAGAGTGGGTGGATGTTAGGAAAGAGAGGCAACTATGGATCACTGACCAGGGCTTCCCATTTAATTGTAGAATTTGGTTAATCTGTAATGACCTTCTCCTTTCTGGAAGAGCTGCTTTATTTTAATGTCTTTCTAACTTTTACCTCTATGTAGCCATATTACACTCTGTACTTATATTGCTCTACATAGCAACAAACCACGGTGTATACATACATAAATATATGTATCTATATGGAGGAAGAGGGAGAGCAAGAGAGAAGGAGTTTCTGACAACTACTAGGATTAACTCAAATATTTCTTCAGCACAGTGAAGTCTGGATGAATGGTTCTTCCTCTAAAAAAAAGTAAGCAATAAGTTTTATCATAATAAAAACTGAATATTAGCAGTTCAATCATGATTAAATTTAAAACAAAATAGTCAACAAAAATCCTCATAATCTATGGCCTTGGTGATATTTCTTCCCCCTTCCCATTTTTCTCTCATTTTAGCATATCTATGCTATAGCTAAATTTCAATTCATGTTGTTTTGAGCATATTTTTAAGCATATATCCCTGATATAAAAGCTGAGAGATGAACATCTGGAGAGCCACTTAAGGCAGGATCCATTTCCTCCACTTTAGACATGGACTGTATAGCTCCTTTAAGTTCTACATCTAGACTCTTTTTACAGTCAGAGAGAACGAGCTCCTGGTTGCAATTAATCTCATCCTAACTGGATGGTTAATAAAGTTTATGTACATCAATTTAAATTTTCTCTCAGTTTTAGTTCTGTCAGTGTTCAGAAAATAGCTACTGTAGACTGGCTGCAGTATCACTGCAAAATAAATATTTCCTGGAGCACATCTGATTTTGTTTTCCATATTTCTCTGTCCAGCTGCAGAAAATACATCTGGAATACTGAAAACAAAGAGAATGAGAAAACTCTGATTTTACCAACCACATTTTCTTCCAAACTGAGACTAATATCTTTTTCAATGAACCCACATGCATTGATCTGGGTTTTATGATAAAAGAGGAAAGTCAAACAGGTGTAGAAACCATCGTAAGTTAATTGTTTTACTACTCCATACTTAATTAGAAAGGTAAGACAAGTCTTGGAGCAGCATCAGTCTCGACCATGTAGGCTGTGCGATGCACCCCACCGTGCGTGCACATGTACAAATACAGATGTTCAGGGGTACTTATACTCACTTGAAATCCCATGTTTGCAGCTGTTAGTGATTTCTCTAAGGCTATTGTGGCATCTTAAATCTTTTTCCCATGCCTTGTGCACAGCTGATTTAACATGTCTTAGGCAAAAAATCACATTTTGTGGCTGTGACCAAAGTGTGAAGGTTTTTATGGAGATTGATGTGATGATGGATGACACGAAGGTTTAGTGGGGTTCTGAATGAAGATGTAGGTTTGCAGGAAGTTTCAGGGATCTGAAGAGGGGCTTAGAGGTGAGACCAAGAAGTTACAATGAAGATTTGAAGAGCAGTGAATGATTTCAGGAAGTTATTTCATAAAGAAAACTGCCTTTCCCCCTTCCTTTCCTTTCCTTAACTTCCCCTTGACAGCTGATCACACTGTGACATTGCAGTGGGACCATGGAATGCTCAGGAGTGTCCTTCTGCCCAAAAAGCACCTTCTATCTCTAACATTCCTTTATAGGAATGTAGAATTGTAGTATGATTTGGACTGGAAGAGATCTTAAAGTTCATCAAGTTCCAACCCCTGTGCCATGGGCAGGGACACCTTCCACTATCCCAGGTTGCTCCAAGCCCCATCCAGCCTGGCCTTGAGCACTTTCAGGGTTGGGGCAGCCACAGCTTCTCTGGGCAACCTGTGCCAGGGCCTCAAGACCCTCATTTTTAAAAATGTCTTTTTCATATTTAATCTAATGCTTTCCTCTTTCAGTTTAAAACCATCACTCCTTGTCCACTGCTCCTTGTTCTGTCACTACAGGCCCTGGTGAAAAGACTCTTTCTGCTTTTCTTATTGGAAAAGGACCTCTGGACCCACTCAAGCAGATCCATGTCTTTCCTATACCAGGGAACCCAGGTAAGGGTGCAGTACTCCGGGTGTGGGTCTTACAGGAGTGGAGTAGAGCTGGAGCATCCCCTCCCTTGAGCCTCTGGCCACACTTCCTGTGGTGCAGCCCAGGAGGTAATCAGCCAGGATTGACTCCCTGGGACTCTTGGGCTTCCATCACTCCAGGGAAGACTGGGAAAGGATCTGTCTGAGCCTGCCTTAAGACAATGGAATAGGGAGAAGGGTTGTAGGCAAAGACTGGAACAGCCCTGGGAAACTGGGCTCAGGGCAGGAGAAGGCATGGCAAAGACAATGGCAGTGCTGAGAGGGACATAGAAATGTCTCTAGACACTTGCTCTACTGTAAGGCAGCAGAAAGAGAGAGACATCTGTCTCAGAGTTCAAACTCTGTTTTTTTCTGCATAATCTCTACATCCAAACAGTTCAGGAGACTGAAAACATGCTTGGACCTGATGGACTTGCAAATCTACTACAGTCTGGCTCTTATTCACTGGGACTTGATAAATTGCATAATAAGAAAATAATTACCCCAAAAAGTTTCGTTGCATTCAGGGCCACAGCCTGGAAATGACAGCAAACATTGCTCCAGGCTCTTGGTCTGACCTGGTTCAATAGGTGAGAAAGATCCAGTGTAGAATCACAAAATCACAGAATGGGTAAGGTTGGAAGAGACCATGGGTGGGGTCATCTGATCCAACCTCCCTGCTCAAGCAGGGTCATCCCAGAGCACAATGCCCTATTCATTATTGCCCACTTCACAGTAATGGTTTCCATTTCTCATTTGAACCACATTTTGATTCAAATTCCTCCAAAGGCATCAATGAAGCCTCATTTCTGTCCCCAAGGCCAAGGTCTCTGATATGCAGACACCCTGGATGAAGGCCTTGTAATTACATGATGCTTTTAAATGCTCTTAAGTCACTTTTAGGACAACAAAATTAATGCCCAAGAAAGCTCTGAGATTATCTCATTCTTAGTTATCCATTACTCAAGGAATGCTGGGCGAAGTGCAATGGTGTGGAATAAGAAAATCTGTATTCAAAGCCTACACATACGTTGTTTTATGCTACACCATTGTGCTTAATCCTCTGTTCAGTAAATCACACTGCAAAAATAAATTGGCATAAAATAAAATATATTCTGAAAAAGAGTAGGTAGTTCCTCCTGACTGACAGCGGCTTGCAATGCCAGGGCTTGTTCTATATTCATACTTACAAAATGCAGATTATATTTCTCTCATGCTGGCAAGACAATAACTAAGCTTCACTGCTTTTGGCATTCACTAGATTTTTGTCATACCTCCCTAATATGCCTTAAGGGTACTTGTTGATACCAAGAATTGAAACAAAGCTTATGCTTTTGGTTGCCAAGTCACTTCAGCCAGATGGAAACATAAATCTGGAGCCAGAAAATATTATTACTGTTATTTGAATTTGGAATGTAAATGGTGGCTTTGTCTTTACCCTGTAAATGTTTCTTCTGTTGTGGAAAAGCCTAACATGAGAAAATATCTATCTCCTTCAAGCTTCCTTTGTTGCTGTCCTAGCAGGTTGGCTTGAATATGTTGTGAGGTCTATAACCTAGTTATAAAATAAATATATAATAAATGAATGTCCCATGTTCCTTTACGGAATTTATTTTCTCTTCAGCTGAGGAAGGAATAACAATGAATAAAGGGTATAAGACAAAGCCAGACAAATCACAGCAGAGTACTGCACATGTATTTAACACAGAAGGATGAACATCCCTAAGAGTTCATCTCTGTGCCTTTAAATCACGACTGATTGTGTTTATGGAATACCTATTCTCATGCAACTTCAGGGGGGTTTAAGATAATACAGTGGTATATTGATATTAAGATATTATTGCTGTATTGCACAAAAGATGTTAGAAATTGTAACCATCACTTTATAGATCTATGGAATTCTAAAGTCAATAGTAAAGGTCTTAATTTGTTGGGATTGTGCTCAGGACATCTGTAAAATAGCAGTACTTTCTGATTGTTTGTGACCTTCTTATATAAATGTTATTTTCCTCTATAATTTGTCTGGGAAGATGTAATGAAAGGAGAAAAGTGACATGAAATAGAGCAAAGTATCACTGCAACAACTGAACTGCTTCAACAAAAGGAGTTGTTTCCTCTGTTTGAAATAAAAAAGACACTGGGGTACTGTTCTGAACATCAAGAAGATTTTTTACTCCTGAGACAGGAAATGAAAATTATCTTCAAAATATAATAACTTAATTAGCCAGTGTGTACCATCATGGAATCATAGAATCTCAAAATCATAGCAACTGAGAATGGTTTGGGTTGGAAGGCACATTAAGGATCTTCTGTTTCCAAACCCCCTGCCATGGGCAGGGACACCTTCCACTAGACCAGGTTGCTCCAAGCCCCATCCAACCTGGCCTTGAACACTTCCAGGAATGAGGCAGACACAACTTCTCTGTGCAATGCTGTGTATTATTTAACAGAAACTAGCTGAGTTTAACAGAGGTCATCTGATACTACACAGTGTCAGCTGAGAAGGGTGAAGCCTTCAGCAGCTCTTCTTACATCGCTGTAGTCAATGCAGCCCCATCCTGTTACGCCAGAAGCTCCTTATTCTCTCCAGGAGACACTAATCAGATTAAATTGACAGTTCCAGCCATCCTGGGTGCAGTATCAGCTTCCCCTGTTCTACAACAGGCAGCAGTGAAATAACCAGGTTCATTAATCTTTCCCCAGTGTGGGACCAGTCTGTCCTTCTTCTCTGCAGAGTGATGACTCTCAAGAAAGGTGCCATATTTTCTTCAAATGTGGAGCTGCCCACGGAAATAAAAACTGATGGGCCCGCACTGTGGGAAACACCAGCCTCCTGATTTAAACTTCGCAAATTTATCTTCTGTCCAGCCCAGTGAGACTGGAGAGAAGCAGCACCAGTCAGGCCAGGACACCACCTAAGAGAAAAAGTAAGAGTTGGGGAGAAATCACTGATGCTTTTACGTATTCCTTGCTTCCTGTTAAATAAACAACAGGAGCACTGGAGACTTTTCCTAATGCACCTGTGTCTCCAGGGATGGCTGTGCTGCTTGGGATACGTGGGGCCGGTGGTTCCGTGGCATGCAGGGTCCGCAGAGCTGCAGGACTCAGGTCCCAGCCCTCTCACCAGGCTGCCCAAGCCCCTGCATCCCTCTGGCTGTTGTCCGAGCCGGGAGCCAGATGGTCTGGGCTTCTGGAAAAGCATGAGGACCGGCGCTTCCAGGGCAATCTGCATACGTGCAGCCTTTCCAGGGCTGATCCCAGCCTTCCAGCCTGAGCAGCCCCGATGGAGCCTGGCCAGTGCCACCGTCAAAAGGCGCTGCTATGACAGACCAGATTGTCCCTCGCTGTCAGCAGCTGTCAGGGTACCCGGGGAGCGCCTTTTGCTTCGGGATCGCACGTGTACCAACACTGATGAAAGAACCCAGTGCACAGCTTCTATTTTTTTTTTTATTATTTTTTATTTTTTTTAATGGGCATATCTACGTTTCTGGCTGTCTCTCCTCATGCAGGATAAGTTTTCTAATCTGTAAAAATCCCTGTTTCCCAAAGCTCTGGAGTTCCTATGTGATGATAAAACCCGTCTCTGCGAGCACTGCAGGTTTTAGCAGCGGCTAAAAGCACCATCTAGTGGCTTCGGGGGAGTTTACGGGGAACGGAACAATTCCGGTTTGTTTGGAATCAAAATCGTCAAAATTTGAAAAGACCTCTAAGGTCATCGACTGCCACATCTACATGTCTATTAAACATTTCCAGGGATGGTGCCTCCAACGCTTCCCTTGGCAGCCTGTTCCAGTGCTTAACCACTCTTTCAGTGAAGAAATTGTTCCCAATATCCAATCTAAATATCCCTGGCACAAGTTGAGGTCATTTGCTCTTACCTTATCGCAAGGATAAGGAGAAGAGACAAGAGCCCACTCCCACCTGGCCTCACCCTCTTGTCAGGAAGTTGTGGAGAGTGAGAAGGTCCCTTCTGAGCCTCCTTTTCTCCAGGCTGAGTCCCCCCAGCTCCCTCAGCTGCTCCTCACCAGACTTGTGCTCCCGATCCTTTTCCAGCTCTGTTCCCCTCTCTGGACATGCTCCAGGCCCTCAATGTCTTTCTTGTTATGAAACAACTGAACTGGATGCAGGATTTGAGGTGTGATCTCAGCAGTGTCCAGCACAGGGAGACAGTCACTGTCCTGGTCCTGCTGGCCACACTATTTTTGATACAGGCCAGGTGCCATTGGCCTTCTTGGCCACCTGGGCACATCTGGCTTGTATTCAGCTGCTGCTGACCAGCACCTCCAGATCTTTTTCCAGCTTTCCAGCTGCTCTGGCCCAGCCTGTAGTGCTGCAGGGGTTGTTGTGACCCACATGCAGAACCTGGCATTTCTCTTTGTTGGACCTCATGCAATTTGCAGTTGATAAACTGAAGTCACAGCAGAGGTTGCAGCACCTTCCTCTGGTGTTTCTCTCCATGGAAGCTGCTGAAAGATGCTTCCTTCATGAAAGACAAGCTTGCAGGATGCACAGAAGAGCGAACCCTGCTTCACTGCAGGTTCCACACCTTACTGTCCCCCATGCCATTCCTTTGCCTCCTCACAAACAGGATAGTGGCAGTTTCATGTTTTTCTCCCAGAAACTGCCAGTAAATCCTTCAGACAGGACTTAGATACTGCAGACAGGAAAGGAGCCTTTCAAACCAGAGGAATTGTTCTGCTCTTTTCTGCCCACTCGCCACTGTCCTACCCCTCCTCCTCCCATCCCCCAAGACTTCAGTCAGTCATAGGATCATAAAACCTAAAATCAAAATAAATCAGGTCAAAAAAATCTTCCAAGATCATAAAGTCCAACCTTCATATTGGACTTCAGAACAGGATATGTTATTACTGGTGGCAAGACATAGACACAGCACTCAGCTTCGGTCTGCACCTTTCTCCAGCTGGCAGACTGAATGACCAAACTCTTTTACTTCTACCCCAACAGACATATGGATTCACCTGTCTTATAGGAGACTCATTCTCTAGAAACACATACAGAATGATTTGGGTTGGGAGGGACCTTAAATAAAGTTGTTCATCCAGTTCCAACCCCCTGCCATGGGCAGGGACACCTTCTACTAGACCAGGTTGCTTCAAGCCCCATCCAACCTTCCCTTGAGCCCTTGAAGAGATGAGGCAGCGGACACAGCTTCTCTTGGCAATCTCTGACAGGCCCTCACCATCTTTACAGGGAAGAATTTCTTCCTAATATCTAATCTAAATCTCTCCGTCTTCAGCTTAAAACCACCCCCTCTTGTCTTATTGCTATATCACTGTACCTGTCCTGCCATGGTGTCTCACTTCTATTGTATAGGATTTCCCACCCCATCCCTGCATCTAAAATGATGCAGACCTGAGGCACCTAGACATTAATACTGGAATGATGGAACTAAACACTTGAGTAGTAGATTAATGGTGGAGAAGAAGGGCAGGAATCAGAGGCCCGGCCTTTACCATCTGAGTTTATGCACACTGCTTTGTCAAACTTGAAGGCACATGCATTAAAATTTCTCTTTTCAATCAAGCAGGCACCCCTATCCACATAACTGATCTATCTCCTTGCCTTTACCCACTTCCCTATGTATTCCTGCATTGCCCTTATTATTATTATCATCTTTTATTACCAGCCTTGCTTCCTGCTGACTGGAAATGTCAAAGGTCAGCTTCAAATATTGAGATCATTAAGAAACTTGAAATTGGGATCATTAATAAACTTGTGAGGTCTCAGAAATGCCACCCCCTGTTCTCTGATGCATCTTCAAGTACTCTGTGTTGTGTAGGAGAATCACGAAAGGACTGCTTGGTGCTGGAATGCTGAGAGTAGTCATGAAGTCCTTCTTCTAAACAAAGTATTGGCTGTGGCGTAATTCCAGTTTTCTTCCCAGTCATTTTCAGACTCAGTAAGAATTTCAGCACATTTCTCACCTGATCACACAGAGCAGTTTGGAGTCAGCCTCATTTCAATGGCTTGGGCTTCATTTCTTCAGCAAGAGATGTCAAAATCTCATGGAAATCATTGGTCTCGCCAGTCCAAGGAACTTCTACTGAAAAAAACCCTACTTCTTTTCTGTAATCCAGCTACTGGACTAAGAGGAATTAACAAGGGTAGTGATCCCCCTCAGGCTGGAAAATCCATGAACTTTGATTCTTGCCAGTTGGCTGCTTCAGTGGTAGGTCAGTTCCTTTATGGAGGTGGGATTTGAAATTGCGATAATGAAATCAGTTGCAATAAATGACACAGGTTAAGAACATAAACAGTCCGTATTTTTCATATAAGATGCAAGAGGAACGTATCTTGCTCAACTGCTAATTACCAAAAGATATTTAAACTTTTCTTAAATCAAAAAATATTTAAATAAAGTATTTCTGTCCATATGACTGTTATATAATTACAGCAACACATAGTTAACACTTTGCCAGATTAAGTTAATTAAACAACTACTGCTTATAAATTTTTAATAGGTTTCTTTTTAAACTCTCTAACCTAGAAAAAATTCTTGCCTTCTTTCTCTGTAATACTCCCTATCTGGTCTGTGGGTTAGGTTTTTGGCTGGCTAAATCTAAGCAGAAGTCCAAAAATCAGGCAAAAAAGCAGACAAGGTACCTTTAGTATACTGAGACACACACACTCTTTGGTGATATAAGCTTAGCCAAGAGGCATCTCTTAAGCTTCTTGTAACTCTTTTTGAGGTGAAAAAGCAGGTCTTGGAGCATAAACAACAACATGAGTAACAGTAATTAATGACTGTGGTCTCTAAGCCTAGCTGGAAGTGTGAACTGAGGCGACATTTGTGTGAAACAGCAGCTCCTGCCTTCTGCTGAGTTACAGAATCAGCTTGAGCCAGGGAGTAAAAGGAGGTTGAAGGTGTAAGGATAGGGTGATGAGAGAGGAGAAAGGGGGAGCAAGAGACACAGGAAAGCATTTTGGTGGAAGGGCATTCCAGAATCAGTAGGGACAGTAACCTTCCTGATACAGTATAATTCCCTGGCTTTTCACTGGGAAAGACTGGATATGTCCCAGCTGAACTGCTTTCAGTTGTGCAGGAGAGCAGTACCCTGGATCCCAAACCTGCTAATATAATTCAGGAGTGAGTACAAGAAGCAAACATGTTATTCAGGAAAACAACCTGTTCTAATCTGTGTTTGTCTTTAAGCTGCTGAAGGTGACAGCAGTTAAGCACATGCTTGATTGGGGAGGTACACACATCCTTAGAAGCATACACAGATCTTAGATTTTGCCTGAATTTTTCCTCAATACAAGTTTTTGGGTTTATTAGTACAGTTACAGCATCACATATGGGTAGCTTTACAAGGCAAAGATGAACCCAGTGCAGAGAGAATGGAGAGGCAGAAAAATCACAGCAAAACATGAAGATCAGTCCACGCTGACTTCATCTGCAGAATTTTACTTAATACTTAAATTAAATTAATCCTCATTCTGGGGTAGCTTAATTCTTGTGATCTTTGCCTTAGCAACACTTTCTTTCCTTTTTCATTCTGCTTTCCCATTGTAGTGAAACACATGCAAATTCTGATACAGAACAATCTGATTTCTTATGCCTTTGAAACCCTAAACTCTGCCGACAAGACAGCTTAATGCTGATTTGTCAATAGTTGATATCTGATGCACGGAGAAAATGCAGATATAAGACAAAATGTGATGGCTTTAGAGAGAGATTGAACTTAATCTGTTCTGTCTGAATGTAAAGACATTTGAAGTTTCAAAGTGCTCTCTCAAAAACATTTCACCAGACAGCACATAATCTTTAGGGGTGTTAAAATCAAGGAAAATACTGGAAAATAAAAATATAGCCCAATCACAAGCCACAGAATAGTGTGAAGTGGGGTGAGATCCTTCTACAAGAAACATCGCTTCAGGTGAGTGAGGGTCCTTTCTGGAACGTAATAAAATCAGGAATATTTAAAGGATGGACAAAAAATTTTATTACAGACAGATTGGCTAGCTGTGCAGGTTGGAGTAGAAAAGATCCTTTGAATCCTAAAAAAGCAAAATGCAGAATTAGCAGAGAAAAAAAACCCTTTAACTGCTCCTCCCATCATCACTGCCCAGCATCACATGTGTTCCTACATCACATCACATACTGGTCATGAAGATACAGAAATTTCCCTATGCCAGCCCTCTCCCATGTTGTCTACCCATGGGCTCTGGGAACAAAGAATTGACTCACCAAAATTAGTTTAATATTTTTGTTAAAACTACAAAATAAAATTTTTTCTTTGGAAAGGTGAAGAGTACGCAGACATAACTGCGCGAGGTTTCACAACCAAAGGCCATGGACCAGAGAGTTATCCCTCAAAAAGATGCCTTGAAAGCCTGTGGTCTGACAGATAAATTGACTGATTGCTCAATTATTCATTTTATGTGCAGCTTTGTTAAGAGAAGAACAGCACATTCTTTGTCCTATCAGCACTTAGTGTAAGATTCTGACTCTTAGAGGGTTTAGGCTCTTGACTCCTCTACAGATGTTGGAAAACAGGAGCTGGAAACAAACCTGAGCGCTAAATACCTGCTGAGTATTTGGTACTTGCATAGTTCAGGGGAGGAATCTGGGCAGAAAAGCCCATTTTCAAAAAGGAGCCACCACAGAAGTTGAATACTATTTTATGGGGAAGGAGCTATCTGACTTGGCTTCATTACAGATTCACACATTCAATCACACCAACATCACTTTTCAAATACCATCTCTTACAAATGGATGTTGTTAACTTTTCCCGACAGTAAAGGCACAGCATGTGATTTTCATCCATCAGAGGAAGCTTAATAAATCAACCAGTACATTACAGCTTCACGCCAAGTTAGCACCTTCATCATGGAATGAAATTAGCAAAGCAAATACACTGGCTAATTGTGAAATATGCTAATTACCAGCTCAACCCGTGAAATAAGGCATGAGTGATGTGTGACGAGCTTTGTACAGAGTCGTGAACGCTTGGAAATGCGACACTTAAATAAAGTCTAAAACTGCTTATGCAGAGAGAAAGGAGAACAGACAGGGCTAGGGAACAGGCATGGTGGAAAAATATTTTCATAAGAAGTTTGAAACCTTTTCGCTTCTGCTACTCTCATGGGATTAAAGGCTGGGAGTAGGGAAATGCGCTGATAACAGGCTACAGACCATTTTCCATCTATTTCACACCAATCTGAATCTATTCAAGGTCATTACCAAAGAGAACTGAGCTACCAGTTTGGGATAAATTCACAAGTTGGCACAGTTTGACTTGAAGTCAACAGCATGGTGGTTTTCCATTGGTAGAGAATTTGTCTTTTTATTTGATGAATTCAGACTCTTTTGCTCACCAACCAGGCACTGACAGTTGGGCTTTGCAAATGTCTTCGTTATTGAGAACAGGAAGATGATTCACCAGCCTAGGGCTTTCTTTGCCATTCACCTTGGCTCCTCTGGAGACTCTTATTTCTGTTTCTACACAAATCTCCTACTTGTGTTTTTGTACTTGTCTTCTAAATTATGTAGTGTTTTCTCTATTTAAACTCCTCCTCCCCAGATTTTCATCCTGCTAGAGGAGGGGGAAAAAGGCTCTGAGAGAAGGATAAAGTCTTACTGTGGTTCATCAAGAAGGGAAGGCTTCACAGACACAGAGAATGAGCCGTGTTTTATATGGTTTTCCATTTAGTGCCCAACAGTTCTTCCCCTCTGCTCTGCTGTTGTGAAACCCCACCTGGAATACTGCATCCAGCTCTGGGGCCCGCTCACAAGAAGGATGCTCACTTGTTGGAACGAGTTCAGAGGAGGCCACCCACATGATCAAAGGACTATCTCTGCTATGAGGACAGGCTGAGAGAGTTGGAGTTGTTGAGTACAGAAGGCTCCGAAGAGAACTTAAAACCACTTCCAGATCCTAAAAGGGCTCCATGAGAACTGGAGAGGGACTTTTTGCAAGGGCATGGAGAGACAGGACAAGGGGAAATAGCTTTAAGGTGAAAGAGGGCAGGTTTGGATTAGATATTAAGATGAAATTCTTCCCTGTGGGGGTGGTGAGGGCCTGGCACAGACTGCCAACAGAAGCAGTGGCTGTCCCATGCCTAGAAGTGCTCAAGGCCAGGCTGGCTGGGGCTTGGAGCAACCTGGGCTAGTGGAAGGTGTCCCTGCCCATGGCAGGAGTGTGGAACAAGATGATCCTTGAGGTCCCTTCCAACCCAAGCCATTCTGTGATTCTGTGATTCTATGACTCTATGGCTCTATGATTCCATGATAACTCTTATCTCTCCAACTCTTTCTGTAGAGGTTGACTCACAAAGTTTACTCACATGTAGGGTTGAGGTTCAGAGCCAAACCTTCAGAGGCTTTGAAGATGTCTGAAAATGGCCTTATATTTTGATTTCTGAATATGGGATTAAGCCTTATTCTGTAACAAACAAGAAAATTCTATATCTTTGAAAATTCCCTTCAGAAAATTGGTACCTGGAGCATTCCCAGCTATCCATTAGATTGGCATAAGTTCTCATGCCAATCTAATGGATTGCATTCTCATTCTTTTTTTTTTTAAAAAACCTAAAAAACATAATAGTAACTCCATGATCACTTTCATTCCCACAGCACAATGCTGTTGCCAGAACATCCCATCCCCAGCTTTTTACACACCTACCTTCCCTCATGTCAACATATGTGTGATGGGTGATTGTAAACTGGAGTCAAATTGCACCAGCTCTTTGCCTCCAGAAACCACAGAACAAAATAATGGATGACCAGGACGAGTGGAAAGTAGCTTGAAAGTTGTGTGAGGGGAGGTTTAAGTTCAATATTAGGAATAAGTTCTTCACCCAGGGGGTGACTGGGCACTGGAATAGGCTCCCCAGGGAAGTGGTCACGGCCCCAAAGCTGAGAGAGCTCAAGAAGAATTTCTACAACGCTCTCAGGCACAGGGTGGGATTTGGAGCGTCATGTTCAAGGCCAGGAGTGGGAATCAATGATCCTTGTGCGTCCCTTCCAACACAGCATATTCTATAAATCTATGATTCCGTGAAATATTAATGACCCTGTTATGTTCCTAACCAGACAATCTGAGAGGCAGAATTCTGGCAGAAGTCAGCTGCTGGCTTATACCAATACAGAACGGTTCAGGTTGGAAGGGATCACAGTGACTCATCTGGTCTAACCCCTCACTCAAGCAGAATTACCCAGAGCACAGGGCATGGGTTTGCATCCAGACAGTTCTGGAATATCTCCAGTGAGGGAGACTCCACACCCACTCTGGACAATCTGTTCCAGTGCTTGGTCACTGCCCAGGACAGAAGTTCTGCCTCATGTTCATGTGGAACTTGGTGGGAGTCAGTTCCTGCCCATTCCTCTGGTGTCATTGCTGGGCCCCACAGAGCAGAGCCTGGGCCCTGCCCTGAACCCTCCCTGCAGACAGGGACATACAGGGATGAGGGCCCCTCTCAGCTGTGTCTCCTCTCGAGGCTGAACAGCCCCAGCTCCCTGAGCCTTTTCTTGTCAGGGAGATGCTCCAGTTCCTTCATCATCTTTGTCACCCTGCACTGGACCTACTCCAGGAGCCCCATGTCTCTCTGTTCCCAAGGAGCCCAGAACTGGACACGGCACTCCAGATGTGCTTCAGCAGGGCTGAGCAGATGGGCAGGATCACCTTCCTCAGCCTGATGGGACACAACTAGCAGGATTTTGTTAAGTGTATTTCACAGAGTCCCATGAAATGTTGGCAGCAAATAAAATCCAAGTTTTATTTTTTAGCAGGACCTCTGATTCACGTTTTGCTTCCTGGGGGATTGTCTTGTAGTTGCAGAGCAAGGAGCGCTTAAAATAAACACACATGAGTTTTATGAATAGAAGTGCTAATTTCCAATTCATTACTTTTTTTTTTTAATGTTGCATCTTGAAGGATTAAATAGCTGAGCCAATTTATCAAAAGTTTGCTGCTGCATCCCAGCAAGAGAATGCCCACCCCTGGAAGTGTTCAAAGCCAGTCTGGATGTGGCTCCGAGCAACCTGGTTTAGAGGAAGGTGTTCCAGCTTGTGGCAGGGTGTTGGAACAAAATGGGCTTTACAGTCCCTTCCAACCCAAAACATTCTGTGATTCTATGATTCTATGCCTCACCCTGTTGTGAAGGGCTGAAAGTTACTTCTGTCATAGAATCATTAAGATAGAATTAAGATAGGGAAACACCTTTAAGATCATGAAGTGCAATTGCCAACCCAGACCACCACCATGGTCACCATCAAACCATGTCCTTAAGTGACATATCCACATATTGTTTGAACACTTCCAGGAATAACGACTCCACAGCTTCTCTGGGCACTCTGCTCCAGTGCTTTACTACACTTTCCATGAATAATTTTTCCTAATATCCGATCTAAACCTCCCCTGTCACAACTTGAGGTCTTTTCCTCTATTTCTCGTACTTGTTCCCTGGGAGAAGAGATTGACCCCTACCTGGCTGCACACTCTTGTCAGGGAGTTGTAGAGAGCGAGAAGATCCCCCTCAGCCTCCTTTTCTCCAGGCTGAGCCTCCCCAGCTCCCTCAGCTGCTTCTCACCAGACTTGTGCTCCAGACCCTTCCCCAGCTCCATTCCCTTCTCTGGACATGCTCCAGCCCCACAATGTCTTTCAGACACAGCCCAAAGCAAATGAGATTTCAAACTCTGCTATATTGTGGAATTAGACTTTATTAACTTCATTTTCTTCTCATTTGCTGGTGGCCTGAATCAGTCACTGAAGTCATGCCTGCATGAAGCTGATCAGTCTGACAGGAGACTCAGGCGTGAGATTTTAGCATTTGGAATTTTAGGTGTATAAGAGACATGGGGGGGGGGAGCAGAATGATGTAAAGAGACCCAGTGTATTTAGAGGAACTTACATGTTCTTCAGTGCATTTCCCTTGACAGTTTGCAGAAATACAGTGAGTCAGCTGTCATCATATAATATATTAGTATAAAACAGTGTAAAAAGGGACAATATGCTTAGGCACTGATTAAAGAGAAAAGGGGAAAGGAAAAAAAACTCCAAACAACCAAGCTCTTTGTTAGTGAAAGGGAATTGTGTGAAAGTTTGGAAATGTGCCTCCGCTCAACTTCAGGAATTAGTTTTGAATTAGTTGGAAGTATTTTCATTCTGGCTGCAAACCAGCCCAAAGACCACCTGCTGTGAAATAAAGGAGCACAGACCAGCGGTTATTGTAGCAATAGCCATAAGTTTATTGCTTATGGGTACTAAACTTAAATCTTAGTAATTTTGAATTACTGAGTTAGCTTAGATTTATGGAGATGCAGGATCATTTAGAACTGCAGTCATTCCAGAAGGGTATATTATCTAAACCAATTTTCTTATAGTGATGCAATTGCAATACCATAGTTACGGTTGTATCAGCCTTTCCATTATGAACTCCTATTTTCAGGGGCTTGTAATTTGACCATAAAAATTCACTCCTTGTTGAAACGTGGCATACAAGGTCTGAGATGAACAGCTCTTTCTTTTTTTTTTTTCAAAATTTAAAGACAAAAAAATTAGATCTGCTCAGCCACTTCTAATGCTCCAAATCTACCAACAGCAACAGTGACCAAGCAGAAGTTGGCTGTTTGACACCCTTCAGTGTCCTTTTACCGTAATTCAGAGAAGACTCTTCTTGGCAGTTAGAACATGGCAAATTCTAGTGGAAGGTGTCCCTGCCCATGGCAGGGGGGCTGAATTAGGTGATTTTTAAGGTGTCTTCCAAACCAAATTGTTCTAAGATCCTGCAATTGTATGAAAATGCTCCTGTGGTGTGATGAGGAGGAAAACCAATTGTACACATTTTTAGAACCACTTGGGGGAAGATTTGCACTTCTGTGTAGCTTCTCTAACGTGTGTGGATGAGACTTCAAGATTCATATAACAAACAACTTTTTAAGACTCTCTAAATGCAAAAAGATGGCTTAAATTTTAGAAAGCTTTAGAAAGTGAAGCAGTAGAAGCATTATCAACCTCTTTCTGCAAAAATTCCCATGACTGTAATTGAGCTAAAATATTCATGTTTACCCAAATTATTTCAACATTGATTCAATTTATTAATTTTAATTCTGATTTATTTATAAGCATTCCCTCATAAAAGAGGGATGCTGATATATTAGCTCAGTCCGTTCATTTCTGATGTCCCTCTCTATCCACTAGAAGGCACACCTTACATTCTGATTAATGTATTTACAAACTGGAGATTTATTCTAAACCATGTTTAAAAGCACTTTTTTTCCATCTGATCTCACAATAATGCAGATAAGGCCTGACATTTCAACCAACACAAAATATATTAGTTTTGGCTTTAGCATTAAATGAATCTAGCAGTGATTATTTTGCCTCCGGCTGCTAATTATTGCCATGCAGTATTTGAGAAATACTTAAAACCATGGACTGTGTAAACCTACAGCAAAGTTTGCTAAGTCACAGTTGGATGAAGCACCTGCCCAGCAATTGCTTGGAAAAAGACTTTGCTTAATCTCATGGTGCATTTAGCTGCAACTGAGACTCTGGAAAATCACTCCTATGTAAGCAGTTCTTTAAACTATGAGAAGGATTTGTATTTTTGTTTATATCTCCTGTGGTTAATAGGCCGTAGAAATGGAAGTTTTTGGTCAGCCTCGGAAAGGACGTCACACACTCCTATTCCTTGAGGGGTTGATCTGATGTTCAAGGAATTCAGTGACAAAATGCCTATTGATAGCAAAGAATTGAGATTAAATCAACAACAATAATAAAAACCCACACACAGTGTATTGTATTCCTAAAAATCTGGACCCTGACTTGATTTAGAAAGTGAAAATTACAGCATCAGACATGCATTTCACAGCTATCTAAAATAAATGTTTCTGATGAGGAATAAGAATAGGTGTCAGCCCTAAGATCTAAGGTACAAATCTGTGTCTGATTTATGCAAATTAGTATTTCTTAATGTATAAAATAGTGAAACTTCTTTTTCTATTTTTGAGACTGTCATATTTTTTTAAATCCTCTGAAACTGACTTTTATTTAATCCCGTAATTATGAACAAAGTTGGCAAAAATTTGAAGTAGCTTAAAAAGCTAGGGATAACAACAGGATTTATTTCTGCTAGCATCTGGATCTTTAACCTCAAGCATATAAACTTTTATACTAGCCAAACAATTTACAGTGCTTACAGTTTACTTTATTCAGCCAGAATATCTCAAAACCAAAATAGAAATGTACAGAAAATTATTTGCCATCCATGGGGTCCTGAAAAGTGCTGCTGAACTATGTGATCATGGGATTATCTGAATAGTTAGGGTTGGAAAGGACCTTAAAAATCCTCCAATTTCAACTCCCTTCCATGGGCAGGGACACCTTCCACTATCCCAGGTTGCTCCAAGCCCTGTCCAACCTGGCCCTGAACATTTCCAGGGCTGGAAGTGATGTCTTGAAAGAAATTTTTCTGCAGACTTAAATACATAACTTTAATCAAGCGAACTTGGCAATCTTGGTTTAACGCTGAGCTCTTGAAATATTTTACTGTTATCATTTCAAGATTGCATTACAGGCTTTATAATCGATATAATTAAAGACCTCTGTAATTGTACTTGTATTGGTGCCCTTGAGACTGGGCAATTTTCAAAGGTCAGCTCTGATGACGACATTTTTCTTAGAATAGAAACATCAACTCTAGGTAAGATCAAGGAACTATCAGCTTTTCTATCTACAAAAATCAAGGCTTGGAAGAATCACAAATTGGAGGCATCCTTCAGATTTAGAAAATGAATTTTACATCCAATACAGTTCTGTAGGTGAAAAAAAATGAATTAGATATTCAAAGAAGTTGGTTGGTCTCTCTAGATACCGCAGCATCTCGAAGGACCAATTCAGA
This sequence comes from Eulacestoma nigropectus, assembly GCA_013397775.1. Lineage (NCBI taxonomy): Eukaryota > Metazoa > Chordata > Aves > Passeriformes > Eulacestoma > Eulacestoma nigropectus. Next base: position 1,701,442 of record VZTE01002905.1, read on the forward strand.
GTTATTTGTCTCCCTTATTCAGGGGTTAGTTTGATGATGGCATGAGCAGAGCTTCAGTTTCAGTGGACTTTGCCCCCAGTCTATTAGGTGACACCTCAGTGGAAAACCCAGGAATTCCCAGCAGGTGGAATTGGCCTGCACTTTCCTAATTCCATATAAAATTTATTGAATCTATATAAAATATACTGAACATTTAAGACTGCATGGGGTTTTTTTATGCTCTCTCTGAAGGCAGTGTGACAGAGGTGAATAACTCAAAATCAGAACTGGCAGAAAAGTGCCTCTAAACCATGATAATTTTAAATTTTCACACTATTTTCCCAATTCTGGTACAAGATGAGAGAGTGAAACAGCAAAGATTTTTTTACTAGACAAAATAAAACAAAATAGATACTATTTTGGATCAGGTCAAAAATTTGTTTTCATCCTTTTAAAGCATTTTGTTTCCAAACCAGGTTTTTTTTACACATTCTTAAGTGGCAAATTAACTCACAGTTTGGAATGCTCTTGAGATAGAAAAATCCTTGAAAATGGTACTTTCTCACACACTAAAAATTTGTTTCTGTGAAATTGGCATATTCTAATATTCTGTTTTGGGGGAAAAAATAAAAAAGCTTCAGTTGGAAAATTTCTGAACAGAATCACTAAAAATATATGGCTATTGGGAAAGGTGGCAAGAAAGATTTGGATGGCAGCTTATCTTTCCCGTTGATTTTTACCCAGTTTTGGTTTGGCCACTGTCAGTGAGAGGACACTCATCTTTGTCAGGAGTTAATCTAGCTCTTGTTTTCAGGTATTCCATCTTCATTTCTCATACTGCCTACTGCCTTCTTCCCATATGGAAGATTTATTCACACATGCTTCTTGCTTCCTCAGCAAAACAGGGAGCTGAATTCTCATGGGATCTCACCTTACAGATCTGATATCTTTTATTCTTGCTTTCCACACTGGGCAAGAACAATAGTTTATATTTTATTTTATTTAATTTTAGTATTCTTATCCTAAAATTCATTGCTGTGGTTTAAAATCTTGGTTTAAAAAAAAAAAAAAAAGTGTGATAGCATTGGCAAAAATAACCACATTTATCAAAGACAAACAGGGGTGCTGGAAATGGACGATCTTTTGAGACCCTTCCAGCCCAAACCATTCTGTGATTCTATGATTTGGAGAGTTGGAAAAATTCTTGTGCTTATTTCAAGCCACGCAAAAAATTCCATTGATTGTGTAAAGAAAATAGGGATCATCTTAAGGCTAGGCATGGATTTACATTAAGGGACAAATCAGCATCAGCAAGTAAAATGGACCACGGACCTTTCACTAGAGGGACATGGCATTATGGAATGATAGTTGCTCCCAGACAAAGCTGTGTTGAGGAATCTGCTAACAAAGGGTGGGAAGACTGTGGGACCCAGTCCAAATCTGTGCCGTGGAGCTGGTTTTCTTGTTTGTATAGATGTAGGAATTGGGTGCTGTTCTTTTCTATTTTTTTTTAATATATATTTTACATAGAAATAAAACCTCAATAAACAAACTCCACCTGCTTATGTCTGTTTCCCCGTTTGCTAATGGGCATAAAAATCTTGACCTCTTTTGCAAAGATCCTTGAAATCTGCTGACAGAAAGTGCTATATGTCAGCAAAGTTTTTTTGTCAGCATTATGAACATAATCATATCTAAGGACAACAAATTTAGATCACAATGTCATTGCTAAGGAGTGAAATGACTTTGGCACCACTCCCTGCAATGTAGAACTGTTGGTGTGATTAGGGCCAATAAAGTTGGGATAACTTTGGTTCTTCCATCCAAAAATGTAGCTTGCTGGCAAGTAGAAAACTGGCTGAACCTCTGCATAATACTGCATGCACAGCTGTATAGATTATGTGCCATGGTTTTTCCATCAGTAAAACAGGGCCACGAGTCCAATTCTTCATGACTGGACTAACGTTGAAAGGGAATTCAATAAGAAGAAAAAAAAAAGGCATTACCTTGAAACAAGAACTTAAATATTATTTTTGCCAGGATATCTTTGCTGCTTTTTCTTCATACGAATCCAATAAAGTGCAAAATAGTAGCATTAGTTTATTTATTACTACAGGGATCAGAAACCCTTGTTCTGATCCAGAACTCTACTGAGACATGCAAAAAAAAAAAAAAGGCCTAAAGACAGAGAATGAGCTAGAGTGTGCTCAGTATTCTAAGGAACTGAGAAAAGGTCTCTCAGGGAGTGGCATATCCAGGGTGCAATATGTGCCTAGGATCACTGTTTTAGGAAAGCACCAAATATTTCTATAAAAACATTCTCTTTCTCTCTATTTCTTCTAACCTTTTAACCTTAGACACCATTTAGGTGTCTAAATGACCATGGAAAAAAAGACAGAATCCTCTGGAATTTCCCTCTTCATCTGCTGAGACCTGGGGTCTAAAGATAAAAATATTCTAAAAAGCATGGTAAGGGAAGGTTTAGAGGGACTGGAAGAAACTGGAACAAGGCAACTACAGAAAATAAAGAAAGTATAACCTGATTTCAAGAAAAACATCTTGGATTTTCTTGGTTAACTTAGCAAAAAGACCCAAGAAATATGACTCTGGGAAGCTGTTTCTGATATATGACTAAAAAGGATAATAACAAGACTCAAATTCACTTAGTGGAGGATTTAAGAGTCAATTCTGAATGGTACAATAAGGAACAGTGAAAAATGAACTTCTTTATTTATGAAGTCAAGTGTGATATAACTTTACACTGAGTGGTCAGATGTATCATTAACATGTTCCAGCTTGTTAATTTATTATTCTTTGAATAAAGATCTGAATTTGTAATGCTAAGTACCACAACAATCTGAATTAGAGACCAAACGTTCTTCGTAGCTGTAATGTGTTAATATTTAATCTTCACTTCCTTCAGAAAATATTAAAATTTATAGCTAAGACTTTGAATAATCTTGTTTTGAATAAATGCTGAGGTTAGACACCACAGTTAGTGCCTGCAAAGACAGGCCAGCACTGGGTGTCTCAAACTGTCATGACCAGGTAGCCTTACCTTGCTTAAATCATTGCTTACATTAACAGTAACCAAATAGCCCAAAAGGCAAAACGAATAAACACACCAGAGAGTGGAGTCAATGTTGATGTCTTCTTTGAAAAAATAAATAAATTAATAAATAAAATCAGTTGTCTTCTAGGAAAAATTAATTTTCTTGTTCAGCTTAGACCATTTCACCTGTTTATGTTTGTTCTTTTTCACTGTACTTTTATCCATAACTCTAAATTAAATTTTCTTTCAATGAGTTCTCAGTGTTATGACTTAATTGTTAATTTCTCCCAAATTCAGTGACCTTTTGTCCTGTCCACTGATTCTGCCAATCTAAACTGAGACATTTCTTTACTAGAACCAGTATGCCTGTCCCTGTTCATTTTTTTTCCCTCTGCTGAAATCATTATCCAACCAAATGTGCTGCAGTCCCCTGGTTTGAGATCCACTTCACTCTGATTCTCTGTGATTTTTTCCACCATAAATTTAGATTCAGAATTCCCTGCCCAGTAGGAGAGGGAGGAAAGATGCGTGCTGGTCATTTGTATATTTTAACAGACAGAGCTGCTTTTGCTGTGCAGCTGTCGATGCAGAAGAAATATTCTTTAGGGTAAAGCACTGGGCTGGGCAAAAAAGCCTGTGAAGCCTTCCATCTCTTCCACTCCTGCTTTTCCACCAATCAGAACACAAGAAATTGTCATTGGTATAAGATTATCTACCCTCCATTGTCACAAGAACAGATATCTCTGGTGAGTCCTGGAAAGCTCAGCTCCTCCAGACACTAAAATCCTTTCTATTTTAATACTCCAAGAGCAGGTGACTGTGCTTTTCAACTGCTGGGATTTTGCTAATCAAACAGATAGGATTCAATTTTGCACTAGACCCATAAAGCAGAAAGATTCTAACTCAATGGTCAGTTGTGGCATCTGCTGCAGCAAAACTCCACATATTCTTTCTGGAAGAAATCAAGGATTAAGATTGTATTAAATTCTACTTCTTTTCCAAACCAGGTATTTACTACCATAAAAAATAACAAAGAGTGATAAAGAAAGAAATAAAAGTTGTAAATCTGTTACTGGAGATGGTAGAATAGTAAGATTTATCTGTGTATTTTTAATTGACTAAAAATCAGATATACAGGAATGTTACTAATTCAAAGTATATTGATATCATAGAGCTCTGAAAGCTAACCTGAACATGGAGGCTGTTAACGAGGAAAAACAAAAGCCATCTTGAGTGAGTTATTCATCATGCCACAGTGCATAATATCTAATGTAGAATATTCCCCTGAAGCTGTCCCATTTTGTTAAGGGTAAGGAAATATTGATGATTAGCTTATACTGAACACACAAGTATTAGAAAACTAAACACAGATGTGAAAATTCCAGTGTGACTGTATTTACTGAGCTGAAGTAACAAGGATTCATCCTGTCTTTTTGTAATGGTGCCTAATATGTCTGATTTTCCTTTATATTTATGTTTTTCAGGTTTCAGGTTCTGAGCATGGGGATTTGATGTGTCTATTCAATTAAACTGTGTCCAAAATTGCTATGAGGAAGGAGGCAATTCCTGAGTCAAAGGCAGCAGCACCAAAATATTGACAAGAAAATTAAAAAAAATAGGAACAGAAGACACAGAGGGCAAATAGCAATATTTTATATACAATGGACTGCAGGGAAATATCAGCGAGTCAGTAACTCTCTCCATATACCCAACCTTTTGTTCTGATCACTGCTGTGTGACCCAGAGCATATTTATCAACCTTGAAAGTTTTAATTTAACTCTTATTTCAGTTCCCCTGATACATTTGCAGAGCTACATTTCCCACCATGCTCATTGTTAGAGCATAACTCAGTTATTCATATTCTTCACTCCTCAATGCAAAATGCCACATCTCTTTTTTTCCCTTTTCATTTATTTTGTATTTTATGAGCTCTGTCCAACAATGCTGCCCACATATTTTAAAAGTGGCAACATAAGGAGTTATTTGCAAGAAGTCTTGAACACCATCAAGGACACCTGCTTGCAGGATTGTATTAAACTGAGATCAGCCAACATTACAGTGTATTTCGGCACTGGAATCAGCCAAAAATATGTCCCTAGCAGTGCTATTTTCATTATTCAGACCTTCACCCAAAATCTGTGTAACTGCCTCTTAAATTAATTTTCACACTTGCCTGTCTCTATAACTAGCTGCAGCAGTGTGCTGTGTATTTTAACTACAAGGAAGTGTTGCAGGTAGAAGATTTCTCCCTGAAGTCACTCGAATCCTCCTTAAATTCAAGCCACGGTCTCTCAGTCCCACGCTTGCAGTGGGGGGCACCTGTCATCTTTTTCATCACGGCAAGCTGTGCCCTAGATTCTGCACCCCCTCCCCTTCCCACCATACAGGTACGTGTGAGTGTGTGTTCTTTTCCCACTGAATTTTTTATTCAATAAATAAATAAAACTTTCCTGAAGTTGCTAAGGTCTCAAAGGTGTGGGAACTTGTAATATGAAAAAAAAAAAAAAGAATAAAAAAGAAAAAAGAAAAGAAAAGATAAAAAAAAAAAGAGTTCAAAGACAGCCAGCCAAGGTAGAAAGGAAAATATCTGTTCTGCGGGACATGACAGGAAAATGGAGTTGTTCTAGACTAACATCAGTGGAAGGGATGGGGAATATTATTAAAGTTTAAATAAATATCATCTTGATCTTATGCATTTGGGCCAAAGTCATGTGGGTTTGCTGCAAAGCCTAGAAGGAGAACCCAAATTCTTGGGGGGGTGCTACAAACTTTCTCTGGTAGCAACATACAGATTTTCCAGGAAGGCAATAATTAATGGTACCATAAGGAAATTATCTCTTTCCTTCCCGTAAGATGCAGGTGTGCTGGATTCCTCTTCCTCTTAGCTGATGTACAGACTAGGATTTTCTACTACATTAAGCATAACTTACAGATCAGCATCAGCTTTTCCTAAAATCAGACGAAATCTCAGAGTTTTCAGTGATTTCACAGAATCATTAAACTTGGAAAAGACCTCCAAGACCATCGAGTCCAAACATTTACCCAGCATCACTGTGTCCAACCCTTAACTACATCTTCAGGAGCCACATCCACATGCCTTTTGAGCAATTGCAGGAATGGTGATTCCACCACTTCCCTGGGCAGCCTGTTCCAATGCCTGAACAATGCTTTGCCCCTCTTTTGCCAAGTCCCATAAGCTGAGGCCATTGCATAGCCTCCTTTATTATGTGGGACATCACATGAAACCCTTTTGGACTCAAACATAGTGCTAACATTCTGTATCTACAGCTCTCATGTCTCTATCACAGCAACCATAAGATGTCTTAGAAGCAGAGAAAAATAATTTTGAGACTACTGCCTACAAATAATTTTCACCACTAACTTCAGGTTTGGAGCAACCTGGTCTAGTGGAAGGTGTCCTTGCAGGGGGTTGGAACGAGATGATCTTTAAGGTTCCTTCCAACCCAAACCATTCCTCAGTTCTGTGATTCCATCTAAACAAGAAGCAACAAACAGAAGCAGTTTGTCCCTACCCTACTTTGAGTAGCCTTTCCTCTCCACCTTTCTGTGTGGAGCACAGATTTCAGTCCTTCACAAAATGCTTCCTCACTGAAGGCCAAATATTCAACATCCAAATCTTTTGATTTTGGAATGGGAGCAGCAGAGAATCGGCAAGTTTCCATTCAGGCAACCCAGGACCTCCTAAAAAGATTTTTTGAAATATGAGGAAGTCCTATACATTAAAATTTCCATTTTTATCTAAGACCAACACTGATGATGAAATACCTTTTTTGTTCTGTCTCTGGACTGATAAAAAATCCACTTATTTGTTGATATGTTTTTGATTGTGGGCCCAAAGTAAGCATTTGAAATGTGTCTGTGAAATGTCTCAAAGTGATGTTGGTAGGCAGCCAGTGTCAAGGACGTCTTTGAGGTTTATTTTGGGTCCTTAAAGAATTCCATTATTAGGATATTGCCTGGCTTAAATTATAAGTATTTTTAAATAAAGAGTTTAAATTAGAAATAATTTTATCTGAATTAAACTATAAATAATTTTCTTGGAGAAGACACATATCCAAAATGGATAACACTTCCTTCTTGCTAGTCTTTAATCACAGTCATCTTAAAGCTCTGCCTGGATAGAATTCTCTCATTGGTGTTTCTCATATCTTCCTTATGTTGCCACAGTCTGATGGCTTGGTGAATCCCTGCAATGTGGTTCAGAAGGGTTGTTTAAAGTTTATGATTTATAGTGGCCCAGTTCAGGAGATGTGACTTCTTTTACTTACCTGTTTGTAGCTTCAGGTGCTACAGGTCACCTCAGGGGCTTCTTCTCATGCTGGTTTCTTGGTTAAAAACGGGAGTGTCCTTGGGATCTGAGCTTTTTGGGCAATGCTGAATGCAGCGGGGCTTGAGTTCACATCCTTGAGATGCTTTCATAGCATGAGCAACCAGCAAGAGCAGGCTAATGATGTAGAGGGCTTACCCTGGGCTTCTGCAAAAGGGGAATTTGACCAGCTGAAAAAATCTCATACTGAAGTAAAAGGAACCTCTGAAATCTGATGCTGCTATCATACTTCCAGCACACACTAAATAATCTTTTCCACCCTCCATGTGGAAATTTTCCAGATGAGATTTCTAAAGCCATTGTCTTTTGCCAGATATTTAATTTTTTTTTAATTATTCTTTTGCATCCATCTAATTCTGCTGAACTCATAAGGGAACTGAAAACAAACAAACAAATTTAAAAAGAATGAGACAGAGAAAGAAGTTTAAAAAAAAGACAAACAAACCCATCAAAATGATAATTGCTAAGTTATCATTTGCTTGCTCTTTTCCAGTCTAGCTGCTGCAGCAGCTCCTCTCTTGTCTTCCACTCTGCCTTAGCTCCCAAATGGTATCAATTATCTACAAATCTCATAGGGCCTGCACCATCTGAATAACAATTCATTAACCTTCACTTTCCTCCTGCTGATTAACTCGCCCCCACCACCTCCCTGATGTAGGAGACAGCGTGCTGGAAATTCAGCCAAACTTTTTAATTATGCAAATAATACAATACCAGGAGATAATTATTTAGCCCAGGACTTAGGCTGTATATGCAACACTCTGCTCTGCTCTCACAGGCTTTTCAGTTCTGTTCTCTTCCTTACATCATCTTGGTCATGTCAAGGAGAATGAAGGATTTTCAGTTTCGCTCGGTGCAGGTGATCACTCCCAGAAGCTGTGCGCGGATGTGCCAAGGCTTGGGGAAGAACAGGCTGCTGCAAGGCTGGCCAGGGAACACAAAAAGCCAGTTTAAGTTTTCAGTATCTATCTTTCAGTTCCAGCAGCCTCCAGATGAACCCTGCATGGATCCAAAATCTCTCACTGCAGGGCTGAGTTTTGCATCTTACATCTGGTAGGATCCCATCTGCGCAGCACAAGCCTTTGCATTGCTCGTGTCTGGTATGAAACTGCTGAGCACTCTTCACTTTTTAGCAGTCAAACCCCTTTCTTTTTCCAGGCAAATTTAATATTTCATAAATGAAAAATTGGAAATCAAATTTAAACCTCCAAACTTTTCTTTTTGACAGAGACAACTTAAAAGCCAAACAAATTTATGACCAGAGTTTTGTTTTATACAGACATGCATAACTTTCACCCAGAGCTAACTCTGGAATGGCAGGATGGATTTGTTTCAAACTCTCTAGCACACTTCCTGACAGACACATATGGGATTATTTCTATTATGCACAGGGTATGATTCTGAGTACATGAGTTCTGGAACTTGGGTCTGGAACAATTCACCTCATGGCTCTGACAAAGTCCCATCAATATATCTTTGCACCAGTACAAGTTGCCTACGTACTTACCTTTGTAGCTCTGGCTGGTCTGTTGATCTTTATTTAACCATAAATAAGGGTGGCATTGCTTTATAAAGAATTTTAAAATCTCTGAACTGAAACTTTCCTAGCATTACAGATCACATCGGCAATATCGAATTTCACCATCTGCTACATTCATCTGACATCATTCCTGGATGAAAAAAAAAATAATTGACTCTGCCTGATAACCATCTTCAAATATAGCAGCATAAACAAATCTTTGCGAGATTAGACAATGCAAAATTCAGGAAAGCTTGGCAATACTTTATATCTCTCAATTTAACAGTGTTTAAATTTCAGGTCATGATTATGTAGCCAATATCTCCAATTTTTTGCTAGGAATTTTTTAAAATTTCAAGATTTCAAACACATTCAGGCTGATTTCACTCTCCAGGATGCATAAGAGAGCAAACCTATGGTCATAAACATCCAAATCACTTCAAAAAAAGAAATAACAGTGCTAGACCATTCTATTATCTTGTAGCTCTTGTTTTCTTAGACATATGAGGGTAGCTGAATATAATTATCTCAGTCTGGTAAGTGTGAAAGTGAAGATACAAGCAAAATAAGGCCTTGTTCTTAAATGATTTCTTAAGCTCAAGTAAGAATTGCTAAATCCATAAATGGACTATGAAGAATGTTTTCCCAGCTGCTTCCTAATGGAAGAGGAGTCCACTTTTCCTTGGTATCTCGACTGTTCTCCAGGAAGACTTCCTTTTTTTCGGTGAATGTGAACTACTCGTATCATGGTGATAGAAAGTTCATTACCTGAAATCCCAGTATTTCACAGAAAATGCACTGCCTAATCTCTCTTGTCAGTCAAACTCAATCCACTGGGAAGGTGAAAGATCTCTGGGTGACACAAAATGTATAAATGTTCATATGATTAAGAACTGTGAGAACATATTCATTTTTCTCTCACATTTCTTACTCTTGCAGGTATTCCTTTGCTCAGGCTGTTTTCCAGGTCTCATCCTTAGGTATCCAGCTGCTCTTGTACCTTGTACAGGAAACCAAACCGAGGGCATCCACCCAGCAGCAGGAGAAAGTGAGACAAACTCAACCTATAGACCAAATGCCAAAAGTTATCTAAGAACCCAATGCTTAAGGATATATCTGTCCCACAGAGTTGCTGAAAACCTTTAGCCATTAGTGACTACAATGAAAGAATCAGATGCTCTTCTCTTCTAGAAATAGGTCACTTAATTTGTTTTGTGTGGCGCTTCATAACCAATTTTAGGCACCCAAGTTTTAATAGTTCAGCCTATGCAACTGGAAAAGGTCACACTGAAAAGCAGAGTCAGGGAACAAAAAGGCAGCCTTAGCTCTCTAGCCCACATTCAGTGTCTCTGATTATATTGCTTTGTATCAGTGCTACCTGTGAGCGACTCTTTGCCTACCTAGGCCTTGCTTCTGTCCTTTACAGTGGTCAGAAAATGACAATATCCAGAAACCATGTTGAAGAAGGTAAATGAAGAACAATATTTGATATGAATGAAACATTTGGGACACAACATCAGACCTCTGCAAGGATGGTTAATGGAATGAATTCTCTTCCCCAAAGGTTAGAGAGTTGCCCACTAAATATTTTCTGTGAAGGCAATAACTGGGAGAAGGTATAAATCTCTAGCTTTAAAATGTATTCAGGACATCACTCTTGTTAAACCTCCAACCTATGTGAGCAGACAAGGTTTGATTTTTTAAATGATTTAATAATATCTTAATGCCTATGGATTGCATAATGTCACCAGGGGACATGGTTTGGGTATCAGTATGGATACACTGGCAAAATTCTTCCTAGTGGAGCTCCAAGACCATGCCTTGCACTGTTCTGAAGGTCTCCACATTTCTGGTTGCACATTTGTCCTTCAAATTTTCTTCCTTAAGCATAAAAGTCTTTTCTGCTATTAGTCCATTCTTAGCACCCAGTGAGTTCTTGATGATTAATTAGTTTATGTGTCTTTGGGTACAATCATGTGCACTCAAGTAAATTTTAGTGATATTGCCATGCCAGATTTTTGGCAGATATAGAACACTGTTTATGTGGCTTGTCTTTTCGTTGGTACAAACCAATATTCATCCTAGGCCAGGTTGGATGGGGCTCTGAGTAAGTGCCCCAGATCCAGTGGGGAACATCCCTGCCCATGGCAGGGGGTTGGAACTGGATGATTTTTAAGGTCTCTTCCAGCCCGAGCCTTTCTGTGATTCTGTGTTGATGAACTTTCAGATTTAGAGCTGGAATAAGGTTCCCAGGTAAGACTTAACTGCCCCTGTTCCTCTGTCCATTTGGACTGACCTTCAAAACCCAAGCTCTAGAAGGACTCAGTTAATGTATGTCTACAAACTTGTAACTTGATTTTTATATAAGTGCTAAGCTAACTCTGTTTAATTGATTTTCCACATTGTACACTGAGAAATAGGATTTTTATGGCTCTTGAATAATTCAGAACTTTGATTCCTAAGGCAAAAAAAATGGGCAAGGAATAAAAGCATAATTATCATTGTAGCAGAGGTCAAAAGGACAAGCTGGCCATAAGTTCATAATGTGCTTGTGCTCTTGGACTCATTGTGGACTGTGGAATATTACCTTGTTGAAATCTTATTACTTAAGGAAGAAAAAAAAAGCACACAGGCAGTTAGCTGCAAAAGAAATGGAGGAAGTGTTAATTTTTAAGCAAGTTTGACAAAGATTGAGTTTCATATGACAAATACTGTCAGCAAGACAGGATTCTGTCAGTGGAAGAAGTTTAAACATTAACAATTTCTGTCAGGCTGTTGACACAACCACGGCAGACATTTCCCAAGATGCTGAGATGACTGCTGGCATTTGTCAACAATCCTGTCACAGTGACAGCAATAAGACCATGTCTGGAAATGTGACAGTTTTGGCTTTGTGTTCCCCTGAGCATTGGCCCAGGTGTTCAGAGAAAGTGTGGGAAAAACCCGTATTTCTGCATTGTCATTCGAACGTGGAAAAAACACAGGAGGAAAATGAGCTGTCACTCCAATTCCCATGATGCCTTTCTGCTTAGCATAACTCCACTCCGCGGCCCAGGGTCCACTGGTCCATACTCTGACAGATAATTAAGAAAGCAGCAGCTTTTTCTAGACGGCTCTTCCTCATGATTTGCATTTTAGCCAGAGGCGACCAGTTATAAAAAAAACATGATGGAAAGATGGTAAGAAGCCAATTAGATGGATGGATGGCTGACTGACAGCTCTCTGGTGTTATTACTCCAGATTTCATTGTATGTAGCCTGGCAGTTTTCAACAAGAACCAACTTTTGCAGGTTTGTAGAGCTGTTAAATGAAGGACTATATATAGAATGCAATGGTTTTGCACAAATCTTTTACATTTTCCTGAAATAAACATTTATTACTTCCATTCTAGTTTAAGCACCATAATCTTTCTTAGTTAACCACATTTTACATAGCTGCATTCAGAAATTTTGGACGGCTTTGTATTAAAATAGCTCTGTTGATACAGCAGTGATTAAAAAATGAGTTGCAAGTTAAACTACGACACTTTATGAATGGCAGTAATTAATATTTCTAAGGAACAAGTCTGATTTTTAACATAAAGAAATGACACTAATTCACTTGTAAAAACGAAGTATTTATTTGAAAGAACATATTTGAAAGAATAAAAAGAAATCTGAATTTTCTCATTGTGGTGGGAGAATTTGTTCTAGTTGATGTTTCCTTTGTTCTGGGGATCTTTATTTTTTTTTTTTCTGCTGTATTTCCCAGAAAGAAAACATTGTTTTGCACAGGACTTAACAGTTTTAAATATGAAATAGCTTGTAAATTGCTGCTTTCCAGCTCATCTGTGCAGCTCCAACAGCTGGTAGCCAATCAGAAATATTCTTCTCTGCTAGTGCCTGGTGGCTGTATCTCACTATAAAATTTAAACATTAGCAGGGCTTTTGTTGCACTTCTGTGTTGTTTGTGGATTTATTTTTTTTGTTGTGAATACCAAATTTAACAAAGCACAGCAGCATTTGCAGTTCCAAAGCTACAACTGCCATTCGATGGGTAATGGCCTTTGCCAACATAAAAAGTCCCTCAGTTTTCTTTGGCTTCTGCACGTTTATCCAGCACTGGCAATTATCTCTTGATGAATGGCTGGTTGTTTTAGCAAAGTTTCCTGTAAGCCAGTTCTTCAAGGGATATGAGTTTGTGGGTGTGAGTCATCTGAATTGTTGGGATCATGGAGAGCTGAAAACATTATTCCTTTATTTTTCCTGCTGCAATTCCTTGTTCAGACCTTGATGGGATTTTTTTTTTTTCAGATAAAAAAATAAGATAAAGATATAAATCAAATTCACAGCATGTTAAAGGCCAGATTATACTAATGCATGTTAAATAGGAATCTGTAGGGTTTTCTCTGCAACAAAATAGACTATTTATGGAATCATAGAATCACAGAATGTTTTGGGTTGGAAGGGAACTTAAAAGTCACCTAGTTCCAATCCCCTGCCATGATCAGGGATACCTTTGACTAGATCAGGTTCATATTCATATTAATAGAATAAGTGAATTTATAGTGAATTACTCAGAGCTTGCAAAACTTGTGGAAGACTAAGAAATCTTTTCCCTGTATTGCCTTCTGTTTCATTTCTTAATTCACTACATCCCTGTTGTTCAGATTCTAGGAAAACCTGCACCAAGGGCTACAGGACATATTGTGAACCCCCTGGGGAAAAAAATTTACTTCTGATGCCAAAACTTGCAGACCTTCCCAAAAAACAAATCTCCACTGTGAGAACCTTCATCTCCTTTTTTATCACGCATCTAAACAAACTCCTGTCCCACATAATCCACTATTACCCTTACCACAATAGATGGCCCTTACGGCTCCTTATTGCCTTTTCACTGTATCTGAAATTTTCTGCTGTAATTAAAGTTTCTTTTTATCCTGAAGACCCCTAGTCTCAGACTATTTTCAGTAGTAATACTAAGCTACCTCTCTATTAGTGATAACCCCAATGCGCCACAGATTTACCAAAAAAAATTTCGTTTCTGGGAAGCACTGAAGGCTAAATACATCACAAAGCAGAAAAACTGGAGTACCAAATAAATGTTGCCAACTAATCACCTTGAAGGGGAAACGTGTTGACCTGTGATGGGACTTGGAAACTGGGACAATTCTGAAAGATGCTCGTATAGGAATTGTGATGGGCTGCTCAGGAAGTCTTGTGTGGGTGAGGAAAACCTCAATTTACTTTTGCTGACCTGAATTTAAGAACCCAGAAGCTGGGAAAAAAATCAGAATACAGGCTTAAATCTATATTCATATCCTTTGATGGGTATTTGCCACATTTCTTTCAAGTGGCGGGAAAGATGCAAAGATGCTGCTCATAACCATCTCTAAACTGAAATTTCCATCTGTTGTTGGGATGGCAAAGAACTTAGAACAAAGTATTTCCGAATAAACTGAAAACTCTGCTAATGCTTTATTTTGCAGATCATTTAAATATGCTTTTCTCCATTAGACTTATGTTTCTCCATTACTTATTTTAAAATATGATCTGTGAATTTTGTATAGTAGCTGTTCATCAGAATTCCTCTTATTTAAGCTCACCTTTATTCCTCTAGGTCTTAAAAATATTCATAAGAAAATTAAAAAAAAAAAAAAAACATCATTTTTAGGAGCAGAATATTTTAATGACATGGAGATCTAATTAAACTAAAAAATTTTTTTTAGCTTGTCCCAGAAATCATGGTATATATAGATATATGTAGATAGATACATTCACAAATATGTACATGCATACATTCAAAGGGAGGTTTTTGCAAAAAAACTCAAAGTTAAAGATCTGTCCTCAAGAAATTTATATGTATTTCAAAAGAAACAAGATCTGGAAGGAAGATGAGAAGGTGGAGAAGAGAGAAGGAGGGATGTTAATGTAAATTTTCTATTATAACGTTCTTCCAATGCTTATCTATCTATTTAATTATTTATTTTTAATCTAAAAGTGGATTAATTTCAACCACTTGCTTATTTTCAATCGGTGTGAGAAATGCTTATGGAATTTATTTCTACCAGTGAGGTAACACTGATCCAAAAAATCTGCAGTGAAAATTAAATTGACTCGACTCACCACTACTACAGAAGAAAGAAATAAGCAGACATGGCATAATTTTTAACTTTTTCATCTGGAAACACTCTAAAAAATCCCAAAGTAAGCATTGCAAACACTGTTTGCTTGAGCTTCTTGTTTTATGATGTTTGGATTTCTGAGAGTGGGAGGACAGGGAACTGACTGGGAAATAACACAATCATTAAATGATGGATGGAAGGAAGGGTGATAGTGTGTGTTCCATTAACATTTCAGTGATGATTTTATTGTGCCTATTATTTATAGGCTGAGGGATCTGATTTGGAACATGAGTATGACACCTGAAACCACTTCTGTTAGTAAGATTTATGGTGGAAAATACCTAATCTACCTTTGCCCGCCTAAAAAATTAAACTTTCAGTCTAAGTTTGATTTTTCTGAGGTCATGCTGAGAGAGCCGATCTGGGGATGATCCATCCTTTCCTAAGAACAAGTTTCTTGTTGCTTCAATTATTTATCTTTATGAGCTCTAGGAGGAAGCTGAATCTCTGGTTTAAAGTAGTCACTTGCTCTTTAAGTGGTTAGTGCTGGACAAAATAGATCTGAAACTCCCTCTACACATGGCTGTGCTTTGGGATATCAACCTTACCCAGTTATTTGCTTTATCCAGATTTGCTGGTCAGGATATTGCCTGGTTCTGACACAGTGGCTTCCATGATAAATCACTTTCTTTAAGGAAAATCCAGAAATTTCTTTATAGATCTTTTTTCTAGTACTCAGGTCTGTCCAGTTCCTTAGAGTAATATTTTATAAGCCTGGCAGTGTTCTAAGACTAACTTTATTCTTTCAATGTAAGTTGCTAGATGGGAACGGCTTTATTATTATTATTATTATTATTATTATTATTATTATTATTACATAGTGAAAATTATTCTTTTTGCCTGTTTATTTCTTTATTTGCCCCTCAGCAGTGATGAAAGATTACATATGAACTAAAGGCAGAAGACAATGAAGGTGAGAACTGCTTTATCATTCACTATTCACATTCATTATTTATTACTTCCAGTATAATAAAACACTAATATAACAATAACACTCCAAATATAGCCAGAATAATTTAGGAGAAAAATTTTGCCCAAGATTTTGAAGCCAACACCAGCAAAATTGAATGATAAGATGGATGTACTGAACATGACACAACACCAGGCTCTTCAATCCAAACAACACAAATGTGAAGGATGAAAATAACTCATAAAGTCGAGCTTAAAAGCAGAGCAAATGTTAGAAATATTGCAGCATGTCTTAAGTTTTGACTAGAGACCAAGAAAAAACAATCCTTCAATTCCCTCGTGGCCTGGAGAGCAGGTTCAAAAAGCACAGGGCACAGCAGCAAAAGGTCTGATCACACAGGGGTTTAAAACCCAAAAGGAAAATCACAAGTATTCCCTAATTGGAATCCCAGAGAAAACAAAGGTGAGTGTAGCTCTTTCTAAAATTCAGAAGAAGGAAGAATGAGGAAGATGAGGCATTCACTAAAATGTCAAGATAAAATCGATACAGCGTTTTCTGGGAAATCAATGCAGAGTGGAAGACATAGGAGATAAGAGAGAGGCAAATGCTTTCTCTGGAGCAGATGAAAACTCCAAGAGTGGCATTGAAAACAGGTGTTGTTTTCGTAATTAAAACTCAAGGGAAACCTGCCTAAAGGGAGCTGTAATAATGAAATAGGGGGAAAAAATACCCATGGAGAACAACGTCTCATTAGGAGAGATAAACTTCACATGTGAACAACACTGAGTTAAATGACAAATTGTTTTTCTTAATGGCACTCTGGTGTGAGACAGGTTCAGAGGTTCTGCTTGTTTTGCTGCAAACTGGTGATTAATGACTGCAAAGGTTTCCATACAAGTGTGAAATACAGGAGTGGAAAATGAAGATGCAAGCTGTCTCTCCAAAGGGACACTTTATAAAACCAGTGTCTGGACAGAAATAGGAAAGGAAAGCCTTTGAGAGATTAGAAAGCCCTTCTAATAACTGGCTGTGGAATGACCCACTTTAGTTATTTTCTGTTTGGTTTCTAGTTAATACTGTTTTCCCCTTGTAACCGATGCACACTAAAACCTCACGAATAAGACCCTGAGGCAATTCTGAAATCATCTACAGTGTATTTTCTCAGAGATAAAAAACATCAGCGACTCCAGTCCCTCTGACTCAGCTTGGTGTGCAGGTACCATGGAGTCAAACGTGGTGCAGACAGGCAGAGCGTTGTTGGAAACCCTCCAGGAAATCTGAAATGTCTGGGTGATTCCACACTTGATTTTCCATAAGCCTATCTGTATTGTCCTTCAAATGAGGATGCTTAAAGAGGGAGAGAAACTGCTTATGTCGAGAGGTGGCTCGTAGGGCAGAGGAAGACTAGTTTGGTCAGAATAAAAGTCTTCTGCTACAAACAGAGTTTTTTCAGAGGTGCAGTGTAGCACAGGGATTTCTGATAAGGGATTTTTGGGATAAATGTCTGCAGCAGATCCAGTGTTCTCCGGTTTCAATGTGCTTAGTAGGCACAGCTGGGATTCAGGAGCTGTTACAGTTGACTAACTACCTGCTGCATGCCCAGAAGTACCAAATAAACCAATAAATCCTCAAATCTGTAAGCAAGCAAAAACACTATTCCAGCAAGTTCCTGGGTGGGAAGCAAAGATACACCATAAAAAATTCTGTAAATTGTTCAGAGGTGAAATAGCTTGGCTGTTGCAAATACAGTGACTTGAAATATTTAGTCAAACATGCCTATTCATCATCAACATGTTTGAAATGTTTGGTTTCTAATTAATACTGTTTTACTAGAATTAATAAATAATAAGTAATGATACAAAAATAAATAACATTAATTAAATAATGCTAAAAATAATACTAGAAGAAAAAGTCATACTTCTAAACATGAAAGCTCTGTTTGAAGGCTTGGTTCATCATCTGCAAGCAAAAAAAAATTAGAAGGGGTGAGAATTAATAATGTTCTTACATATGTAACATAGGGTCAGTAATGAATAGCAGTGAATTTTTCTCCAAGCACATCACTGGAGAGATCAATACTTTATTGAGTTCGGATCTCTAGACATTAAAAAAGGATGTTGGAAAACTGAAAACTGTGTGGAAAGCTTCTGCCAGCACTGAAACCCTTGGGTGGCAAACTTAAGGAGTTCCATCTCTTTTATCACATATCCGAGGCTAAAGAGTGACAGCCCTGAGTTTTTATTTCACATGCGCAGAATATCAGGAACCATAAGAATCTTCTGCTTCATAGAGAAAAGTTCGTGATACTGCCTGGAATTGAACGTAAGGCAAGTTGGCATTAGGAAAAAAAACACATTTCTTTTTTCATGCACATCATAGTGACAAGGTATTGCTATAAAAGTTACAGCTCCTTTCAATATGATTATGCTGATATAAATGTCTTAGAAGACATAAAGCCTTCCTGTGATCTCAGATCATCCAGAGATCTTTTTCTGAAGGTGGCACATGCAGAGAAAGCATTTTTCCTGTGTATAGAATTTCAGAGTTAAAGAACCTTGGTACACATCCTTCTGCTCTGCCAGAAAAATTCATTTTATTTTGAGAGTCAAGGTGGCAAACGCGAATCACAACTGAGCAATGTCCCATGAATTCAAGGGAGACACACATGTAAGCTTTTGCAATTAAAATTGCACAGGGGACATGTAAAGGTGAAATTGTAATTATCAAACTTTCCCAGAAAAGTGGGACAACCTTGTTGTCTTTGTTTGCTATCTCAGACTTTTTCATTTCAAGAGAAAAACATTTAGGATGCTTTTCCAGATGCCTTATGCACCATCCACCATTTGCTTTGCAAATTAGGACTGATAACACAATATCTCCTTTTCCCAGCAGGGCCGTAGCTCTTGCCCAGCCAGGACTGAGACCCTACGTCTCCTGTCCGGAGAGCAAGACAAGTTATGTTATCTTACAAAAGGACTTTTTTTAGGTGAATTATTTTAGCCAAACAAAACAAAACCCCCAAAACCCCAGTATGTTCTACGTAACCTTTTTTTTCCAGCCATGGGATAATTGTTGCTGAGAATTGGGAATCACAGAATCATTAGGGTTGGAAAATACCTCTAAGATCGTTGACCCCAATGGTTCCTCCAGCCAAGCCCATCATTAAACCATGTCCCCCGCTCTACATCTACACATCTTTTAAATCCCCTCCGGGAATGGTGATTCCACCACTTCCCTGGGCAGCCTCTTCCAATGTTTGACCACCCTTCCTGTGAAAAAATGTTTCCTACAATCCAATCTAAACCTCCCCTGGAAATTCACTGCTGGTTTTTCAATTTTTTTTTAATATTTCCATTATGGACAATAGAGTTAACGGGTGGAAATTTTTCTACGTGAAGAAGCCTTGATGGGAGGTGGAGGTAGAAGGCCCCATCCTTGCCTGTGGCTGGATAAACTCTTTGTCACCCAATCCCAGTGGGATTACTTTCCTCTCTTCCAGATGTCCCTTTGAGTCCTGAGCAACTCCCAGATGTGTCAACAACAACAGAAGTCTCTCCAGGCAAAATGTATTGGATTTTTGCACATCTCTCTCTGTTTTTGTTAACAACAAAAATTCTGTCATAAAGGAAGTGTCGGTATTTGGTTGTGTCCCTTTGGCTCTTCCATACCAAGCATCTGCAATGAAATAACTTACTTTTCTCTGTACTCTTATTGCAAATATTTCAACAGACCCTCTCCCAAGTCAGGGCACTCTTTCCCCTAGAACAATGGCAGCCAAATTGTGCCAATCATTTTCCTCTGTCCTCTCCAGAAGACAATTCTCTGAAGATTATTGGTTCTGTAAACACAACAGTAGTCCAAAAATCAGGAGTAGAACTTGAATACAATCCTGCACATTTTAAAAGTAAAGATTAAAAGGTTTGTTGTGTGAACTTCATTCAATTTTTGCTCACATTTTATTACTTGCTTCAAGAAGAATATACGACAGTAACTACTAAATATATATGTATCTGTACAGAGGAAATAAAATAATAATTTTTAGTCTAGTCACAGTAAAAATGCTTAAGTAGCCATTTTATCTTCTAGATTTTCAACTAGTTGCTCGAGTTTTCTCAGTTTTTTAATGAAATTTATGTTGTAACAGTAAAAACAAATGAACGGCTTTGCTGGAGCACTCTTTAATTACAGCACAGCAAGAAGGGCAGTTGGAATTATGGCTTTCAAAGAGGTTTCATGAGGAAAGTTTTCAAGCTGAAGCTGTGCTGCTAAGGCAGAATCAGCCCAGGCCCAAGCACTGCCCTGTGATAAAATTGTGCTGTTCATTGCTGGAACGGTTCCTGGACTCAGTTTTGGCCCATTCCAAACAGCCACAACCACAGAACATCTGGTGGTTTGCACACAAGGATCATGGCTGGTAGGAGATTCAAATGCAGTTGTTGGTCGTGGAGGATGAGAAACCTGATCTGTGTGGATATAAACTCTGTCTTGGATTGGGGAAAAGTCACTGGCTAGTTTAACAGTGATAAAATCATAGTAGAGTAATAAATTGTTATTAAATTTATTTGCTAGCATAATCATAAAAGGTTAAACTTACTTTATTACTTGTATAGTCAGACCAAATGTCTGGAAATATAGTTGGAAAGCCTGTTTCTGAGTAACAGCTGGTAAAAGAGTCACGAGAAAGCCAGAACAAGGCTGATACAGGCAGGCGGGTATTTCTCCAGGACCCGCCCCAGACCCCAGCAGCTGAAGGCTTGGGGCATTCCTCGCCCACTGATTGTGCTGATGTATTGAAAACCCTTCCTTGCTTCTGGGAACAGAGATCTGCAGAGTCATTCAGCTTCTGGAAATTTGTCTGTCCATGAAACAACATTTAATTGGCCAAAGCAGAAGCCAAGTCTGATGTGACAGCCAGGTAGTGCTTGAGCTGTGGAGAAAGCAGAGAAGGGAGATGTGCTGCAGTGCAACAGGAATGTGATGTGGTGAGGATTTGTTGCAGGAGAAGCTAATAACCACAGTCAGTGCTGGAGAGCTTGGGATCTGTGCACACACAATAAAAAGAAGGCTTTGTCTGAGGAAGGTTAAAATAGGAAACAATAATAAGAAAAGTAACACAAGCAAGTAAATAATATTCTTTTCCAGTTTCTAGGCAGGGATCAGAGGCATAAAGAGATTAAATTATTTGCCTCAGCTTGAACACAGGATGTGTGTGTCCTAACCATGGACTTTTTTCCTCTGCTTTTGTCCTTAGATTATCCTCCATCAGATTTGTAAGATTCAAATTGCTTCCCACTTTGGCCATTGACACATAACAATTTGGAAGGAGCCCTGCATGTAAAGCCTGCGTCCTAATGTCTGACTGGGCAGGAGGACTGAAGGTCTGTAGAAATTTGGAGGAAGGATTTGAAAAATCACAGAATGAGAAGAGCTACTTGAACTAGACCCCAACTGCATTTTAAGGCTTAAGAATATAAGGTATATTTGCAAATGCATATTAGCAGGAAAATGCAGTGACAGCAAACCCCCTGAATCAGTCATCACAAACTCATTTTAACAGACCTGCCAAAACTCCTAATTAAGGCCTCCCTCAGGACTCTTGTTTTCTATCTCATTATCCTGATAAAGTGGACACCAATGAGTCCCTTAATGAGGATTAAACTGTAGGCTTTAGTTGAATTTGCATCTCACATTTGCTATGGGTGAGACTCTCCTGAAATACACCAGATAGACTTGCCAGTTTCTAATGCAAAATTCAAAACACTGTATGAAAAAATCTGGTAATAGAATTCTACTTCTTTGCCTTACAATTGTCCAAAAATAAGAAATAAAAATTGTCTGGTTTGATAAATACAGCATTTTCCCATCCACAGCCCAACAGTGTGTGTCATATTGTTGTGTATGTGGCTTAAAAGGGACAGCTGCTCCAGGGATCTGGAAACACTCTCTTTAGTTTTTAACAGAAGGAAAAACTGAAACGGAAGCAGATGTTTGTGACTGTATCATGCGTGAGATAAGGCCTTTGGAGACTTATTTTGTTTCCCCGGCAGCAAGTGTTTAAAGTCTCGTCTTCCTTAAAGGAATTTTGATTTTGTGCCTGACCCAAGAAATATGCTTTGTGTAAATTCACATGACAGAGTTCCTTGCTGATGGTTTTAGTCATCACGGGGGCTGAGCCATTAGGATGTTCTAAACACAGACGTGATCCATGGCCAGGTGGGAGTTTGCCCTTCTGCACCTCCACCGCTGCCTTGCTCTTACCTGTGGGGTAGCACCACTAAAGCCCATGTCCACACAATGGCCAGGAGCCTCGCAGGTCCTGGGAGACAGGAGGATTGCCTCCTGGAAATTGGATCAAAAAAAGGTTGGTTTGTCTTCTTAAAATCTGCAAGTCCAGAATTAATGTCTCAGTTTATTCAGAATGTTCAACAGAACGTAATTAACACCTTCTAAATGAAGTTTATATCCATCCAGCAGAGATCTGCAAACCAAGATGGTAATTTCTTTCTGAATATTCCTTGCTCTCCAAAATGAGCAAGGATCAACAGTGATGCTCACAGGAGTTTCTCATCTTCTTTCCTCCGTCTAATCATTGACATCTGAATGCAGATTGGTGAGAAAATGTCTCCTTCAAAAAAGACAAGGACAAGAGGGAATGGTTTTTAAATAAAAAGATGAGAGATTTAGATTGGCTATCAGGAAGAAATTCTTCCCTGTGAGAGTCGTGAGGCCCTGGCACAGGTTGCTCAGAGAAGCTGTGGATGGCCCATCCTTGGAAATGTCCAAGGCCAGGTTGGATGAGGCTTGGAGCAACCTGGGATAGTGGAAGGTGTCCCTGCACACGGAAGAGGTGGAACTGGATGAGCTTTAAGGTTTCTCCAAACACAAACCATTCTGTGATTCTATGATTCTACAGTTTAGAGATTTTTTTAAGACTCTCAGAGGTGTGTGTGTGCATGTGTGTGGCCTGGCACACAGTTTTTTTAATGGTTTGGAGATGAAAATTTTTTAAGAAGTATTTTCCATCATGAGCTGGGAAACCCATCAATGCTATGGAAATAAGATCAATGTCCCCAGTTAGGTTCAGATAAGAAATATGACACCAATTGTAACCACAATAAAAACAGTGAGATTTGAAAGCAAATCAGAGATCTCAGGCAAAGCCAGAGGAAATATGCAGGAAGACTTCAGTCACAGAGGCAATTTTATTCCTACTTTGGCATCATTGCCCACAAAATGATGTCAGAAACAGGGTTTTTTTAAAAAACACTTCTTCTTTTGCCCATCCAGTAACAGCTGCCATGGTGAGAATTCTGCTCTCTACCTGCTGTGATGCCAAAGCAGTTTTCAGCTCAGAAGGGGTTTTCTATTCAAAAAGGTTCTCCCCTAGACACAAGAGCAGTGGGGGCTATAGGGATGCACAGTCTTATGTATCTTCCAGCAGCTGGTTTTGACACATGCATTTTTCTTTTTCCTATTTCATGGCAAGAAATGCGTCACAATTATTCAGAAAACTACATATGTTTGGATTTTTTTTTTTTTCATTCAATAAAACAGGATGCACTGGAGAAGGACTGATTATGGTCTTGGTGCAACAGTGAGGTCAAGCCAGTGAAAGAACAGATCAGAGATTTAAAACAAGCTGAGAAAGTCTCTCATCATAGAACATGCAGCCAGCCCATGGAATTCCCTCTTTCCAGACACTGATATCAGATATTGCAAGGGCTAAATCTTCTGATAATTTCAAGTGTTGCCCATGCAGCTTTTTAGACAAGAAGTTCATGGTATTATATAAAAAGCATAATTTCAAGTTCATGAAACCCCTGAGCTGTAAGTTATTGCAGTCTGGGAGAGAATTCTGAAGAAATATTGTACATAGACATTAATTTTTGGTTCCTACTGGAGACAGGATAGTGATTTTTTGTTCTTAAATATCAACACTTTTCACTTGGACTTACAATATACAATATTTTGTCTTCCCAGTCCTAAACTCCCAAACAAGATTTTTTTTTTTCCACAAAATTTAAAAACAACAAGGAAAAATAATCAACTTTGTTTTGTTCTGATTGATCTAAGATGACTTTTATTTTGTTTTTCTTTTTCAAACATTAAATTGATAAATATGTTATTTGCAGTCAAAGCTAAGACTTGCTTTACATCGTTTAGTCACTAACTTGTTTGGACTTGAATTTAAGCAGGTTTGCATAATGACAGTCTGTTGTGCTTCTTAACTTGGGAATTAGGGATCTTGAAGGAACTCTGCTGTTTACCAGCCTCAGTAAAATATCAGTTTTAAATTCATTCCAGTGAGTTTGGTTTCTTCTCTTCCCTGTGGAAAAACACACCTCATACTATGTGGTACACTGATTCCAGTGGCACCCCAAATGACGGATAACCCAAATCTATTGTACTCCAGAGACCACACCTCTGCACATGAGGCCTTACAGCTGACAGTCCTGAGATGTGTTAGTTTGGTGACCGTGACAAAGAAACTATTTTGAGTGAAGGGCTTGAGAGCTTGAAATGTGCTTCAGCCCTTTTCTAATAGTCAGGACAGTTCTGCAAATCTTGTGTCTACATAAAAATATTCTCAGTGAATCTGCTATAAAAAGACAACATTTTGAACTGCAAGAATAACAATTACACTGATTAAGATTTTCATGTCTTCTTTCTTAGTTAGCAAGACCTACCATATGCTGATATTGTAGCACTTCGACTTTTGGTTAGAACTGTAGCAGTTTAATTCAGGTTATTCATTCTATTCTATGAAATGAGGACATAACAATCATAATTGTTAATGGTCACTGTCACTGTACCTGACATTTTCCTTCTGAAAAGTCTTGTGCTACCAGCACTGAAGTGACTGAAGTTAATGGACGATCAGCACATTGACATAAAGGAATTTTTAGTCATAACTTTGAGGTCAGAAAATGGTTTCAGTATGGTTTTGAGTTGCAGGATGACACTGGGAAATAACTTGGATGAGCTTATCCCTACCTTACTTTGCAGGAAGTCTTTTACAGCAGTACCTACTCCGAGTGGGATTGATCTGGTTACGTTGCCATTGCGGAGAGAATCAGAGAATCATAGAATGGTTTGGGTTGGAAGGGACCCTAAAGATTATGTAGTTCCAACCCCCTTTCATGTCTCAGAAATAAACTCTTTCATTTAGCACTGATGAATCCCACCCTGGTATCTTCTCTGCATTTCCCTAATATCCAAATCTAAAATTCAAAGGTTGGTTGAGATCAGGGCCTACTCTGTATAGTTTGATGGAAAGAATGAATGCAATACACTGGAATGTTCCAGTTTTGCTTTAAACACAGATTTTCCCGTGCTTGTCTGAAAAACAAAGCTTTGTTCATCTGTTATTTACACAAACGGGGATTATGGTATAATGACAAAGATCGCCTCCATATGACAGATAAGCATTATAACTATAATAATGAATTTTGGAAAACCAGATGTATTTCAGAGAAGTCCCATTTTACCAGGGGTTAGTCTCTGTGCAGTTGCATCTCTTACTTTTAGAAGAAGGGAAAACACATTGCAAAACCATTAAAAGGAGTAGAAACTCCTTCTATAAGTATCTAGAAAGTCATGTGTAGAGCTGGAGGCTTCCCTTGCCAGTTTTCCAAGGCACACGATACTTTCTAAAGAGACCAAGTTGCTGCTTACTGTATATTTTAGTACAGGACAAAAATCTGTCTCTGATGGTTTTGGACACCTTGTTACATCCCATTCCCAAATCTGTCAAGCATGTGATGACAGCTGAGGCACAGAGGAATACTCTGGTTCAAGAACAAGAAGGCCCACAAGGAAAATTTGCTGATTTGCTAAACTCTTTACATTTCCAGATACAGCTGTAGGATACTGAGCATGTTGCTGTAAAGTAGCACAAATATCAGGACTTTTGTCTCCATGGGTTATTGAGCCAGGCAGTTCCTATCTGAACTGTTCCCCTGTAACTTGGGCACTGCCAATAGAGTAATCGTGAAATCTCATGTTGACAGAGCTGCATTTGGATTCATCCAAATCCGAGTTGCCTAGAGGTTTTGATGGAACAACTTTTACAGGAGATTTCAAACCAGAACTCTAATGACTTGTGTTTGCTATCATTGTATGGACACATCTGGCCTCAGAGAAGCAAGAAACATAGTTTTGTGTGTATTTTTTTTGGGATAAAGTGTAGCAGTAAAGGTAACCAGTCCAAGAGTGTTATCTAATATATCCATGCTGGTATTGCAATTAATATAATTGTTCAGTGGGAAAGGATACACAAGGGGAAGATGATTATATTTTGCTTAAGTTTTGTAGTAGAGGTATTCCCCAAAACGTTGTCCCCAACTTAGTACCAATGAGACAATAAAAACATGTGGTGTCCTATTTTTTAGCACTAGATACTTACGTGCTCTCAGAGCCTTTGTAGACTCCTGTGACTTGAGCTAAAGCACCTTGTCTTTGGTTTAATCCCATCTGAAACATCAGTAAAATGGTGCCAAGCATTGGGACAGGCTGCCCAGGGCAGTGGTGGAGGGATTTAAAGGTCGTGTAGATATGGCACCTGGGGACATGGTTTAGTGGTGGGCTTGGCAGTGTTTGTCAGTGTTAGATTAACAGTTGGACTTGATGGTCTTACAGGTCTTTTTTACCCTAAAAAATCCTATGAGTCTATGAAAACAACATGACAGTGCCCAAAATTAGATCTTGTATGAAAATGTACAGGTAAATTAAGTGACTTCTAAAATCTTTCTGGGTAGGAGCAATTCAAGAGCACAGTCTGCAGCCAGTCCTTTTCAATCTCATCTCTGCATCTTTCCTGCCAGAAATCTCCCTCCTGAAATGTGCCTGGAAA
Source organism: Eulacestoma nigropectus (assembly GCA_013397775.1). Lineage (NCBI taxonomy): Eukaryota > Metazoa > Chordata > Aves > Passeriformes > Eulacestoma > Eulacestoma nigropectus. The sequence goes on from VZTE01002905.1 coordinate 1,728,266, forward strand.
CATGCAGAGAAGGCAGTGATTTCACTTGGCAAAAACTCAAGTCAACAGAGTTACAGTGAGCAAAACTTTTAACCTTGTCCCCAAGACTGTCTAGAATAGATGTTCTTACGCTGCTTTCTTTTGGGAAGAAAACCCTCTCTCTTCCCTGCAGGTATCCTTTCTCTCTTTGTAGTAGCATAGTTACTGGGATCCAATTTAAAATGTTCAAAACCCCAAATTCCTCAAAAGTCAGTGTGAAACTACATCTCATACATCACTGCAAAAACAAGCAAGCTTTGATTTATTTCAAAAGTGAAGTGTTCCTTCACTCTCACTAAAAAGTTAGTTGTACTGGAGAGGTGTTAACATGGCTAAAATACAGGGTTATAAGCATTTTGATTCTTTTCCCAGCTTTGCTGTAATCTACACTTTGAGTGTAGAATTGCACTCACCTCACCAAAAATTACCCACCTGTAAGCAATGCATCTAGTCAGAGTCCCTGTGGCTCCCTGGACAATGAGCAGAGAGAATGAAAACATAGAGAAGATGTTTGTTGTGTTTATTGCAATGAATATTGATAGACACATGCTTATCATTAAACACGTTTATTAATCAAATTTTTTGAATAAAAGCATTCTTATGTAGGTTGGATGTATTATGTTTTGAGGGGCCGCCTGTCTCTGTTTATAGAAGGAGTCTAGATGTCCAGTTTAAATTTTATTTATAGCTTTAGAGCAGATAGATTTCAATATGATGAACTCCAGGTTTTTTTCATAAGTGTGCAGTGATAACAACATCAGTTGCTCACCTCCTGGGAGCACTTAACACAAGCTTTAACCAAGGTGGATCACCCAAAAACCCCAGTGTATTTCTTCCAGCCTGTCCACTCCTTTAAAATATAAGAATCCTGTTAAACAAACTTGTTTTGTACTTGTTTTGGTTGCTAAAACATGTAATTTCCCAGGCCCTGGCTGAACTGTACTGCAGGAGCACTAGGTGGCAATGCTGTTACAGCGAAAACTCCAGCAGCTCCCTAAAACACAGCGATCCCAACCATGCTCCGCAGGCAGGGCACAAGCTCAGAGAGCTGACACCACTTCTTCAGTGGCAACAGAACGTCGTTTTGATTGTCCCCTTGTGCTGGGCACTGGTGAGGACACATCTCGAATCCCGCGTTCAGTTTTGGGCTCCCCACGACAAGAAAGACTTTGAGGAGCTGGAGCGTGTTCAGGGAAGGGAACAGAGCTGAGGAAAGGTCTGGAGAACAAGTCTGATGAGGAACAGCTGGGGGAGCTGGGGGGGCTCATTCTGGAGAAAAGGAGGCTCAGGGGGGACTTTATCACTTTCTGCAACTCCCTGAAAGGAGATTGTAGACAAGTGGGTGTTGGACAAAAGAAACAGCCCCAAGCTGTGCCAGGGTAGGTTTCAGCTGATTATTAGAAAAAATTTATTCATGAAAAGGGTTGTTAAGCATTGGAACAGGCTGCCCAAGGAAGATGTGGAATCACCATTCCTGGAGGCATTTAAAAGATGTGTGCATGTGGCACTTGGGGACATGGCTTAGTGGTGGCCTTGGCAGTGCAGGTTTAACAGTTGAATTTGATGTCCTTAGAGGTCTTCTCCAACCTAAATGATTCCAAGATTCTGTGGTTTTGGTTGCCCAGGCTTGCTCTGAGTGAGAAGTAGGTGGACGATTTGTTTCCACTTTCAGTATAAAGCAAACAAAGATGATGATCTGACATTTAGCACAAATTTCGTCTTCCCCGTATAATTTCCAGTGGTTCCAGGGAATATTGAATGGCAAATATTGAATGAGGAACACACAGGAATGAGCTGACAGTCCTACCAGGTTGGGGTTCAACCATCTCACTAGGGAAAGGGAAAACTCAAGCTTGATCCTAATAATGTGGGTGAGATCACAAAAAGTCTTCACTTGTGCTTCCCCTTTCCATATCTACTGCTTGCAGTGAAATCAAAGACAATATTCCTGGATACAAAATCTTGGATGTGGACAGCTTTTGCTAAGATAAGTGCTTCTGAAGCAAAAAGCTGGTGCAAGTGTTCTACAGCTACCAGTTCAGCCCAGCACAGCCAGAAATCTGTGTTTAATTGACTCAAAAGAATTTAATGCAATTAATCAGTATTATCAGGTCATGATTCTGGGAGGCCTCTCCGCATTTTCAGTATTTATTTTTAATCAATTTTAATTCATATAATTTACTATTATCATAAACTCTGTGAATTGCATCTATGGATACCAGCAGAATAAGGAACTCTTCTGGTCTGAGTTTATCCCATCACTACAGGAACCTGGTTTTAATCTATTTTTATTGAAATACTGCATCCTGTTGATAGCAAAACTGGTCGCAGTACAAAAAATCCCTCCACATGCCCCAGGGTGAGGAGAAGATTCATCTTCACTATTTTGGTCCTAAAATGCTTTTATAGTTTTAATGTACTTCTGTATGACGGTTGGACTTGAGGATCGTAGAAGTCTTCCAACCTTAGTTATTCTATGATTCTATTCCAAATGTAAGGCTAAGTGAAAATAAATAAATAAAATGAATGGATGCACGTCCATGGACTTGTAAGTTTTGCATGAATATGTGTAGCCAAATGTGTGAGATTGTTTCATGCTAAATTTAGACTTTCTAGAAATTTTCTTGTAGGAAAAAATGAGTAGTGCTGCTAATCTAAAAGACAAGTACATTTTCCTTTAGAATTCTCCCATTTATATAGTCTTTTTTTTCCTAATCAAAATGCAATTAGCATATTTTCCACAAGCATGTAAATTTAGCTACTCAGGGTGGAATTGCTTTTCTTTTTGGAGCAGCTCATAGGTCCTGATTTCACAAATGATATAAACATGAGCTGCCCCAAAAGGATTCCTGCTTTTTCCCTGTCTTTTCTGATCACCTTTTCCTTCCCCTCCCTAACCATTGAACTCTTTTGCAGTGTGTCAGAACAGGGAAATTGCCTGTTAAATACATTTTTTCTTGTTTGTTGGGAGAAATCTGTGGTCTATTTTGTTATAAGGAAATATAGTGCAAACAAACAAACACATAAATAAATAAATAAATAAATAACTTCTGAAGAGTAGCTATTAGTCCTGAGGAGTTTTGGATTTTGCTTGTTTCCTTAATATGTCATTACAAGATGGGGAGGGAAACAAGAAAAGGTTTTATTTCTATTATGGAAAGAGCAGTTTCTTTTTCAGACCCAGAGCCGTCCATTTAGACCAGAATAAAGACAGGCAAGAAATAAGGGAATTTTGCTGGGGTTGAGCCATGTGATTATACTCAGGCTTTGACAGCACAGCAAAGTTGTGCTGATATCTGAAAAAAAATCAGAAGCAGCTATAACGTGGAAAGTTTAAAGAAGTGAAAGGATGTGCATTTCTGGCCTTATTCATGTCTCATTAGCTTCTGGCACAGTAAATTGCCTAGACCAGCAGAAAACACTTGTTCTTTCTCTTTTTTAATGCAAATGTTTTTGAAAAAAATTTGTAATGTCAGTGAAAAAATATGGTGCCCAAAGAACAGACCGGACGTAACATTTTCAAAAGCATCAGCTATGATAATTAAGAGTTTATGTCCACCAATGGGGATCCATTTCCAGACAGGTTTATCTCTCCATAATTCCCTCTGAGAAAACATATCAGCAAGTTTTCCAAAGTATATTCGTGCCATTAGATTCTCCATGTTTCTGTGCTTAATCAATAAATCCCTTTGACCAGGACAGGCATATGAGAACATCTACAAAGGAATTAATTTCACACATACTGAAATCAGTAGTGTTTGGATGACCCTTTTTTCTCATTACATGCCTTAGTGGGAATTTCCAGAGGTTGTTGGATGGTGAAATATGTGGCTAAAAATTCAAGCCTTTTTGAAATGACCTTACACTTCCAGGCAAATATCCCTGATCTGGTCTCATGGATCACAGTGAAGTGACAGCCAAATAAATACCCCAGCAATCCAGACGTTCCTTTTCCTTATTAATTCCAAAATGAATGACTCCAAACTCCCAGATGAAAAAAGTAGGGAAAAGCAATGCTCTTTCTCCTTATTTGGGGAAGACAACATGACTCAAGAGAGGCATTTTAAACCTCACAGGGCTTCCTTTACCCAGACCATTTGTGGTTCCTCTGTGATTTACCTCCTACATTCTTAACAGAATTCCCAAGGAGAACCCCAGTGAAGAAATTTAAGATTGAAAATAGGCACACAAGCCCAGTCAGACATCCTGGAACTGGGTGAGGAAAGCAGATAAGAGCAGTTGGAACAATCCTGGAAAATGCCATACTGTCTGGAAAACTTCTAGCTGGAATGTGAAAAATTATTTTATTTTTCTTTGACTTTTCAAAAAAAGGACTTTCCTCCCATCCCCTGCCTTCAAACCTCCTTCCCATTAATTTTCTCACCCATATTTTTAATAAAATACTTTGGTAAATGGTGGTGTTTGCAAAAAGCCATGACAAAAAAAAGTTTTTATTTATTAAAACTGAAAGCTACAATTAGGAATATCTCTATGATTGTTTCAACACAGATAATTAAAAATACTTATTGGAGTTAAAAAAAAAAATAAACTATCACAGACCAAAACATCTTTTTTCTCTTTTAATATTTTCTTCTACATTCAGAGCAAATATCTTTCAAATAAGCAGAGGAAATTCACTGAATCATAGAATCATGAAACGGTTTGGGTTGGAAGGACCCAATTCTCTCAGGCTTTCCTCATAGCAGAGGTGCTCCACCTCTCTAATCAACTTGGTGGCATCCTCTGGATTTGCTACAACAGGTCCATGTCCTTCCTGTGCTGGGGAACATAGAGTTGGATTAAATTGCTTAATATATACGAGTCATTAATGTATGGCTTCAGTGTGCAGTTCCACTTATTGTAATGCCAATCTCAGGCAGGCAAAGGCACACATTACAGTGAAAGACACCATTCTTGATGTTTCTTGCAACAAAACCCGGTGTTTTAAGGGTAACCTGGGCCTCCACAAAACCCACTTTGTTTTGTTATAACTGCTAAGGCAAAATTGGCTGTGAGAAAGATGTTAATTCTGGCACAATAACTTAGAAAGTTCCATGCCACAGTGCAGCATAAAACAGTAATTAGATGAAGAAAAATTAAGTAACTCCTTTTATTTTAATGGTGATGTGCAGTCTTTCAAAGAAGCAGCTACACAGTCCATGGCTTTCCCCAGACACATTAAAGCAAAAACTTGAGCTTTCCTGCCCCTCTCAAACCCATAAATTCTGTTGGATTACACGCCAAGTTGATTTAAAGTGGTTGCTCAACGAAAAGAAAGTGTTGACTCTAAATTTTAATGCTTTGTAATGTTCTGAAGGAAGCTGCAATCTGCTTTCGTGGACAAAATGAGACTTTTCACCCCTCAATTCCTACTGTGAAGTTTTTATTACTGGTTTTATATACTGGTATTATAGCACAATCACTGGGTTTGGGTTTTTTTTAATCTGGTTGAAGTTTTTCTCTTATTTTTTGAAAGGAGTCACTGATTGCTCCAAGCAGAGCTCACTCCATGTCCTCTGGAGTTTGTGTCCCGCCTGTGCAGCAGTTTAGGTCATCCCGTGTAACTCAGACCTGCACGAGGCACAGAGGGCTGAGCCCTCCATTCTTTGGGCACTCAAGATTCCCACTGAAGCACTGAATGCTGGATTCAGCCCTCCACAGCAAACATATGTCAATACACAGATGGTCCCACCAGCAGAATTTTCCCACAGACATTCACTCATTTTTAAGCAAAAAATATTTTCCATGTGTTCCCAGACCTGTTGCTCACCCAAGTATTCCAGGCAATTTAACCTGCAGGCAGTTTGGGGTTTATTTCTCTGAGAAAAGCACAGGGATACAACAGCAAAAGGAACCCAAAAAAAAAATAAGCTGGGAAGAAGATGAATGAGCCAGATGGACAGAGGGACTGATAGTTTGATATGCAGAAACAATTTACTTGTAGAAAATCCAGAAGGATGTTTAGAGAACACAGACTACAGCTTGTAAATGGGAAGAGTTCAAAGTGGGAACTGGGTCTTCCAAGACAGGCTTGTGTAGGCTGGGAAGTAAATGTGTGTGTGACACACAAAGGCTTATTTGTTGAAGGAAAAATTCTCTTTTCCCCCCTGAAAAACAAGGATTTTAACTGTGAGGTAAATATAGATGAGATGGAGACACACTGAATAACAGGAACATCAATAGGAGGGTGAAACACCCTGTGGAGAGATTTGCCTCCACAGACCATGGTAGAAAATCCAGATGATGAACTGGGATGAAGGATTATCTTTTACAAGGTCCCAGTTAAAGACTAACAAATCAACCAGTCAAGGACAAGTTTAGCAGTCTTGGGATCCTGCAGTTCCCTGCAAGCTGTCTTGAAAGAAAAGAGCCCTGTCTTGAAAGAAAAGCACTTATGCTACTGAAGTCTCATGGAAGTGTGAAGCAAAGCAGAGGGACAGAGATGAAAGACAAGATAAATTAATCTAACTCTCCTGGGAATGTACCAAGTAGATCATTTGTCCTGAAGAAACAGAAATAAACAGTGATGGTTCTGTTGTACGGAAACTGGAGCACTTCATTAACACCTGGCTGTGGGTGAGCCTTTGTCATGAAAAATGCAGAGAACTTAAACAGACCCAGGACATGATTCATTCATTCAACTTTCATTGAGTTCCAGTGCATGGGGCAGTCCAATGGTCCTGCTTCACATACTGTTCTGTAGATAAATATGTATATAAATATATAGATACAAGATATTCTTCAGTAACAGTGTAGTCAAAGACCATCCTCCCCCCAAACATTTCAGCATTTAGTAATTGCATCCCTTCTCTGTCACACTTGAGAGGTTCAGAGAAATTGTTAGACTTCCTTTTTCTGACTCAGTTTTATGGTAAAACCAGAACTGCCAGAAGATACTGTATTAGTGCAATAAATATAAAAAGGGTCTTTTAGCCAAGCCTTTTGGTAGCTTATTAAATTAACTGATCTATTCAGTAATTGATTATTGGAAGGCTTAAAATGATTTCTCTCTTCTCAGTATTCTTTCAAGTATCCATTATTAAATTCTGAAAAATCAAATCAAAATCAAATCAAAATCAAATTTTGATCAAAATTTGAAAAATTAAATTTCCTCTTTTAATATCTTCCTGTCTCTCCTGCCCCTTTATTTAGATTTCTAGCAGGCTTTTGTGACTACCAGATTTCTCAGTTCTTCCCTTCCCTTCCTCTCCATTTTCTCCTGCCTTTCTACAGGCCTGACTTCTTCAGGACCCCACAAGCTTGCACCTTGCTCTGCTTTCTCTCTTATATCTCTGATCTCCATCTTCTGCTCAAACATTCTAATGTCTGATCTAATACAGGCTCACCACCCTTTGCTGCTGCTCCAGACTTTGTTCCTGCAGGAATGATATCCATGGTGTCAATCAGCATCTCCCTGTTGCCTTCAGTACAGCTACCTCCAATTTACACCAGCTGAGGATCCAGCCTTTTCCTGCCAAAAGTACTAATGATTTTGCAGAAATATGGGTTTCTCTCTCCCCCTCTTTCTCTTTTTTCTTTTCTCTCAGCATGAAAGATCTAATTACAAATTGCTGAAGGCTTGCTACAAATAACTTTTTTTTAAAAAGGGAGAAAAAAGATACCCTTTTGACTCTGCATTGTCTGTTACTAATTTACTGAAAGGAATTGGATCTATGTTTTCACCCAAATAAACATTTCTCCTCATGAATACTGAGAACAACTATTCAGTGAAATATCTCCATGGAGAGGTTTTAAACTTATTTTCACAGCTGTGAGTTTGTTCAGGCTGATGTTACTGGATATCAGTGCTCTGAATGATAGTGACATTACCATGGTATAATGCAAACAGAACCATCCAGCCTGGCTTCCTGCTCCCTGGAAATACCAATTATCCTACCTCCCAATATCTTCAATCCAGCGGGTGGGATGTGCACCATATTTTTATTTGTTATGATTTTATTAAGGATGACAACACAGTGAAGGCTAAAGGTGACATTCCTACCGGTAGGCTGAACCGTGTGAGGGCCTTTTCTCTGCCCCTGGGGCCAGCTGCAGCAGGGCCTATCCTGATTTCTCCTGGGACCCCTGTCAAAGTGTGCCCTGGGAAAACCAGCTGGGTCATGGCAGAGGGGTCTCTGCTTTGTGATGCTTGATGGACCCAAAACAAATGAAACAAAGGGACAATTGATGCAGAGGATGCTCAGTAAAAATGAGACCCTTATGAGATTCAGGTGGTGAAGAAGGTACAAGAGCCCTAAAACTGAGCTCCTGCCAGAGGCCTCCAAATCAGCTGTTACTGCATCACAGAATGGTTGAGATTGAACTGACTTCTGGAAGTCATCTGGTCCCTCCTCCCTGCTCAAGCAGGGCCACCTAGAGCAGGTCACCCAGGACTATATCTCCTTGTGGAGAAATAACATCTTTCCATAGCTGGACTGTAATTAACGGTCCTCTGATGGTTACAGACTCAACAATCTTCAGTGGAACATCTTCCTCCCCTAGTTATCATCCTGCATAATTACAGTGCACTTTCTGCAGTTAGCTGGTATGGGGCAAGAATAGAAATCCTTCTCACATCACTAGAAAGAGTTCCACCCTTTTCCTGTAGGCATGGAATGACCTTTTCCTGTCTTCTGAAAGGACAATTTTCCCTTAATTTGTAGTCACTTAGCCCTGTAAGATCCCAACAAAACAAAGATGTAGAATTGCACATATCCTTGGCAGAAGTGAAAATGACAAAATGCAGTTAAGGTGGTGGCAAACTGGACACTGAGAAGAAGATGTAGAAGCAACACGTCTCAGCTGCCTAAGCCTATGGACCATGAGACTTACAGGATTCCTGAATCCTTCTGGAGATGTGAGTCAAGGCAAGGAGGGATCATTGAATCATAGAACTTCTTGTCTTGGAAGAGACTTTAAATATCATCTCGTTCCAACCCCCTGCCATTGGCAGGGACACCTTCCACCAGACCAGGTTGCTCCAAGCCCCGTCCAACTTAGCCTTGAACAGTTCCAGGGATGGGGCAGCCACAGCTTGTCCAGGCAAATATTCCAAGACATTTCTGATATCTGTAATCTCCCTTGGCTGGGCAGCTGCATTGCACACTGGGTGGCTCAGTCTTAAAACGAACCTTCCCCAAACATCCCAAACCATATCAGTCACCAAAATTGTGAAGAAAAAAAATTTATTTCTCCTGAAAAGAACACTTTTGAGATTTATATCCCCTCCAGCACCACTACTGACACCAGCACAATGCTCCAAAACTGGAGTGAAACACTACCAGTCACTAATATTAACGAATTTGTTTATATGTTTGGGTTTTATGGTTGGTTTCAGTTGGTTGAATATGGTCATGTAGGGACATTTGAGGCATCTTGTGATATGTACACAGAGTGGTCTGGTCTGGCACTGGGTTCACAGGAGATCTGTGTCCTTATGGAGCTGCAGAGTCCTCACAAAGAGACACTTAAATAAGGAATGTGAGCCCTGTCCGCAGTACCCCTACAAAGAGCAGGGACACAGACAATCTTCTCATTGCCTTTGTCTTAGAAAGCTCTCTGATCTGTGTGGAACAAGCACCTGGAGACTGTTCATCTCCTGCCATGAAGAGTTTGTCTATGGTTAATCAAACAGCCCAGATTATCTACAGAGAAGCCAACAGATTTCCTTAATCCTTAGCAATGAGCCTGCTCTTTGCAGCCCCTGAATATGTTTTAGTTCAGCTGATCATTGCTCATCCTCTTATGGTTTACAATGCAGGTCATGAACTTGGAGTGTAATATTCCAGCACTTACGTTTTTAAAGTGCAATCCATGTACCATTTTAAGCAGAGAAAATACTCAATTAGAAGGCAGCATGATACTCCGAGTATAATGCTATGTGACAGGACAAACAGGAGAAGTAATTGTATTTGTTTAATTCAAGAAATCGAGTGGACAAGGATATCCAGACCTTTCTCTTACCCTTATTACTTGTTTCAATTTTGTTGCTGGTATTTTTCCTCCTGTTTAATAGGCAAGGCAACTGACAACTGAATTAGTACTTTTCCCTTAGTATGCCACTGGCTCATGACAATAGCCTTAGGGATAAGATATAGATAACTGAGAAGTTTTCTCACTGTTGTGATATATTTTTTCATATGGTTAATAAGGCAATTGAAATGACATCCTGTCACAGTGGTAGAATCCCATGAATTTGTGATGTCCCTTACGTTGCCACTAGGAGGAGATGCACTGTATTCTTATCCCCCTTTCTTTTTCTTGGAGAGCGTGTTGAAAGGATATGACAGTCTGCAGGCTCAAGCGTCCTTTAGTGTTGCTAAGGATTAGCTACTGTTTATTATCACTAATGGGAAAAGGCTTTGGGCTGAATTGTTGTTTCTCCACTGCAGATTTCATTTCAAAAGCCTCACAAGAGTGCCCTTATATTCCAATCAGGGCATCCAGCTAAAGAAACACAAATAAAAGAATCATCAGCAATTAAAACAAAACAAAACAATAACAATGGCTATATCTGCATAAGAAGACAATTAATTGCTTATGAGAAATTGCATAGCTTTCCTTATAACAGAGTCTATCAAAGCGTGTTGGGCCCAGATCGTTTCCAAAAAAATCAAGTTAAAGTCCTGATGCCAAGTCCTGCTATTGCCAGTGTAAATCAAGGAATTTGCACTGAAGGCCAGATCAGCTGAAGCCTCTGCTGGATCTGTTTTCATCAGGATGCCCTGTCCTGAAAGGTGTGAAAGGAGAAGTGAGAACCCAGCGCTGAGCACCTTGTGAGGGCAAGGCTTTTGTCAGCAGAGATTTCCATCAGCACCAGACGCTGCTCTAATGCAGTAATTGATAATTTCCCAAAGGCCTCTGCACCATCAGCTCTGATTCACATAAAACCAGAGCCTCAGTTCAAGCATCTATGGGAGTTCCTGTGGCTGCAGGGGAAGGACGTAATCCGAGTGGCAGGGAATGCCCTGTTCTCAATGGATGGGCAATTGCCCCACGGCCAGGCAGAAGTGGACGGTGGATTTATGCACAGGCACATACTGTTCAAATGACCTCTGCCTCTGGACACGCTGTCTGCACTCGAAGGGGTCCAGCTTGAGTGTTGCAGGTCCTTAATTTGATCAGTGTTTAAGCACAGGGCTTTCAGCTGGAGCTTGGCTCACTGTACACAGGCCACTGGAAAGCATATTTAGCTCACAGCTTGTGATCTGGTTATTGGAAAACTCCAAGGACATAAATAAAAGTAAAATTTTCTCTCAATCGTTAAAATCCAGGCACAGTGTATGTATGTATATATGTGGCTTTCTTTTTTGCTTTACTGGTATTGAAAGCTATCAGAGATCTGGAGTTCCAACCTTTCTCCTCAGCTTTGAAGATTGCTCAGATCTGTCACATCCCATGCTTTGGGAATTCTCTGTATGTATTTGGTCCTATGGTTACATCTCTGTGTTCAACCACATCTTCTACTGTGTAACCTCCCTGGCATTGATTTTTTTAGCCAACAACTAGTGGAATCTGAAGTATGAATTGGAAACAGTGGTGTCACATGACCAGAGAGTACAACTTAATGGGAGCCTTCACCTTCAGCATGGCCTCTTCCCAGCAGGTAACCTAATGTCCCCATCTATGGGGACTTAATGATCTTGAAGGTCTTCTCCAGCCTAAATGATTCCATTCTATGACCTCATGACCAGATCCTGTTCTGCAAGCTGAGTGATGTGTGCTGGTTACCCAATACAGTGATGGTTACCCAATACAGTGATGGTCATGTAGACATAGCTCAGGGGTGTTTAGTGACACTTGAAATGCCAACTGCTGACCGGCTGCTCCAGAAGGGAACGGGTATCTGTAATGTCATTTCACACTTGGTCGTTCTCCTAGGTGACCTGGGTGTCCTGAGGGCTCTCAAGCAACACCAGACCCGACCGTACTAGGATGGGTGGGCCCTCTTAGCCTATTTTTGCCCTTATTTTACACTTATTTTTGTGTTATAAACCCCCGGGCTTTGTGCAAGTTTGTAGCTGAGCAGTTCAGAGGCAGGACTATTCGACTCTGTATTTTCCTGCAAGGAACAAAAATGCACCCAAATTCAACCACACTTTTTTAATCGTTTCATTGAAATAGAGCTCTAGAAAAGAGGAAACATTAAATGACTTGGCATAGACTTTTCCTTTTCAAGTTAAATGTTTGAACTTTCCACTTCAGAAGGACGTTTTATTTTAAAATCAACTTACATTTTTAAAGGGAATAATAAAGAAGTGATAAATTAGACCAAGATACTTTGCTATTTCAGCCCTTACTGACAGGATCCATGATCCTACAAGCAGGTATGCACAATTTAAGACTAAGGACTCTCTCTAGCTTCCCCTCACTGCTTGGATGCTGAGGATAACACAGGTATATTTTTTTGCAGGATGGAGGCCCAGCTGAGTTATATCTGATATTCTGTATTTGGAAGCAATGAGTCTATGAATAATACATCTGAATAGGTCTGAAGATTTAATGGCATGTAGGAAACATGACAGGAGGGGTGCAGAGTACTGCAGAGCAAATGGAAAATTTCCGGTAACTTAAAGGAAATTTAGAGTTAAATAATGACATATGAGGGTCCAGATAGTGATCAGCAACTCCTGATATTTGGGCAAAACCAAAAATAAATTCTATGAGGCTATATGGATGGGAATTCAAAAGCAAGTGCTTTGTTCATGTAACTAATGTTGTGGACCTGAACATCAGAGACCAATAACAAAGTATGTTTGTTGGAAGGAAAGTTCTCCAGAGCTGGACTTTGTTGTCTGCGGTAAAAAAAAACACCTCTAATGGGATTTCCACTTCCGTATTTTCAGTGAAGAAATTGTTCCTAGTATCCAATCTGAACTTCTCATAATGCCACTTGAGGCCACTTCCTATTGCCTGTCACTTGCTACCTGGAAGAAGAGAACAAGCCCCCCTTGGATCCACCCTCCTGTCAGGGAGTTGTAGAAAGAAAGAACGTCCCTTCTGAGCCTCCTTTTCTCCAGGCTGAGTTCCGCCAGCTCCCTCAGCTGCTCCTCATCAGACTTGTCCTCCAACTCCATTGCCCTTCCCTGGACATGCTCCAGCCCCTTAATGCCTTTCTTGTCATGAGGGGCCCAGAACTGGACACGGGATTTGAGGTGTGGCCTCATCAGTGTCCAGCACAGGGGGACAGTCACTGCCCTGGTTCTGCTGCCACACTGTTGTTGGTGCCATTGGCCTTCTTGGCCACCTAGGCAGACCTGGCTCATGTTCAGCTGCTGGCAGCAGAACCCCCACATCCTTTTCCAGCTTTCTAGCTGCTCTGTCCCAGCCTGCAGCACTGCATGGGACAGTTGAGACCCAAGTGTAGGACCTGGAACTTGACCTCCCTGAACTCTGTAAAATTTGCAGTCAATAAACTGAAGCCACAGACAAGACTTATTTTCTGTAGTAGCTTGGAAAACTGTACTCCCCATGATCCTGATGAACCCAGAGCAAAATCTGCAGGAGGGGTTACAGCCCAAGGAGGGCCTATGTTTATGTAAGCAATATTGAACCTGATGGGGTGTCAAGCAGCATGGTTTTGGCAAGAGCTCTTTTGGAGAGTTTGCAGGTGATGACTTGGTCCACATTGCACAATACTTCTGTTTTTCCACACAGTGATTTCAATGGAGCAGCTCATGGAAAAAAAAGTGTAACTGAATAAGAGCAAATAGATCAGACTCGAACTCTTTGAAGGTTTCTAGAGCTTGTGCTATTGACAGTTTCTTTCCTGAATTTGCTTTGTTTTTGTGCCTGGTGAGTATCTGACTGCTGTTTTAGGGACTACTAGCATATTCTACAGAACACTAAATTTTACAGTACCCCTACAGTAAGCTTAATACCTTTTATCTTGAATACTGTAGTGCATGTACCTTTATTTATAATGTATTGTACAGCCTGTGATGCTCACTAGTGCTGTATTTTTACCATTAGCACTCCAGGAAATGAAAGCACTGTAGCTTACATTAGGACAGGGGCAATTCATGGCAGTCTTGTCTGTCAGGGCAGCTTTCATTTAAATCGGAGCCTGAAGTGGTCTATAGGAATAGGGAATAAATGGCTACTAGGCCAAAATACTAGAAAAAAATCAAATTGGGAAATAAAGGCCCATAGAAGGTCATAATTTTGCTTTTCAGTTCATTTTTGAGATCCACAGTGGAGCAGAGGTAGAAGCGTATGAAGAGTCAGAAACTAGTGACTGAAAGAAGAGACCTCTCTGTTACCTGAGGATATTAAGAATGGAGAGAAAATGTAGGAAAGAGTAGAAAGAACAAAACCTGAAAAAGAAAGGCTTAAGGAATGGAAAACATAAACTAATTCATAACCTCAAATTTAAGAACATGGTTCTGGCTTAATTTAGTAGCACAGCACTCTCTGAAGCCACCTAGTCCTTTCCTTGAGTTCAAGGGGAAAGTTGGGGTTTCTGCCGTCAGCGTTTGGGCTTCATTTCCCCTCCAGCTGGTGGAAAAAGCCTCTAAAAATGAGCCAGTGCTCCTGACTCGTGGTGAGGTTGAAGTGAGAGGACCAAGTTGAGTGACACAAAGCCCCTGAGGGATAGGAGAAAATATCTACTGAGGCCAAAAGTAAGATGGAGGAAAATAATAAATGCATGTGCCACAAGGAGGGTGGAGGCAGCTCCATCATGTCCCATGACACCTGTGGTGCATCACCACAAGGCTGTTGGCTGTGTATCTGCACCTGTGCACTAGGGATAGGCTGTGCTGGTTTTGGCTGGAGCAAAGTTCTTCACAGTAGCTGGGGTTGTGTTTGGGATTAGTGCTGGAAATAGTGTTGATAATACAAGGATGTTCTTGCTGTTGCTGAGCAGGGCTTACACAGACTCAGGATCATTCTATTCCTCACCCCACCCCACCAGAGAGGAGGCTGGGGGTGCACAAGGAGTTGGAAGGGAACAAAGATGACCCAAACTGACCAAAGGGATGTTCCAGAGCAGATGGTGTCATGGTTGGCAATGAAAGTTGCTGAGAAGAAGGAAGGGTGAGGAATGTTCAGCTTTATGGCATTTGTCTCCTCAAGCAGACAACAAGACAGTTCAGTCTTGTTCCCCAGACATGGCTGAACACCTGCCCACCCATGGGAAGTGGGCAATGAATTCCCTGTTTCACTTTGCTTGTCCCCACAGCTTTTGCTTTACCCATAAAACTGTCTTTATTTCATCCAGCAAGATGCTTAATTTTTACCCCTCTGATTCTCTCCCTCACTGAACCAGGGGGAGATGAGTGAGCAGCTTCCTACAGGGGTTAAACCACAACAGATGGTGAGATCTTGGATTTCCCAGGTGGGCAATGCAATGCAATGCAATCCAGAGATTCCCACTTGGGGCTGAATACTCTGTAGCTGACCAACCTCACCTGAGGGTTTGTACCTGCACAGAGCTAAGACAACTTGTATTATCCAAAGGAAGGTCCTATACCCAATGTACTACCAATTTTTTTCATTTACTTTGCATTAGAACCCACACCTTTGGGAAGAGCGCTTTTTGTTATCTACAAAACAGATTACAAGGAATACAGAGGTCCTGATCCAGCTGACAAAGCGTGTGCTGCTGATCAATGACAAACTTGTATTGACTGAAACACCATCAAGCCCAAAAGATGAAAGCAAACCAGGAATGTTGTGATCTTTTCTTGTGTTTCCTGGCAATGAACTATGCTACAGTAGAAAAATGGGGCTGATTCTGCTTTTCCTTCCCAATGTGTAAAAGAGGAGTAATGCCATTGAGTTCAGTGGAGTTTGTGTGAGTAAGTGGAAAATCAGACTCAGGAGCTCTATCGAACCCAACCCCACATCTTGTAGGAGTCTACACTTCCACTTCTTTCTCACAGGAGTTCTTTGTTTGTATTTTTCCCCTCTGTGTCTCTCTTTATTTTCCTTTCCTTTGAAGTCTTAAATCCTAGAATGACCAATCTTTCATCCATAATCTGCAGCATTCAAATTAAAGGGAATGGTCTATAGATTCTCGGATTTTCTGCACACTACGGCTAAATCCTAGTGGAGTCCCCTATGAGCCAAGAAAGCCAGGAGAAGAGTGTGAAGTTAATTTGATCTAATCAATGTGTCACATGCAATCATGTTGTGTTTGTTACTAGTCAACAAGCAAGATAAAGCTCTACATATATTTCTTCTTTTTACTGAACCGTCATTTTATTAAGTGATGGGCTGGCTAAACATGTTCAGCAATCTCAGTAATTCCTGTTCTTATTAATCATTGTGAAGCCTTGAAATTCCCAATATTCCATAAATCTTCCTGCAACTGAACACTTCTAAAATCCTTTGTGTTACAGCAGTAATAAATATGATCATTTTTCATAGCAAACCTGTCTATTGCTTTAAAGAAAGTAGATAGACTGTAAATAAGTGCATTTTCCTGCAGTAACATTAAACAAAAAGGTTAAGCTCCTACTGACAGGAAAGATGTATTTGCAAGTGATTAGTTATATTTCTACCATAGCGCTTGTCTGTGTTCTTCTTTTGATGTTTAAACAAAGCTCTTGAACACACTGGGTTGTAGTCTCTGATGTTGATTTATAGGTAGGACTGAATTCCAAACACTGAACTCATAGGCAGGCATTAATAAAAAGGAGAGACTTTCTTCCTGCTGGTTAATATGTGACTAAGCTCTCCTGTTTTAGGCCTCAATCTGTCAAGAACAGGTGTATAATAGGGGAGTCCTTGAGGCGCAAAGACTGGAGCTATACACAAAGGGTTTTTGTTCAGCTGCACTCAGGACAAATGCTGAAACACCAATTTACAAAATTGTTTTGACACAGAATTATTTTATGGCTATTATGACACAGACATAAAATTATTTAGGTTATCTAGGCCCAAGAGGATTGGTAGGAACTCCAGATGGACCTAACTAAACTACTGTAGGTAATTGGGCAACACAATGGCAGATGAAATTCAACACAGACAAGCGGAAGACAAAATGTGTTGGGAGAAGAGTTTAAGTGCTAGAAATTCTGTAGACTTAAGGGAGGTCAGATCCTTCAAGAACTGATAGGAACTGAATAAATCTCACTCAAAACATCCAGCTCAGTGTAGAAGGCACGTATGTAGAGAACAGGGACCAAAATAAATTTTTCTTTTATATCCCATTTCCAGTTGCAAACAACCTCTTACATTTCAGAGGAAGGCAAATCATCATCAGCCAAGATATTCCCTCAAAGAAAATCCTCTCACAACAAATATCAGGCTAAAATTCAGAAAAATGAAATGAAATTGTAAACATTGTCTAAATATAGCGTGTACTTCTTGAACATGCTAAGGATATCCCACCACGAAGTCCCTCCAGGTACTTCAAGTGAGGCATTTGGATTCCTTTTCCTGCTGCTGCAGACACAGACCAAATAATTATTCAAGCACCGAAATCAAAATATATAGGTAAACGAAAGTCAAATTACACTTTAAAAAAATGCAAAAGCCAAGTGCATCTGCACTGGTCAGGTACCACTAAGCCACATCCTCTCAGTGCCAGGAAATTCCATCTTATTTAAATAAATTGTATTTATCCTTTGAAAACTTCATCTTCGAGACCTTGGATGTTGTTACACCCTTGTTAGCAGGGATGACAAGCTCTCTGCTATCAAACATTTCTGAGTACCTTACGCAGTGATAAATTCACCTCTCCACCCTCCCTTTGATAACCTGAGTTGAGCTCCTTAAGCCTGACATTGCAGAGCTTGTTTTCCAGCACATGGACCAGTTTTGTGGCATTTCTTTGAACTCTGTGTAGTGCATCCCTGTCCTCCTGAAAATTAGCTGTGCCCTCTTAAGGAAAGCAGTTTATGGTCACAATGTTCCACTGTCCGGCTTCAAACTGACTTGAACACCTTTTACAGAGGCAAAATTATATCAGGTCTTTTTGTGGTGTTTGGATTGAGTGTTTTCATGCTCTAACAAAGCAAAATATTTGCATATCCATCAGATACTTAAAATAATAGCACATTTAATACTTACTTAGTCCAACTTTTAAGGTTTGGACTCAATGATTTCAGACATCTTGTCCAACCAAAGTGATTCTGTGGTTCTGTGATACTTGACTATGTACCTGTTTGGTGTCTCTGCTAGAGCTTCTATCAAAACAACATCATGTTCCTAAATCTGTCAGGATTAAATTTGCATAGAACCCTTAAGGTGTTCAACTTTTTTTTCTAAACCTCGTTGCTGCCTTTTAAACATGACCCCTGAGTGATTCAGCAGTAGGTGGAACAAATCAGAGCAGGTCACCTAGAGCTTGGAAACAGCAAAGCATCCATTGTATACTCCACTGCTGCAAAACTCTCTGAGGCTCACAGGCAGAGGGGTGACTGCTCTGCGAGTATCCACCCAGAATGAGTTCCAGAAGCCTGACTTCTGCCTTCATATACAAAATTATGGAGCCTCCTGAAAATGTGAATCTTCTGCAACTTTGTTCCTGAGCATACACATATAAATGTGTATATATATATATATATATATACACACACACATATAGGTGTATGCATATATATATACATATACGTATATGTATATATGTGGGGTTTTTTTTAACTTTTATTTCTTTTTGTTTTGTCTGTGTATACCCCATTGGGCTTGTGATACTGATCCTGAGCTTGAGCATCACCTTGGACTGAATAAATATGATTCTATTGATAGCAACTGAACTAGAGAAGGTTATGTAAGGTGAGGATCTGCAGTATTATCTTTATTTTTTTAGTGGTTTAAGATTTTCTTAGTGATGTCAGAGAAACTCAGATCAGTGAGTCCATAGGTTGCAATTGTACTGTGATCTCTACAGTTGAGAAAAAACAGTCATTTAACTGAAAGTGGAGTAGTGTTGGGTTCCTTTCTCAGAAAATGCTTCAAGTAGATTAAAAAAAAGCCCAGGAAATATTGTCTTCAGTTCGTTTTTTTATGCCTGTGTGCTACATTAGTGAAGGAGAACAATTAGATGAATTCTGCAGGGCAGATTGGGATTTTTCCTGAACAAATGTGTATCAGGAGTTGCTCCAGAGATGTCAGCAGAGATAAAAAAGCATCAAAACAACACACAAATCAAGCAGTGAAATTACTGCAAGTGTAAAAATGGAAGTAAATGTCAATATCGTCTTCATGAGAGTGTAGAATTTCTCTTTCCCAGTCTGAATCTTCCTTTTTGCAAATCATTTCATAGCAAAACATAATTATTGAAGCTTTATCAGACAACAAACTGGAACAGACTATTACACTCCCAAGTTCTCATTTATTCTGATATGAAAGAGGAGACCATATCAAAATCATAATCATAGATCTAAGAGTGTTAAATGTCTTTTTATACCGGCTTAAAATTCCCCTAAACTCTATGTTTGCTTAGTATAGTATCTTCCCCCAAATCTTTCTCTGGGTTTCCCAAATAATTCCATAGGGAATACCTTAGAAAAGGGAATAGCTCAAAGAACACGTGGACAAGAAAAGGGAAAAAGAATGTCAAACTTTATGGGAAAGGATTGAGCTCACTTGATCCTGTACAGCATCTTGGGTGTTCTATGAACCAGAGTTTTAGGCCACATTAAACTCCACAGTGTTTTCCCTGATACTGAATTTTTGGGATTACAAAAAATCAAAACAACCAAACAAAAGAATTATTAAAGGAATTTGTGCACTTAATGTGTAGGGAAGAAAAATATTCTCCACCTTCTTATGTGACTGACACCAAGCCCTCATGTTAAAGTTGCTACAGAGTTTTTCACTACATTCAAAGGGCTTTAAGGCTGACCCAACGAGCAAAGTGGTCCCTGTGATTTGCAGTGACTCCTGCAAAATCTGGTCTAGTGGAAGGTGTCTCTGATCATGGCAGGAGGCTGGGATGAGGCGATCTTTAAGGTCCCTTCCAACCCAAACCATTCATTGATTCCATGAACTTTAATCAAAAATGGCATCTGTAAGCTGCAATCAGGGCCTAAATTGAAATAAAAGCTTCTGGAAAAATTAAAAAGATATTAGAAATAAGTAAACGTAATCTGGGCCCATCTAACAAAAAAATGAGGTCGATTTTTAAAGTATCTTTCAGTACTGAAAATTTTTAAATCACAAATATAATTGTGAAATTGATTTCAATAGCAGCATCAACCCTTCTCCATTTTTATGTATAATTGCCAGAAAATTCAACATACAAAACACACAGCTGAATGCAGTCTTCACGGTCCCTGTGTCTTGTGACTGCAATCCCCCCTTGCTGTTATTAAAGTAGATGGGGAGGGGACTTGGGATTTCTAAAAAGAAGAGAAGAAATAGAACTGTGCTGGGGAAAAAAAAAAATAATAATAAGAAAACAGGATGCCTTACTGAACAGCCAGAGTCGTTTTATGTGGAGTTTTCCCCTCCAGCAAGCAAATGGAACCCAAACAAGTCTATTTCTCTGAAAACTTGTTCCACCCACCATTCCCCAACTAAAATGCATTGTAATAATATCATAAAACAGCCGAGGATGAAGAGTTTATTCTGATGGACTGCTCAACATCCTCAAAGAGTGGAAATTAATATACCTGGGAATCTCACAGTTGAAGCATTTTAATGCAAACTTGTGGTTTGCAGGGAATTGAAATACTTCACCTAAATAATTTATATATGTATGTGTATATAAAAAAAAACGGAAAAATGAAATTTCATAATAGAAATAAGTCTGGGGATGTTGTTATCAGGAGATAATCACATCCCGTGGGGGTTCTCACACTCAGCTGCTCCTCCTTTTCCTTCTCTTCCCCAGTCCTTGTCTCGCCCCTGAGGTATGATTTTTCTCCTGATAATTCTTATCGTGCCTCCGTGGTTAGTAATAATAATTAAAATAAAATGCTTTATTCACAACTTCCCTGTGTGCTCAGCATATGATCCAACTCCCCACTCATCCCCAGTTTTCTCTACCTCCGCTATTTGATTAACTGCCTTGGAAAGAAGAAGAAAAAATAAAAAATCCATTGAGTGGGGTTCTGTTTTCTGACAGAAAATGTAAAAGGCTGTTGTGGCTGTATTGATCGAGCTGAGAGACCGGCATTGCAAACAAGCAGAGCTCTCCTGAGAAATATACACTGAAGATCCATACGTTCATTGACATTTTATAGGATGTCTAGACTTGCTAATCCACTACGAAAAATGCAAGCTTTGTAGTACAAGAGGATGGAGAAGGGGCCATGTCTCTTGCTCTCAGGAGCAGCCCTCTCATGTACCAAATTGCCAACAGTTTAATACGGAGGGAACGCTGGTCCAAATTAAGACTTTGTTTCAATGGCTGGGACACCCTCTGTATTTCCCAGAATGCAGAGCTGCAATTAGCCTCAAGCCAGAAAAAGGTTCTGAAAGGCTGATTGAGACGCTGCCTGGATTTTGTCTGTGTATGGGGAGGAGAAGAGAGCTGCAGCTGAAATTTTGTAAAGTCTGAAAGTCTCTGTACTAAATGTTCCTTTCCAAAGTCAGACACTTTCCCACTCCATCTATTCACCTTTCACAGCAACTTTTTTTCCCCCTGCAGACTGGTAGAGGATAAAGCAGTAAATACGACAAGTTCTCAGTGCCCAGCCATCCCTTTCTATCAGCCTCCACGGAGACTTCTGTAGGCAAAGATGAAAATGGAGAGAGGGTTGGCAGAAACCACATCTAGAGGCGACGGCACAAAATTTTCCACCTCAGAGATGTGAGGAGGAAGGCAACTCTAGGTCACCTTTGTGACTTCTCATATTTACATCGTTGCAGTGATGCCTTAGAGAGATTCGAGCCTGGCTCAATTGCTCCAGCATCTTAGGGACCAAAGCTGAGTTTCTGCTGTCTGGCAGCTTGTTGCCCTTGGAAAGAAACCCTCCCTTCCCCCTCCGCAACAGCTTCCAGTAAAATTTGTCTGGCAATCTAAAATAAATGTGTGGGTTTTTATCAAATTAGAGGGTGTTTTTTGTGTAAGGTGAAGGCAAGGGCAGGATACTGCTGTAGTCAAACTAGAGGTCTGTAACATCTATAAGGAAATTAGGTTAGAACTAGTAGTTTGTCCTGAATACAAATGTAAGTGCACTAATGTCGTTTATTTTGTGTACACAGTTCGTGTTGTGGCAACAGTTACAGCAGAGCAGTGAAGGCGTAGTAAACCATGTGGGATTTTTTACAAATCGGAGTAGCGTGACAACGCTCAATGGAACTAAGTCACGTATCCAGAAGTTCAGCTACACAGAATCAATAGAACAGTTTGAATTGGAAGGGAAGTTTCAAAGACCGTGTGTTCCAACCCTCCCATGGGCAGGGACACCTTCCACTGTCCCAGGCTGCTCCAAACCCCATCCAATCTGGCCTTGGGCACTTCCAGGGATGGGGCAGCCACAGCTTCTCTGGGCAACCTGTGCCTCACCACCCTCACTGTGAAAAAATTATTGACCAAGAATAAGTGCAGTTAAAATTACCATACCTTGATTCTAAATCCCCTGTACTTTGACTCACTTTTTCTTGAGAGATGCTCTTAAAATCCTCTCTGAAGGACTTTCACTGAAGAAAGAGAACTATGCTGGATTCATGTAATAAATTTTAGTCAGCACTTTGATCATTCACAGTGCATTTAGGATCTGTTGGAGAAAATACTCTCTGCCACACAGAAACAGATGGTCTGTAAGCAGAGTTAAAGTCCCCTGCAGTAGGAATGCCTTTGGTAAAAATACTGTTAGGCAGGGAGATTCAAAATTCAATAGCTGAGAAAGGACTTCCCTCGACTGCATGGAGCCAGCACTTTAGTATAGTGTAAATATATATATATATACATAACCAGTAAACCAGTAGTATTATCTAATACTAATCATATTTTTTTTATATATATATATTTCTAGCACACTAGTGTATATATATACTCTGCAGGAATGAAAGAACTCTTCCTTTTCCCTCACTTGGACACTGAAGACAAAAATTATTTGGAGATGGTCTACTGGCCTAGGGCAAGGTTGCAATTATTGATGGGAAAAAAGACAGGATAAGGTATTATATTCAAACTCTATTGAAGCAAGAGAGTAGACAACCCCAAACTTTGCAAGGGGCTGCAAAAAAACCATTATTATATGATCCAAATAAAAAAGTCCAAACTTACTCTCAAGTTTTGGGTAGGCTGTGCAATCCTATGTGGTAAAAGAGTTGGACTTCATCTTCAGAGAAGCTACGGAAATCCCAATAAAACTTATCAAGAGATAAGGTTTTAACACATTATGGAAAATATGATCTGTTCCAAAGGGTGAATGGGACTCCAGAAGGGTCCCTCCCATTGCTGCCATAAGGCCAAGCAATAATATTCCAGAACAGAAAGAAATATACCTTTGGGAAGGTTTTTGCAAAATTCCTAAATTATTATTTTCTTCCGGATTTTCCAAATTATAAAACAGAATTGGAGAGCATTACCTCCAATCAGAACACATTTTTTTTTTAAACAATAAGGTTTAGTAACAGAGGAGGAGGCTTTACCTGAAATCATGTGTCTATCTATGAGATAAATATTTATGTGTGCTGTAGTAATTTTCACTGCCACTGTTTAATATCGTAGTTTTCTACCTAGTATTAACTTTATAAAATCTCTTGGGAAAAAAAAAAATCTCACTCAATTTACTGGTGATCTATTGTAACCGCTATTGAACAGATTTTCACCACTTGAATTATCATACAATAGATACTGAATCAGGTCTGATATTAATATTCAAGGAATGAAATAAAAACACATAAAAATGCCTCTCCCATTCCCTGATTATGAATAGAAACTAGTAGTAAGCCAAACACATCTAAGTTCTTAAGACCTCTTGTGAACCTAAGATTTTCTGATGAACTCAAAATGTTGGTGTCCGAATACCCAACACAAAAAAATTGAAGCTTTAATACCCTCTTGAAAATGAGCCTCAGTTATGTTGTTTCAAGCAGGGAATTTATATATATATATAAAAAAAATATCAGCAGGAAGTCCAGGTAATAGTAAATGAGTGTGAAAAGACAGATCTGAATACTTTAAAAAATCAAGATAAAATACTCTAGACAATTCTTTAGTTATGGAACCACCCTTTAGCTATTTCTCAGTTCCACCTGCCTCAAGGATCTAGTGAAACGAAGAAACCACTTTTTTTAATAATATTTTCTGGAAGCCAAGTAAAGTATTCCAGGAAGTTCTGCTCTGTAAGAAATTTGCAACTTCTTTCCTTTTTGATGTTCCTCCAGTGACAGGAAAGTCATTTGCCCCAGAGTGTGTATATAAATAAGAAAGAATAACTGCAAAAGAAGATATTTTTTCCCTTTCACAGTTCCTATGGAAAAGGGCATTAGTCAAAAGAAGTAAAGTATGCTGGATCGTGACTCGTATTCATTACAGCTTCCTCAAAGCTAGCTTACGTTCAAAACCACGTATTTTTAAATTAATAGGTATGGGATCAATACTTTTTTTTCTTTTTCCAGGATTAGTGTCCTGGCATCTGACAGGGGGAAAAAAAAAAATCTTTGGTTTCTTAGTACAAAATTGAGAGTCTGTGACTTGCATATATAGTTAGCCTTGGAAACCGAGTTAAAACCCTTGTAATACAGCTCAGAGTTACATTGACCTCCATTGAGCTCTTGGCTGAAAAAGGGATCAAATTATGGCAATTCTGTTGTAGATGTACAAAGAAAACAGTGAACTTGACAAGGGAATTTTTTTTTCATCTAAATGCTGCAGTTAATTTGACTCACTCTTTGTTTTGTTTCTAGGCTCAGGCTCTAGATCATCAGTACCACATATGTGCTAATTCACTATGGGTCTCCCAAGTGGAGAAAGAAAAGTAATTCAGTCATAGAACCATTTAGGTTGCAAGGAATCTTGGATGATCATCTGGACCAGACCCTTCCTCAAAGAAGGAACATTTCTGAAGTTATATCAGATTGTTTAGTCCCATGCACACTTCACGTCCTGGTGCTGCTTAAGGGAATAAAAATTTTGCAGACCAGACTTGGAGAACTGAAATTTGCCTCTTCTACTTCTTACTGAAATAAAAATATAGTTTGCAACAAGTTAGTGTTTCTTTCATCAGTCTTCTCTCTCCCCTCTTCAAGAGTGTTGGTCGTGGGTCAAGTTTCTGATATGCAATGTACTGTATAAAAAGCAAAACAAAAGTTCATTCCATTTACAGCACAGAATTTCAAATGATATTTCAGATTTCCCAGATTCCCCAATTCCATCCAAGCTAGAAAAATTAATTCCAGCAGCATATCTACTACTATTGCCACTGTACCACAGAGTAGGGCAAGCATCACTGAATTATAGAATGATTTGAGTTGGAAGGGACCCTAAAGATCATCTCATTCCAACCCTCTGCCAGGGGCAGGGACACCTTCCACTATCCCAGCTTGCTCCAAGCCTTGAACACTTCCAGGGATGGGGCAGCCACAGCTTCTCTGGGCAACCTGTGACAGTGCCTCACCAGCCTCACAGTAAAATTTTGTAATTTTGTTCTCCTCGAGGAGAGGAGGCTTTAAGGATAAAGTCAGGAGACATAGCAGTAAACACCTTTTAAAGCAGTCCATGAAATAATAACACAAAGGCAAATTATATTAAACTATCAGGAGAAGGTCTGATGGACCTGATTTACTGATGGACAAACTGAGAGTACACCAAGGACTTTGACACAACTGACTCTGCACTGACATTTGAAAAGATCAAGGACAGTTCAAACATCAACATAGGGTGGCAGCTGTGATGCAGGACTTGGATGAGTTTTATACCCTTCTGCACTGATGGATGGAGGAGAGGTAGAACACTGTAGAGTATTTAGAATTTCATTGATGTTTAAGAAATTTAACTGAGACTCCACATCTTTGAAACTGTGAATGTAGATTCCTATTATTTGGTTATACTGGCTCAGCAGCACCTTTCTGAGCTGCTTATGAGAGAGATTAACATGAATGTGTAATAGCATGAAGTATGTCAGCAACGATGTTTTCCATCTAGATAGAAAATGTAGAGAGAGGAAAATTACTCTTTTTTTCACCTTGCAATTATTTCTTAATGGTAATAAAGCAAAAGAGAACTAATAAGGACCATAACTCCTAATGGCTTTTAGGCTTTTAGAAAATTTTTAGGCTCTATAGACTTTTAGAAATTTTGATAGGTTTTGGCATATTTTAGCATCATCCTAAGTGCTTCTGAAGCAAAGTCTCTCACTCGAAGTCTTACAGGGCTAAACTGAATGTTCAGCACAGCCATTTTGATCTGCACCAAATACTTTAAGCATAAACCTGGCCTCGCATTTTTCAGTCAAGTGGGAGAAAGGTTGATATTATTTTTCATTTCCTACAAGAGAGTCACACGCTATTTCCCCAGAATCCTGCTGAACACCAGCCTCAAGTGCTTTCATGCTCTCGCGTGTGTCAGAAACAGTCTGTGGAAGTCACTCATTTGAGAAGAGCACAGCGACTGAGGCTCACCTAACACAGCACGGATTAGGCAGGCAACACGAAACAGCAGGCCAAGTTTGCTGTCAGATGTAGGCCATTTGTCTTGTAGCTGAAGTATCTTCTGTGGACTGTAACTCAGGAAGACTGTGCTTCTGGGTGAAAAAATAATATATAGTACATGGCTGTTGATTAAATTATTAATTTGTAAACCTTAGAGAGAAGCTAACTTATATAAAAAGTCCAAGCAGATGAAGACATACTGGATCATTATGACAATGAAAATAGTGTAAGGATACAAGAATGAGAAATACATTACAAGGTGTAACATATGCTTTATTTTTTGCTTGATTGCTTAAACGAAGTAGCAGTGGGAGACCACTATCCTGTGACAATGTTATGCTCCATTGACTTTATAAACCAAAATAGAATTACCCCTAACTAACCCAAAGACAAAATTGCTCTATGGTAACTGTATAGATATTGCTCAGTGGAGGATAAAAATTCATGTGCTTAGTTTGCCTTTAACCAGAAAAACGCTCCAACAAAGTGCTGTTTGAATTTATGAACTCAAACGCAGTTATTTTTCTCATTCTAACTTCCCCTATACACAAACCAAATGTGAATGCCAAATTTTTTTTCATTTTTCTTCTATTTGTTTGCATCACGGTTGCACTCTCAAATTCCATTCTGGAAGAGGACATATTTATGTAAATGTCTTTTCATCCATGTGGGTATATAGAGACTCCTGCATGTCTGTCTGTCCTCAAAATCCACCCTGGAGCTTTCCCAGGAAAAAGATGGCTGGGATCTGATTAGCACGTGAGGTTTGAGCAGTATTTGGGAGCAGTGGAGAAAAAGCCCCCTCTGGCAGGCAGTCTGAGGATAGTTCAAAGCATTTTGATGGAATTTAAGGCAGAGTCTCTTCTAGTAAACTGAAACTGCTAGAGCCTCCTCTCTGGCCATGTTTATTAACATCTTTTATCTTTCGAAATAGACTGGTGTCATCCTTCTGCTCCTCTGGAATAGTGCTGAGACCAATCACAGCACTCACTATTTGAAGGGGGTGAGTGCAAGCTGGTCCATGCCAAAAGATGTCAAGGACTGCTCTAATTATTTATTTCTATGAACAGTTAATTTTGGCATCTGATTCCATTGTCCTGACACTCATTTACTAGCAAAGGAATAACCTGCAGGTATTAGCGCCAAGGCCATTGCAACTTGATAAGAATGGTGGGAACAATTCCTTCCTGTGCTACCCAAAACACACTTTGTACCAGGAAATTCAAGTGCCAAAATCATGAAAGAGTTTTCACAGGCCTTTTTTGGAAAAAAAACACTCTTAAAATATATGGAATGCCGGAGGTAAAGATGATAAGATAAAACTGGCTCAAATATTGAGCATTTTTCAGAATAGGACTGCTTAAGTCAGAGAATCAGCTTAAAGGGACATTTTAAAGACAGAACAACAAATGAGGTACCATAGAAAAATGCTTTGATTAAGAATTTGTAGATGCATGTCTTTAAAATATAGTATTTTACACCATTATTAAGAAATCACAGGTTCATTGTCTTGTCTTGAGATAGACAGGATCTCATACAGGCCTGTGTTCTTCATCTTCCTTCTTCTGAAAGCTTTCTGTGCCCAAAATCCTTTTTTCCAAGAGATATGGGTTATTTCATGGCTGAATAGAAAGAGAAGGCAATAATGAGAATTTCTTTTACACTAAATATGCTTTGATTTTCTAGGCAAGAAGCTTTTTGGAAATGAGATTTGACCTTAGGCTTTGATCCTGCTAAGAAAGTGTGTGTAGAAGCTTAAATATTTGCTCATATACTTCCTGTGAATTCAATGGGATTTTTCACATGATGAGAAATACAGAAGAGTGTGAAAGATTTACTTTTGACTTCAGTGGAAATAGACCATGGAAAAATGTATTTAAAATTCATGCAGCAAATTAAACACTTAGCATTTGTGATGCGAGAAAGTTTTATTTGAGGTACCTCATTTTTTATGCAACCTTGTCGCTGTCCGTCCCGAGAGCGGCGAAGAACGACACGACAAAATTTAGGAAAAAGTGGAATATTTAATTAATCATAAATTGGTTTATATAACTTGGTTCGCAAGAGTAGCATAGTACTGTTGGTCCCTTGGTCAACCACCTCCTAGAATGATTGGTGGAGGCTATACAACACTCATTTCAAAATATTTTCCTCAATGTACCATAATAACACTTCACAACAAACTCCAGGTGCAAAGATAAAGAATTAGTTTACAAAACCATCTTCACTGTTTTCGGCTAGCCTGCGTGAGAAAGCAATGCTCTCACAGAACACTGAGAAAAGGCTGAAGAATTTCTCTGCTTCTAACTTTTCAGCATTCATACAACCTGACAATTTATTTGTGGTTTTAATACCTGTAGCACATTAAGAGACCACATAATCGTGGTTCTGCTCCTTCTCATGTCTCTGGTGGGTCAGAATTAGCTGGACTAATTCTTTGTTACACTTTCCTCAAATACAGAACCCTGGTGGTAACTCAGTGAGGGAATACAAACTTGGGAGACACCTCGTTACAGACACTTCAAAGAAATCATCACAGAAATTAACATAAGCAGCTGAAGAAAATTGGATCAGTTTGTCTTCGTTGACTACACTTAAAAAAAATAATAAAAGGAAAGAAAAAGTATAGCAACGTAGATTTAAGTTCTCTGCCAGGATGGAATACCAAATTTCATGTTTTCTTTTAGAGTGTTCTGACAAGGAGAAACAGGAGAAGGGTGTGCTCTTATGCACATCAGTGTGAAAGCATGAACATAGATACAGAGGAGGGGTTTTGGTGGCTTTTAAAGAAGTGAGTGCACCTGAATATGCAAATGCACCCTTGCTGCTTTGGTGTTTACACCTGATTCAGATGTATACAAACCCATAACAGACAGGCCATTACATATTTTTGCATACATATGTATTTATGCATGTGCACACAGACACGTAAGGGTGTGTTTGACAGATCTAAGGAAAAATAAGGCTCTGTATCCTTGACTCATCCAGTATTGTTCCCTCTGTTAATGCCAGACTTCCTTTTGCTGTTTCAGGTCTTTTGTCAGTAGTAAATACACTACTACACTGATAAAAGTGGAAAAGCAACAAATTTTGCTTGTCCTTTTTACACCTCATCCACTATTAGGATTCCTTATTTACATGAGTTTTAAACCAGTTTACATTTCCTGCAGCCTTTGGAGACCAAGTGAACTGGACAAGGATGAGTTCAATCTGAAGGTCATCCAATGGACATATGAAACATAGATTTAATTCCCTACTGTTTATGTAATACTGGAAAAATAGAAGAAAAAAAAAAAGCCTGGAAAACTATGCTAGGATTTTCCTGATTTTTGCAGCTGGGTCAGAAATCCAGGATCTCAATCTTCTAAGTTACACAGAAAAAAAAAAAAATAATTGTCACAATTTTGCTTGGTGAGGTTATTTAATGGTAACTGCTGCTCCCAAAAAAAGACTTTGCTCTCTCTCCAATGGCTGTCTGGGGCAAACTTTACATGCATTTCAGAAAGTCAGATCTGGAGATGTTCTGCTTTGTTTTAGCAAAAACATTTCACAATAAAATTACAGACAAACTCGTAGAACTTCAAAGATTGCCTTTTTTTAATCAGTGTCACTCAAGGTAGTGCATGAGATGGTGACTTGATCACATGATTCAGCAGACAGTCCAAAACATAAAGTCACATCTCTTACTCCAACTAAGGCATCCAAGCTTGAGACCTAAGGTGACTTCTTCCCTGAGCTGACCTCATTCCTGACCCTTTCATGGTTTCTTCTGTGAACCTGAAAGAGTTCATCTCACTGTCTTGGCCACGGTGAACCTTCAGGTAGAAGGCAGAAAAATTCTCTTTGAAGCTGAACTTCTAAACACTTGGATGTAGCTAAAGTTAATGACCCAGGGAGCTTGTACAAGGGCAAGAGAATTGGGAGTATACAAAATAAAGGATTAACAGACATGGCAAACAGGTAGATTTATTGATATTTAAATGAGCTTTAGCCAGACTGAATTACAGAAACAATCCATGAACAGCAAAAGAGCCCAAAAGAGGAGATGGAGGTACAGAGTGTCTACTGTCACATCATCAAAATAGCAATAACTCAGTGCAGAACACTGTGAAAAGGAAGTCCTGTCTGGGACTGTACCACACAGTTTTATTTGATTTTCCTCAGAGGTATTAAAGAGCACTGCAAATATGATGAGATCCACTGGAACATCAATGAACTAAAAAGATTACCATTGTGAAAGCATTCCCCACTGGTTGCTTGCTTCTATTTGTCTTTCCAGAGGGCTCTGCTTCCAAAATCTTGGCATGCACACACACATACACAGACACACACACAGTTGCAATATACACACATACATATAACAGGAAGATGAAACTTCTGCCGTTTCCATTTACAGGTCCAATAGAAAGACTTCAAAGGAATGACATGACATTTCTGGTCACAATCCCAAACTATGCCCAGGAAGAAGTGTTAACTGTGGTATTCTGGCTTGATTCCAAGTTATATTCAGTTTACCTAAAAAAGGTACTTTCAGGTGAAAAGGTTATCCTTCATTCCCTCTCCAGAGACCCAAGGCACATGTTGAAGACAGAGTGGTTGCAGTGCTCTACCTCAGAAGTGGCTGCATTTCAGAGGTGAGGGAATAATCCCATTTGTTCAACTTCTGCCAGTGGATATGCACTCGTGGAGGAATCAAGCTTTAAAGTTGCAGGCTGGAAAATGCTTTGGGACTTTCCAGAGTAGAAAGACAGATTTTAA
Source organism: Eulacestoma nigropectus (assembly GCA_013397775.1). NCBI lineage: Eukaryota > Metazoa > Chordata > Aves > Passeriformes > Eulacestoma > Eulacestoma nigropectus. Next base: position 1,759,541 of record VZTE01002905.1, read on the forward strand.
AATAAAAAGCGAGGAAGGCAAGGAAATAGGGAAAATGAGGAATTGATAGAGTGAATAAAGACGGAAAAGAACAGAGGAGAAAAAAGAAGTAGGAATTCAGAGTATACAAATTATTTGAGATTTTTCTAGCTGATCTCCAGGGAAATACTGAAATGTAGAGAAGCTCCTACTGAAGAAATGTACCCAGCTGGTGGCTCAGCTTGGTCTCACGATGCTGGCTGAACCAAAGTAATTTAGCCATAATGGCATGAGTCTTACCCTTGTCACAAATGTGATTTTTACTTCTGGTACTTGCCTGAATATTACAACGTAGAGGCTGGGCAAAGTAAAAGCTTGGCTCTTACTCTTACTGCTTTACAGAGAGGGAAATGAAGTCAGAGTGTGTACAGATTTAACTGTAGTTTTTGGCTAAAATAAGAGCCAAGCAGACTTCTTGTTTCCTTGACCTCAGCAGAAATGATTGATAGCTGAACAAAAGCTGCTGCACCAAGTTCCAGAAGATTGAGGATATTCTTTCAGCACAGGGTCATTCATAAGACCAAATGGTTTTGACAGAACGGATAAAAATTGATTTAACTCAAGAAAGCCACAATTTTTTTTCTAGACAGACACCCATCAAACATTAAATATGCCATGCAGAGGTACAGTGATCTTGAGCCAAAGCAGACTGTATTCTCTTAAGAGACCTGACTGGTCTTTCAAATGTACAAAGTGCATCCTCTATCTGTTTAGGAGACTGCCATGCTTTATTAGAGTCAGATCAGCTGCGTGATGATGTGAGTCAGGCAGAATTGTTCCTCCTTGTGCATTGAACTGTCAGTATTCACCAGACCTCTGCAATTTAAACTTGTATATAAATAGTGTCTAGAAACGCTTCAGAAGTCCATATACCCAGAATTGTTCTATGAAGAAGGAGCATCATCAAGCAAGTGTGGCACTGAGGAGGCATGTCCGTGCTGAAAAGGGGCTGAAAAAAAATTTTAATTGTGCATTTTAATTGTGTCTGGGTCTTTTTGTTTATTGAAGCCATGATTGTTGAAGGACACAGGTGATGTCCCTGGCTCTATGTGCTTGTCCAGCCCCTGGCATTGTGGTGTCCCGTCCCTCAGTGCCACACAGGATCATCACCAAAACTGAATTATGTCCACCCGCTGCTCATTCAAGCAAATCATGTACGGGGTGATTTCTCCTCGCAAATGTCTAGCAGGAATTAATTCTAGAACAGCAGAGATCTGGGGGAGAGTTTTATCCTCTCCCATTGTTCTCAGCCTTCCCACAGTCCCGTCCCGCCGGGCCGGAGGTGCCACTGTCCTCAGGTTGGCGGCCGCGGCGAGCGGCGGCGGCCGCGCCGGGAGCGGTGCCCCATGCCCTGATTGTCATTCTGCCCGTGTCCCCCCGCTCCCTCTGCTCTCCAAAGGTCAGCCCGAGGTCTGCGCTGGAGCGTTAATGGGCGAGCAGCGCTCGCCAGCAGCTCCTGCCACTGCATAGGCACTTAGTCCCTGCACATCAAGGCACACACGCGCTCTCCGTGCTCCCTCGCCCTCCCTCCCTCTCTCTCTGCCTTGCAAATGACTCTGAGGAGCAGAGGCTGGTGGATGATTTAGATCAGGGGGGTGGAAAGGGGGGGGTGAAAAAAAAGCACTCAATTTTTTTTTTCCCCCTATTTTTTTTTTGAACTGGGCTCCCAGAGAGCACTCAGGGCTGCCACGCAGTGCACGACGCCTACCTGCTCAACTGCAGGGAAACAAGCTTCTGAAGGCTTTAATGGGATTTTGCCCGAGGCTGTTTTATTAAGATGTCGGCTTTTTCTGCTGCCTCTGCAGCTGACACCATTCACTGTCAGCTGCCCCCCTTCCCCAGTCCCCCTCCTCCCGTCCCCCCCAACAATGCACCAAATTACTCGCTTCATTTAGTGCTCATGGCTCAGCACAGGCAAATAAGAGGAAAGAGTTCGACTTGACCAGATGAGTCTCAGCGAGGGGAGGTGAAAAGACACTGCAGCTTAACTGGGGGAGTTTCAAGCAGAAAAGGGAAAAGATCAATACCGCTGGGGCTTACTCCCACTCTATTAGAAAGAATCATATTTCATATTAACATAGCCAATTTAGAAGCCGCATTTACATTCCTAATTTGCATCCTGGCTTTAAAAGCTCATTTGTAATGCATTGTATAATTATTGATGCCTTATATGTGACTATACCACACAGTAGCAGGTTGGGAAGGGGAGGAAATGCTGTCTGGTTTCAATAAACAAACTAGTTACAAGTTTTAATGAATGTTAGTCAGTAATAAATTACTTTTTTTTCTTTTTCCATCTCAGATTAAAAAAGAAAGAGCAGAGATGGACGAGCTAATTAGAGGTTGTGTATTTCGGTAGCAAGAGTAAATGAGATACGGCACAGCAGTGGAAAATGTTCTGTGTAATGCCCCTTTCTCCCTTGTTGTGCCTGAGTAGTAGTGGCAGACCGAAGGATGGTTTCCTATCTAGAACTGAGCAGACTGAGGAAATCCTGTCTGGAAGGCAAGACACGCTTTGCAAGTGTCAGAAAATATTATATCTGATATCTGTTATTAAGTTCCCCAGATTTCCATGTAAGCTTAAGGTGAGCTGAGAAGGAGGAGAGGAATGGACGGGAAAAGTAATGATCTGTTAGTCTCGGCATGCATGTCCTCACTTATCTCTTAGTAGGTTGTTTTTTTGGTTCGAGTAGGCTGAAATTATCACTGAGGTGGGATAAAGTTATCTCTGCATAAGGAAAACTGAAAGGTTTCCTAAAGCTGAGGATAACATCATCATCTAGGCTGAGGACTCAGGAGCTGGGCTTGCTGCCTCTGCTGAGGGCATGGGTGAGAGGAAGAGTCTGGGCAATTCAATCTCTTTGAGTTTCCGAAGCAAAGTGACAAGACATAGAAATACTCAAGAGAGTGCTGTGTTTAACCCTCTCATGGGTGAGCCCACTTTTTCCTCTGGTCTTGACAATAAATAAAGTTCCTTGATGAATTTCCGTGGTTCTCATAGGAATTTCATCATTTGAGAGAAATGTTCACACCAGAACACACTGGAGGAGCCTTTGCAGGAGATTTGCTTGATTGCAATACTTGGAATGTCCTGGGTTACTGTCCAAGGCTTTTGAACTGGGAATTGAGAACTCTTCCCAATTGAATTGGGAATTGGAAGAGTGATGGTGTTTTACCCCAGCTGAACCCCATGCCACTTTTTTATGGGTTTTGAATTTTGCAATTCATGACATCCTTTACTTCTTCATTTAATTTCTTTGATCTGTCAGAGCAAATGCTTTCTGATTTGAGCTGTTTGGGGTTTTCTCTTCAGCCTTCCTGCAAAAGGTTTTGCTGCTTAGCACAGGACATCAGTGACTGTTGTAGACTAATGTATTTTGAATGGTCTGTGTACACAGCATTTGAAATGAATTTTGTTCACATGACACATGAAAGTTCAGATTCAACAAGTACAGGTGGAAAACGGAAATAAAGGCATTTAAAAAGAAAAATTAGCCAAAAATCAAAATATCTTTTCAGAAGCTATAGAAGAAATAATTTTTAAAAGTTTCTTCTATTCTGCCACTGCAATTCCTAAGTCTAATCTCGATTCAAAACTATTTCTTGTTTTTATCCATTCAGCTTATCTCTATGCAGCTTGAGAAGACTTCCAGGGGCTGTCAACATGTTCCTAGTGCATCTTCCTTATGTAACACCAACCAAAACTGAGAATAGGTCATGAAATGTGTCTCCCTTTCATGAAGTATCGTGCATTTTAGTCACATTGGATGTGAAATTGCTCAGCCATTCCCTGTGGTACAAGGGTACCACTATGTTGATAAAATAAAAGAGTAAAATTCTTCCCAGTGTCCTGTTTCTCCCTCTGGTGCTGAAAGCTGATGGAAAGGAGATGATGCTGGTCATGTTCACGGCCAGGCCTCTGAGTGAGGACATTCCCTCCAACCCTGCAACCCCAACAACTTTCCTATTTTTTGTTGCACACAAGGAAAATTATCCACACATCCAAATCTTGGTCATCTTCTAAACACTTTCCAAACGAAAAGGAGATGTAGTCCATGAGTTAGAAATTTAGAAATTTCCTGGAAAACAAAGGTAGGAGATGGGCCCTCCAGCTTCCTAGTGATTCCCAGGGAATCTTGGCATGCTGTGCTACACCTTTGTCCCTCTGCATTGCAGATGCATCTAAAAAGGGGAGCATAGGTACCTGAGTGTACTGAGCAAGACAAATTACACAGAAAAGCATTCTGAGAACATGACACATTACACCCTGAAGAGGGATTGAGTATAGACATTGATGTCTTGAGGGTTTTCTAAGCTCTCTCTCCTATAAAAGAGAGAAATTGACTTTTTCATTTTCCTATTCATTGTATCTTAAAGTAGACATTCATTGTTCACTATATGAATTCTGTCTTAAAAGTACTCCTTTTCCCTTCATGAAGGAAAGACTTTCTAAAAAAATAATCTGCTTAGAAGTTGATGAGCATCATATGAGCATCTAATATAAGATCACTTTATCCCTTCCACATCAGGGAGTTGGAACTACATGATCTTTAAGGTCATTTCCAAATCAAACACTTCTCCGAATCCTACCTTTAGGGTTTAGGAGATGTCAGTCTGAGGGATAGAAAGACCAGCTCAGTGGTGGTATCTGGAACTGTTCTGTTGCTTTCTTCTTCCTGGTATAGCCCTTTCCCTGGGATTAAGTTGAAACTGAAATCAACCAAGGTTTTCTAGATGTCTTTGGAGAGCTTATCCATGTCACCACCTGGATCAGTGACATCCCTCTCACTTGCCTCCATCTTATAACAAATGGTGATTTCATACATTCAGTCAAATTCAAGTTTTCCCACACAATCCTTTAAACGCAATTAACTTTGAAAAGCATGTAATGTTACTGGACTCAAAGTGGACACTGGTTAATCATGGCAATGGGAAGAGGATCAGCGCTCAAAGCAAAGGGAAAAAAAAGAATTTTCTGTGGAGAATGCATGATGCATCTTTCGCTTTTAACTTCTGCCACAGCTTCATTCTGCTGCCTCCCAGTAAATACTGTTTATACACAGGTGCCTGTGTTATAAATAACAATTAAGAAGTCATTGAAGGTGGTTGAGAAATCCAATGTGAGCTATGCCTACATGTAATTTTATTTTCAGAAGACATCAGTGAAAATAAAATTTTATCAAGTTTACTGAGTGTTAAAAGAACAACAGAAAATCTGATTTCCCATAAGCTGACATATACTTAATACAAAGAGTTACTCATGCAATACCCTGAACTTGCTATATAGCAGATCATCCCTGTAACACTGCGGATGAAGGCATGAAAGCAGTTCAGCAGCCTCAGTTTTAAGCATGCAGTTTACATTAATCACCAAAGATTCCTGTGTAATTAGTGGAGAGAAATCAGCACTCCAAGCAACTTCAGCTTTCAGGTTTCTCAGAAGAGACAGAAATATGAATCTTTTGGAAATATTAATCTTTCTTGCACTGATGAGAAATAGCTTAGATCAATAACATAGAGTTTTAGGTTACTAATTTTCCAAAATGAAAGATATCAACAAAGATTCAGGCTTTCTATAGGGTTATTCTTCCATTTACCTGGCTGTCAGGCACATACCTGGCCTTTCCCAAGGCAGAAATGTCGACTATGTAGAGAATTCGGGCACTTTGGGAAGATGGGTTATGACTGTAATATCCTTCAGGAACATAGATTTGACTGCTGTGGGAGTTAGAAAAATAATAATAATGTTCATGTAAGGCCGAGACTGAGTGAGCTTCCTTGGGATTTTGTTGTACCTTATTAAGAACCAGATTTCAGCATACATTGTGCAAAATGCTTTTTCTACGCTGGAGCCATGTGGATATGACAAATTCATTCTGCTATAAATTTTGTGCCTTGCTGAGAAATCGTATACTCCAGAGGAATATGTGTATATATGTTTCATAACTATCTAAAAATGTAGGTAGAAGTAAATGCAGATAAGGTAGAAGTAAATGCAGATACATTCATATGCAGACACAAATATGTGAATTATCCACATATACACATGTAGCTGGTTAGTGTCTTTTACATTCAGAGAACAGGTTTGCCTTCAGGTATTTCAATTTAATGATATGAAGCACCTCAGCTACACTATAACTGTTAAGCTGAATTTTGTTTTGCATTTTGATTATAAATTAGAAGAGTGGTACATTAACTCTGTTTTGAGGATAAGATTAAAAAAGGGCTCTGTTTATTAAGCTGCTTCCGTGGTGATATTTGCAGCATACATTACATTTATAATTGACTTATTAAAACTTATACACTGCAAATTATAGTGATAGCACCCACAGGCTAAGAAATCATCAAAATATATAATGGCAATTTAAGGAGGTTTGTATCCACAAATGGGAATTTTTATCTGGTGTTCTCTTGTTCTAATGTTTTACTCACAGCTTTTGCAATATTCAAATATGTAGCTGGAATGCTGCAAAGAGATATTGCAAGGTAACCATGACAAAAAGAGACTCAGAAGACGAACTGGGTGATAAAAAAAGAGCCAAAGTATAGCAACATAAGACTATTTCAGGTAGGTTTTACTTCAAATTTGAAAGAAAAATAGAAGAGTCAACTGGGTCATCTTTTTATTTTAGGCTATGGACAATGTAGACTAATTCCTCACACCTAGTCTTCATAAAAATGTATCATTATCTCCCTACCTACGTTATTAGAACAGTGGAGATTAGCACAGTGAAGATTGCAACAAATTCAGAAATAAGAGCCGTAAAAACAATCGACCTCCTAATGACAACTAACGAGCTCCTAATGACTGCCATAAAAATTTTTATCCTCCTACCATGTAGGCTCCCACAAAAGAGCAAACAAGGAGTGCGGTGACAAACCCCAATTTATCCAAGCTTTAATTTGAATTCCTTTGAACATGTTTAGTGGCAGCACAATGACATGGACTTTTTCAGGCTTGGTGACATTGCGCGAATGTGGTCTGTAGATCAGAGGTGGGTCTGAGGAGGTGGGGACAAGAGAAAACACAGTGCAAAGCTGTGAGTGACAGCCTCTTGTCACTTAACACATAACCCAACTGCATAACCCATGGCTGTAGCACTTTAACCATCATATCATCCGTGATTCTGCAATGACTGTTTTCCTTCGGCTTGTCCACAGGGCTAAGTAGCTAAAGACTTGTTGATCTGGACATAATGGCTCTTATCTTCTGGTAATCAGGACGGAAGGTTGAAATTTAGACCTCGTTTTCAGAAACCGCAGACAGGGATGACAAAATGAGACACAAAATGGCTAAACCCCAAAAAGATCTTAGACAATTGTAGGAACATGATTTATCTTCCTAGTAATATAGTGTCCTACGACACATAAAACACCCTCCCACAATCAGCAGAAACAATTAAAGGATCTAAGTGAGATCAAAACTCTTTTGGAGAGTAGCCAAAGATCAGGAAGGACACCTTAAAGTGTTGTTAAGGGAAAAGAATCATCCTTATTGACAGTGTTGGAATCTGGTCTGCATTGGCTGTAAAGGGAGCTTTGTCACCTCGTTTGAGCATGGAGACCTGTAGTGCTGCTCTATAGACACTGAAATGTGGCTCCCTCAGCGTGGAGCTGAATGGCACTTTATCAGGGTAAGCAATTTGTAGTTAATCAGTAAAACAGAGATGAGATGAGTCGTGCTACAGACCATGTCTAGAATCACAAAACTCAGAACGGAGCCAGGAATTTAACTGATTCCCACTCTTGTGAGACTGCTACAAGTCAGGTCACCTCTCTTGTAGAAGTTTGAGCACTGGATTTTAAAATAGATAAAGTTAAATGTTACAAATGAATCTCACACAGGTGCACTTAGACTGAGGTTTTTGAAGCCGAGATACCTTGTAATGAAACTGCACATTCCTGGGTGTCACTTCCCCTCTATGTCTTGAAAACTTCTCTTTTTGCTTCCCTAACTCAGAAAATAATCAGACAGAAATACTGGGAAAGTTTCAGTAAGTTCTTTTTACTGCAGGGTTTTGTGCAAGGTCTATCACAGAAGCGTGTTGTGCTCTGAAATTTGACAGAGCTATGACAAGGCTTAGGTATTCTGGGCTGCTTAGAGCCAAGAACATATCCTGAAATTACGTGACATTCACTTCACTGAGGTATTTATTGAATGTCACTGAATGTGGCAAGTCAAGCTACAAAATGCTGAGACAGATATGGATCAAGTCCAGAAATAAACACCTTTTAGTTCTGTTGAAGGATGGCTAACATTGGATCTCACTGCAACCCTGTGTTAACACAATTTAAGTGAAGACTGGCTGAAGCTTTGCACCCATGAAACAATATTTCTGGAAACACTAATGGCCATTGTAGCAAAATAAATTAATCACAGCACTTAGATGGCCTGAGCTCAGAGCTGCAATGTATTTTCTAGGACAGAATATGCTTTCTGAGTGTATCTTCCACTGATATTTATATTTATTATCTATCCAAAAAAGTTGGTGTATTAGGGTTTCTTTAATTTTACATGGCAGCTCTTTTGCAAGTGGATTTGTATTAGACCACACAGATGCAGCTGAGTTATTCATAACTAATTTGTGTATCATAATCTTGGAAGGATGAGGGAGAAAAGTCATGAAAAGTTCCATTGAATAGCTTTCATGATTTTGAATGCTGCCTGATTTCTATCTTTTCTGCTGCCACTTATGTCTGAGATAAACTATTCAATGCATATGAAATGTTTATCTTGACTAATTTAAGTGGATGGCTGTGAATGTTTTTCTCTTTAATTTGTTTATTAAAATATTATCACAGAGAAAAAATACATTTTAAAAAGGGACCACAAATAAAGGAAACATAAAAATATTTTTCATTAGTTCCTGGTGGGATCTTTGTTATGGACAGGTCTGGACAGGGTAAATGAGAAGAACAAAAATATTTTTAAAAAATTGAAGTCCAAAAGACATCAAATGTTTTTTAATTGAGATTGGAAGCAGTCCAAGTTTGACTTTCAAAAAAGGCTTTGATTTACAGTAGTTCATGTTGGGCTCATGTTGTGCCTGCCAAAAATCCAAAGTAGATCAGAGCTTTTTTTGAAATAAACACAAGCCTAATCTGATGTAGGTATTTCAAAACTCCCACTGCTTTAGTTGTAACATCATCTGTTACTGAATGATTTATAAATCATCCCTCTACAAACACATTTCAACGAAGCTGATGGTGATATATTTTAACTTTAGGACACAAGGACATGTTTAAATTACAATTGATGGAGACCCTCCACTGTTTTTAAAAGTATTTGTGAATCGGAATGTCTGTTTTCCTCTATATTAGACAAAACCAGTAGCTGGAGTACAAGGGTATGATGGAGTGTTTGTTGCTTCTTTGCTTTTTCACTCAGTAGAAAAGAGGCAAAAGGGAAGAACTGCTAATAAATATTTTAATCAACTATACAGGAATTCAGTTCCTTTCTAAAAGAAGAAAAAAACCACCGAATTTTGCATTTTTTTTGAAAAAGACACATTGATGACTGGGATTTGTTTATAACAAACCAATTTATTCAAAATGATCATTTCATGTTAGTGGGGCAGGATTTGTCTCAGCTCAGCTTAGGTATCTATAATCAGCACATTTCTCATTTCCACTGGGGCAGATTCCCTCTGGAGTTGATCCCTGGACGCTCTCTATCTCACAGAGGGAAATTCTGACCACCCTGACACTGGCAGGAGTATTTACCCTCAGAAATATCGATGTGGGACAACTTCTGCCTTCTCAGGGGGAAATATTCCCATCTTAAGTTGGAAGGCTGATCCACAGGTTGGAACAGGGGATAGCCTGGAATGTGGCAAGGCCAGTGAGAGTTGCCCAGTTGCAGCTTGGTCAGGGCTCCTACAAGGAATATGGAGAGGAACTGTTTATAAGAGTAGGCTTAGATTGAAAATAGGAAAGAAATTCTTGGCTCTGAGGGTGGTAAGGCCCTGGCATAGGTTGCCCAGAGAAGCTGTGGCTGTTACATCCCTGGAAATATTCAAGTCCAGGTTTGGACAGGGTTTGGAGCAACCTGTTCTAATTTTGGCTGGAGTAGAGTTAATTTTATTCACAGTAGCTGGCATGTTTGGGATTTGTGCTGAATACAGTGATGATAATACAGAGATGTTTTTGTTATGGCTGAGCAGGGCTCACACAGAGCCAAGGCCTTCTCTGCTTCTTGTATGGCCACGCTGGCAAGGGAGACCGGGGGTGCACGGGAAAGGGAGGAGATAAAGCCAGGACAGGTGACCCCAACTGATCCAAGGGATAATCCAGACCATGTGACATTGTGCTCCACGTATAAAGTGAGGGGAAGAAGGAGGAAGGAGGGACATTTAGAATGATGGTGTTTGTCTTCCCAAATCACCACTACTTGTCATGGGGCCTTGCCCTCCTAGAAATGGCTGAACACCTGCCTGGCCCTTGGAAAGCAGTGAGTTAATTCCTTGTTTTGCTTTGCTTGCATCTGTGGCTTTTGCTTTCCCTATTAAACTGTTTTTATCTTAATCCGTGAGTTTTCCCAGCTTTTACCTTTCTCTCTTCCTGATCCTCCTGCTGAGGGAGTGAGCAAGTGGTGGCCTGGGCCTTGGTTGATGGCTAGGGTTAAACCACGACACTGCTCTAGTGGAAAGTGTCCCTGTCCATGGCAGGAGGGTTGAAACCAGGTGATCTTTAATTTCCCTTCCAACCCAAACCATTCCATGACTCTGATTCCTCAATGCCAGAGGCAGCAAGAAGGGTCTGAGACCAAGGGCTTCAGTCAGAACTGAGCTGGTCTGAGTTCCACAATACCTGATCTGAACAAAATGCTGCAAAGACAGACTGAAGTGGAGCAGGCACTCAAGTCCACAAAAGTTTTTGAAGAAAAGCTCAGCTCTTATATTTAAAAAATAAATTAAAAAATAATGTTAATAGATTTTTTTTTTTGCATTATTTAGGAAGTACAGAAAAACATGCAAGACATTCTGATGAACTCTGGAACAACTTACTGAAAATCCAGAAAGAAGAGTATGTTTTCCTTTCTCCCCCTCATCTTACATCTTAGGTGTAAAAAACAATCCCTTTGATTTTCAAACTTCAGTATAGAAATTCAAATACTGATTCTTGACTTCATTATGACAGGAATATATATTTAGTCATTGTGGACATATTCCCTGAAAAAAAAATGTTATGTTGTAAATGTTTTGGCAAAACAATAAAGGGACATTGACAACAAGGCATTTTACAAGCACAAGTTATAATTTTGAGATTAGATGAAAAGCAGAGCAGAAAAACGAACGTTAAAAAATTCTAATCGTTTCAGGAAAATATTTGAGATTTCAGGTTAAATATTTCAATTCTACAAACCGAATCTCTTCTCTCATTAGACACACTTCTCTTCTCTTTCCACAAAAGCAAACTGTCTTATTTCAGATATGCTTTACACTTAACTGAATAATGTCACTTTTTTAACCTGCCACATCAGAAGAACCAATCAATGTATTCTACAGTTTGATGGTTGGAACATCACATGAAATTTTTGAAAACCACTGCGTAGGTCAAATTTAAAGTGCTGCAGAATTCTTCAGTATGTTCTGGGGTCTGTAAATCTACATTAACAACACTGGATTTTATCATGGCAGTCCTGAAGGATGACCTAGTCTGATCCTGAGAATGATGTCACTGTACATTAGTAATTAGACAGGCAAAGATCGGTTTGCTTCTAAAACCTCTAAAGAGCATTTCGGTAAAATGAGAGCTCCACTTCACTCCGAATTTTAATGCTTTACCTGTTTCTTCTTTCTTTGTCACTATTTTCATTAAAATACTTATTTTAGGAAGCAATTGTCAGAGAGACTGAGATATCAGGAGTCATCTCACTGGAAAGAGTTAATCACCATCCCGAAACAGTGAGGTGAATCCAATAATCAAATATTAAGCACTTTTGCATTAGTTTGGGTAAAGTGGCAGAGATGCTAAGTTTTATTTTAATATGTTAATCAAATAAAATGATGCAGTTTATTTTGTATCTTCCGGGAGAGGTGCTGATATTATCTCAACTTTAGATGCATCCTCACTTGCCTGTACAGATCAGCCTTCCACTTTATCAGGGTGATGTTACTGGATATGGCAATTTATAATTGGAAATGGCAGCCTGGAGATTTTCTAAAAGCTTTGGCTTTTTTCTGAATACTGTGGAATTTCATTAATTATTATTATTTTGACTATGAAAAGAGGATTTGCCCAAGGGCAGTTTTAAGGCTCCTTAAAGATTATATTCCTCCATGGAAAGTTGCCAAGATTTCAAATTTTTCTGTCAAGATACTCAGTTTTTTTGGTGGGAGGTGGCTGAAATGATGGGAAGTATTTACAGCTTTGGGAAGGAGACCTCGAACATTTCTCATTCTCTTTGAGGCTGTTTTACCTCCCTGGAGTGGGGGCAGCTGTCACAAATTGCAGCCACCAAACATTCCTCACCAAGGCCGCTGCTGCTCTGTACAGCATGGGGAGGAAACTGGCAGCCCCGTTCCTTGGGTGAGGTGTATCCAGCGCAAATCAGGATCAGCCTAAGCAAGGTGGGGTTATTTGTAACCTGTCACATGCCAGAGAATAACTGCTTCTCCAGAAAGATCTTTCAGCAACATAGCCCAAGAAATAAATGGGAAAGGGAAGATTTGATATGGATATTGAAATCTGAAGCTGGGAATCACAGAGTTCTAGGGGCAGGGAATGGTTGAGGCTGGAAGGAACCTCTGGAGTTCAACTTGTCCAATCCTCCTGCTCCAGCAGGGACACTTAGAGCCAGTATCACAGGACCATGTCCAGCTAGATTTTTAATATCCCCAAGTGTAAAGATGCCACGATGTAAACCACCTTATAAAAATGGGCATTGTAAGTAATGAAAGTACTGGAAAATAGATCTATTTTGCTTAGGTTATGGAAGAAAAGGGCTAAAGGAGGAGCAGATGTAATCTTCTGCAATGAGGGCAAACAAAATGATGAGCTGAATTGCAATGTTTTGTCAAAACCTGAAAATTATCGCAAAACTTTTGAAAGATAGAACTCTCCTCTCCACTACCTTTTTTTTCCCCACCAAAGAGATCCTTGTGGAACAACTCTCTTCTTTCATCCTCTTCCATTGCACATATGCAGAGCAAATGGGATCATGGCCCTTTTATACTCTGAGCCCTTCAAACAATCCCCAGCTCATGAACAAAACACAAAGAAGTTTGGATCCACCCAAGGGCTGCGAGTGACTCATCTGTCTGGAGCAGAGAAGTCCTTGTGATGAGTCACTTTTCTTTTGATGCAAATTTAAAAGTAATTAAATAAAAGGTGAGGATACAGCATTTTAAAGCTCCTTTCACTGCAGTAGTTAAATAGAACCAACATCAGCTCTAATTCTGAAGCCTCAAGGTGAAAGCATCCTGCCTAGCCATGATGGGAGGTTTTCACCTTCATATCAGTGCCTGCTGGAGATAAAACATTCATGAGCATTGCTTCAGAAGAACTGCTGAAGTCAATGCTCCACACTGATCAACTGCAAATCAAATCCCTCAAAAGCTGGACTTTTGGTCAAAGACTTGATGATCCTGGAGTTCCTTTTCAACCTTAATGTTTCCATGGTTCCAGGAAATGAGACACATCTTCCACTCCATCTGATCAGCACGATAATAAAGGGGTGATAAGGACAAAAACAACGCTAAGACCCTTGTGAAGGGAAAGGACTGACAAAGAGGAGTTACCAAAATAATTCAAAAATTATTCATCTACCCATTTATCTTTCCTCTGTATCTCGCTTTCAATTTTCTTTTGAAGCTGTGTGAGAATATTGGTTTTCTTCCATTCAGGGAAAGAAAAGGTTAAAGCAGAGAGATGATAGCCAAGGAAAACATGCAAAGTTTTCTAAAATATGCAAGAGGAATATCAGAGAGTTTTTTAGTCAAAACTTCAACTCTATGAGTCAGCACCCCTATTTCGCAGGTTTTGCAGGCCAGGATATAGACTTCGGACACCCTGGTTTTGTCCCTCCATAGCTATTTCCTGTGGATCCATGAGGAAGTTTAAAGTTGGAGAACTCAGCTGATGGCTGCCCCTCCATCAACAAGTAAGGACCACACATCTTACAATAAATCCATGTCTGGAGTATTTCGGAAGGGCATCAAAGGGTGAGTTTAAAAGGAATTTAAATTCTTCAGCATTTGTACTTAATCAATTCCTCAGCTATAACCAGTAAGAAAGTTTGTGCCCAGAAGGGGAAATCTGCTCCCATCTCATTCTTTATTTTTTTCTGTTTTCTCCTTATTCTTTCTGCTCTAATTTTCCTCCTTTCTTTCTACATTTTCTCTAGTCTTCCACCTATCTTTCTCTCCCTGCAGCAACTCCTAACTCACAGACTCTTCCTACTCTCTCTACTGAACTGATCAGCAGCAGAACAGATTTAAGGCAGAAACTTGAACACTTCTGAATATAATTTCCTTTTGGGTTTGCTTGATTTCACAGTGAAAAAATTGGGAAACCTGTCACGGAAGAAAGTATTCATAGCAGCTAATATTTTTATTGAAGAAACAAAAGAAGACAAAAATGCAAGGACCTGCATGCCATACTACGGCATTAATCGTGCTACATAAAAAAAAAAGATTCGGCCGTGATTGGAGGTATAATGGTATATATATATAATTCCAGACATTTGTGTCCAGCTTTTAACCCAGTTGTATCTTAGATGATGAACTGTTTTGGTGGCTTTGGCATCTGGACTCTTTATATTTCACTGCCTTTCAGTCTTCTCTATTTTTGAGTCATCTTAAAGACCAGGTGAGCCAAAGGGGCACAAGTGAGGAAAAGCTCCTGTGGTGGTTGTTCTCTGGAAAAATGATTGAAGTGGCATTTGAGCTATGACTAATTTATTTAGTATTCAGAATTTAGTGAATTCTTTTGTCACATCACCCATCATAAATAAAAGGAAAAAAATAGAAACCTGTTTGATGCCTCAGGCATGTTTTAGTTCGTTGTTCAGGTCAGTTCATTTCAATGCTTAATTTTTAATGGTTCATTTAACATACCTGTTTAGACTTGAAAATATTTTCACATAAAACCTGGGGTTTTGGGGTCAGTTGCTGTCACCTCAAAACATTTTAAGTCTCAGATGACAGATTCAACATCAGTTGGAAAAGGTGGTCTCGTTTGGACACTTGAATGGGACTCAGCAGACTCAAGCTGAATTTCAATCTTTGGCACTGATTCTTTATGTGACCTTGGGTAAAACTTCCATGTTGCATCTCCAAAAATTTTTGAGTACAAATAGTTCTGTTCACTCAGTCACTTTCAAAGTGTTCCTGTTTGCCACACAGTGTCCTTCCTGTGGAAGAAGGAATCTAGAGAAAAATGACACCCAGCAGTGTCAGAGGTGTCCAAAATCATGCATTTTTAGTGGGTATAGGAGCTTTTACCTAAAAATTATTTTCTGATAGATAACATCTTTTTAAAAGGCAAAGTTGTGGTGCAAGATCTACTACATGAGCAGTTTTAAGCCCTCCAATAAGCCTTCCTCTCTATATTACTTCTTCATTCCTACTGGGTCTAGAACCATAGAATGCCAGCATGGTTTGTGTTGGAAGAGACCTGCCATGGGCAGGGACATCTTCCGCTATCCCAGGTTGTTCCAAATCCCGTCCAACCTGGCCTTGGACACTTCCAGGGATGGAGCAACTACAGCTTCCCTGGGCAACCTGTGCCAGGGCCTTACCACCCTCACAGGGAACAATTTTTTCCTAATATCCAATCTAAACATACTCTCTCTCAGTTTGAAGCCATTCCCCCTTGTTCTGTCACTCTCGTAAAAAGTCTCTCTCCATCTTTCCTGTAGGCTCCCTTCAGGTACTGGAAGGTCACGATTAGGGCACCCCGAAGCTTCTCTTCTCCAGGCTGAACAATCCAAATTCTCTCAGACTTTTCTCACAGCAGAGCTACTCCATCCCTCTGATGATCTTGGTGCCTCTGGACTCACTCCAACAGCTCCACGTCCTTCCTGAGCTGGGGACCCCAGAGCTGGAGGCAGCTCTGAAGGTGGGGTATATACTGTGCATATACTGAGTATATACTATGACTTTCTTTCTCCTCAAGTAGAGATAATTCCCATTAGTAATTCCATAACTAAGCCCACTGTTTACAGGAGGGACACAACCTAATTTTATGTTAAGTTTTGCCCAAGGTCATTACAAATTTATTGATTAAATGTTTCTTTTATAAAATAAACCACTAATCATTTCACTGAATTCTCAGGCTTTTCATCTTCAAAACTTTCCTTCATTCTCAAAAAAAAACCCCATGCATGTAGAGCAGTGTTAATGGTGCTTATAGTCTCTCTGCAGATAAGTGAAATAAACAATATATTAAAACCAGGGTTATAGTGACTGGAAAGAGGGTAATTTATCAATGGATGATTATTGTCAATTGTTCTCTGCTCTTTAGCCCAAAAGCAGGGGCCTGTTTTTGAATAGGTATAGATATATATGACTGATTGCTACTGAGTATATTAGGTGCAAAACACTCAGACTTGCACCCAAGCCCACACCTGGAGGGAGAAAATCAAAGGATCATTAAAGCTGGAAGAGACTTCCAAGATCATCGAGTCCAATCTTTGACCCAATACCACCGCGCCAACTACACCATAGCACATGTACCACATCCAGTTGTTTTTTGAACATTTCCAGGGATGGGCTGGTGACTCCAACACTTCCTTGGGCAGCCTATTCCAAAGTTGAACCACTCTTTCAGCGGAGAAATTCTTCCTGATGACCAGCCTGGTGCAGCTTGATGCCATAAATCCTTCAGAGTTTACACTCACAGCGGCAGGATTCACAGAGTTGTGGCCTGCACTCACCTTCAAACCACCTGACCTGGTTGCTGACATTGCCACAATTAAGCATTCAAAAATCATTAGAAATCATAGCATTTCATATATTTTCCTCAAATTTTAAGAGCCCTGTATATTCAGATTTCACGCTTCTTCTGCCTAGCCTAGTGAATGTGAATCATTAAAAAAATAAAAACTAAAAATTGAGTTTTTTTATACAAAGTGTGTATCTCTAGGAACAGTTACCCTAAAAAAACCATTTCCAAATACTATGAGATCATGACATTGCTGTGAAATGCTGGAATAATTCATAAAACTATGCTGAGATTCTGCAACTGGAGTAGACAGATAATAATAATTAGAGGAGAAGGAGATTTTCTTTCCTTTCAGGAAAAAAAACAAACAAACAAACAAACAAAAAAAAACCAAACAGTTTTACATGTTTTCGCTCACTTTTCCTGTCTATGGAAATGATACATCACTATTTTGTGTAGGAATTGCATGGCCAGAGTAAACCTTGGTTTAGCAGCAAGAATTTCAGGTTTCACTCCTGAGCACTGAGTTATGCTTGTTTATAATTTCACCACCTACATGATAACAGTCTTCATTAAACCTCCCATATTTCTTTTCCTTATCAACTTTGCCTGCCTTATCCATGTAGAGTGTGCATTTTGAGGACAGGACTTTGCTTTCACGTATTTGTGCAAGACCCAACAAAAGGAGACTTCTGTTACACACTCACTGCTATTCCCAGTGTTTGCAAAGCGCTTTCAAACCCTCTGAGGAGCAGAGATCGATCTGCTACAAGGCATTAGCACTGCAGAGAGATCCATACTTTGCTGTATACAAATAGGCTGATTTCCCTGCCTTCAAAGGGACGCAGGAGCCTGCTCAAAAATACTCTGCACAAAGTTGTTTATTGATGCAGTGAAACAGTTCAAGTCAGCTCCCAAATTTTAAAATCCAGATTTAAGCGTGAAATGCAAAACCTGCTTGTTTGGTGGGGGCTTATTAGACACTCTCAGCACTTGAGGTGGGGATTTTCTCCCCCAAATATCTTTCTCTGGCTTTAGTAATGTCAGGGTAAGCAAAGAGCGCTTTCAGACACAGCCTGCCCTTTGCCAGAGCATCCCTCTGCTTGTTAGCTGTCTTCCAAAAGTGACTCCGGGCACTCTCCCGTCCTCAGGAACCCGCGCTGATGACACGGGAGCTGGGAGCTGGGAGCTGGCAAATCACCTGACAAAGAGCGCGACGGCGTTTCAGCGTCAGGGCTTCCCACAGGAGACATTATACCTTCAAGGGGGAGAGGCAGAAGGGGAAGGGGGGGAAGAAGGGGAAGGAGGACGGATGCGGAGTGGCAAGGCACCCGGAATGTCACTTACAGTCGGTTGGCCACAGTTGTCAGGGTTCACTTCCATTAAGCTTTGTGTCAGTTCAGAAACTTTACACATGAGGCTGTGTGAAGCGTTCTGCCACTGCTGACTGCCCGGGGCTAGCCCACAGTACCTATCTTGTCACTGGTTTTCCAGAAAACCTCTCTGAGAATTAGTTGCATATGTTGGCCAGGTTAACCAGAGGAGGAGAGGTTTTGTCTCTTATTTGTCAGCTTGGGACTTGATTTTTAAAATTATTATTATTATCAGGTTTGAATATTTTTATTTCATTTCGCAAGGAGTGGGTCTTGCTTTGGAAATTTAAGAAAGAGTTGATTGTTATAAAATGCTGCAAAGGTTAACTGAACATTTAGTGTCATGAGAAAAAGAGAGGAGTGATGGCAATGAGGTGAGCTCTCTTAGCACAAAGAAAAGTCTCCACTATGCACTTTTAGCTGTTAAAAAAAACATCAAAAGTGACTGCAACAATGTGATGGGATTTGTTCTGAGGCTGTATTTCATCTATCTTAAAAATGTAGAGATTTTTATTAGGACAACTCCAATAAATTTATGTTGCATTCAAAAGGGAAGACTCTATTTCTATATAGATATTCTATACCAAGTTTGGAAAAGTTGTGCAATCCTTGTCCTTGTGGGGGATTTCCACTTACCAGATTCTGCTGGAAATGCAACACAGAAGAGAGGAAAAAATCTAGGAAATTCCTGGAGTTTGTGGAAGAGAACTCCCTAACAGAGCTGGTGAGGGACCCATCTAGGGAAGGAGCCCACTGGACCTGCTGTCTGTGAACGGAGAAGGATGTGATGGCCAGAGGCTGTTTGTGGCAGAGTGATCAGGAAATGAGAAAAGTTTTGATTCTTGGAGAAGCAAGGAGAGCAGTCAGCAAAACCACTGCCTTGGGCTTCCGGAGGACAGATTTTGGCCAGTTTAGGAGATGGTGGAGAGATTCCCTTGGGAAGCAATCCTGAAGGGCAAAGGAGTCCAGGAAGGCTGGACACTCTTCAAGAAAGACACCTTAAAGCAGCATGTTCCCATGTCCTGAAACACAAGCTGGCGGGGAAGAAGATTGACCTGGATGAAGAGAGAGCTTTGGCTGGAACTCCAGGAGAAAATTAGAAGGGCCAAAACCCAACTTGAACTTTATCTGGCTACTGCCATAGCAGACAGGCAAGGGTGAACCTTCTCACCCTCTACAACTCCCTGGAAAGAGGTTGGAGCGAGGTGGGGGTCGGTCTCTTCTCCCAGGTAGCAAGTGACAGGACAAGAGGAAATGGCCTCAAGTTGTGTCAGGAGAGGTTTAGATTGGATATTAGGGAAAATTTCTTCCCTGAAAACGTGGTCAGATACTGGAACAGGCTGCCCAGGGAAGTGGTGGAGTCACCATCCCTGGAGATATTTAGAAGTTGTGTAGATGTGGCACTGGGGGACATGGTTTAGTGGTGGACTTGGCAGTTCTGGGCTTATGGTTGGACTTGATGATCTTAAAGGACTTTTCCAACCTAAACTTTTCTTTTATTCTATAATTCTATTACTTATTTCCATACTATTGTCAGGTATCAAGCTAAAGAACAGTGACTAATTCTTAAAAATCTACGTATCATTGCAGCATGTAATCAATCAGAAACAATTATACAGTGGCTGTATGTGGATCAAAGTTTAGAATTTTTTCCTCTAGGAAACATCAATGGTTCTTCTGCACTGGTTGTCTTTCATTCTCTTTCTATGTTAATTTAGAAAGGAAGGTACTTTTATAAAAGTTACTCGTTCCCATGTTGTGATTGGGGATGAGTCATTGGGATACACTCTTCCAAACACTGTCCAAATACTAAGAAACTATCTATGCTGTGAAAGTATTTTCAGGCAGAAACAGAGCCTGGGAATGCCAAACTGAACTTTATGTGATCTCTGAGCATCAAGATCTGTGCTCACACTAAACACCACCATCTACCCCCTGCTCAGACTTTGCTTATGCCTTTGCCAATCCAATACGAAGGCTGGAAAATAAGAGGAAGGCAGGAAGAGAAATGTCCATTTAGAAGGCAAACCTAGGACCTAGAAGGGCTATATTTATGTTCAAGAGCTGGTCCAGACAGGAAGAGCAAATCTATGTGTGCGTAATAAAAAAGGCATTTGTCTTTCAGTGGATCACAGGAATTTAAGTAGATGCCTGAGGTCTTTTCAGAAAGGGGGTCTGACCCTGTCTCTCCCAATGCCTTAAAATATATATGTCTCTGATCTACTTCTTCATTCCCCTTGGCTGATAATAATCAGTTAACATTTATGGATCAATCTGAAAACAATTTTTACTATGATTATAAACCTTAGGGTGCAAACTTTGTCTCCACCTCTAATCTCTGCCTCACATCTCACCAGTCAGGCTGCTTATGTTTAAAAAGTCAATAACGAGACTGGAAAAAAACAAAGTCAAACCTTTTTTTTTGTAATATGACAATTTCATAAGCCAATTCCCTGCTTCTAGGAAGCATTTCTCTTGTTCTTCTCAGAAAAGCAAACATGTTTTTTATTTTATTTTAAGTTGTTCTTTTAAGTTTTGTATCCCGGGCCTTTTTATTTACCCTTCCTCAGGCTTTGTTTTTGAGTTGCAAAAAAGGAAAAAGGGCAGGAAAGGAAAAAAGGGCAGAGAAGAAAAGAGAGAAAATGAAAGCTGAATATTTATCAGCCAAATGTTTTAAAACATAACATTTATACACTGAACAGAACTTTCCTTCTTCTTCAAGCCCTAGCTGAGCTTCTTTAAACTTCCAGGAGTCTACTTAATATTGTGTCTACAGAGAAGGAGGAGAATGGGCATCTCCTACACAGGGCTCATTCCTCCAGGTTTTAGATTGGCGATTTAGGATGCGATTGTCTGAGGCAAAATATCCTGATGCCTGTCTGTCAGCAGCTTATTGCTAGGCTTTCTGTCTAGCATAGGCATCTGCTTCCTGTCTGTAATCAGTGGAGAAAAATAAGGGAAAAAGTTTAAATGAATCAATCTTAAGACCAAAGATGTGGACTAAGTTACCTTCTGAAAGCTTTTCTTTCTTCCCATTAAAGAGGGAAATCCTACGTGCTCTATTTTCAAGTAAGTGAAATTAGGAAGATGGATCTAACCTGTTAAGAGCTGCTTTAATGCCATTGCTAAAAAATCTGGACTCTTCAGTCACGAACCAGGACTTCTGCAGACACAGGCAGAAATGGATGACATAAGGTGATATCCACACTGTGACATCTAGAATGTCTGCAATTGCCAGTGAGAAAGAGGCACTCCCAGCGTATGTTTAACACCCTGCAGAAGATGTCTGAGTCAGATGAGTTATTTTCTAGAAATGCACTTTTATTTTTAATTAATTGTCAAGAAAGCCTTGAGTGAGTGAATCCCCTCTACTCAAATATAAGGCTTTACTTTTTAAATGCCTAATATTGGGTGAAATGGATCATGTCCAGAAAGTCTGACCTGTTCCAAGAAGTTCACTACAGCAACCCAAAGAATTTTCATCCAGGTAACCAAAGTTGTGGCTGCCCCATCCCTGGAAGTGTCCAAGGCCAGGTTGGATGGGCCTTGGAGCAACCTGGTCTGGTGGAAGGTGTCCCCACTCATGACAGGAGAGTTGGAATTGGATGATCTTTAAGGTCCGTTCCAACATAAACCATTCTATGATTCCACAGTTTGTGTACAAACTACACAGAACATGTATACAATCAGAGCTTAAAAGACTTCCCCTATTTATTTGATTAAAAAGATCAAACATTTTCAAATATCTCACCCTGTTTTGAACTGCAAAGCCTGGGAAATGGCTGAACTTTACAGAAGACCATGAATCAGTATGCAAGTAAGTCTGTTATTCTCAACTTTCCTCTGGGATTGTGCCATTGCCTGTCTAAATGAAAGATCACTTCTTTTGTGGAAAGTGTCAAGCTGCACTGCAACTTTCTGACATAAAAAAATTCCAAGGAAAACCTAAAATAAGGGGTAAACCCAGGTGGGCTTGTGTTTTGTTACATCTCAACTACGTACTTTGAGAGAAGGGGAATGAAGACAGGCTGGCAAAGTTTAGTTGGCAGATAAATGGAGATCTTTTATGAAAAAGAAGTTCAGACATGGGGTCTATCAGTATCAGCAAGGCTGAAAGAGATGTCAGAGGTACAGGTACAGGTACATCTCTGAACCATGGTATGTTAGTGTGAGATTATAAATATTGATGAAACAATTCAAGGAGGATCCCCTTTTATTTCTTTGTCTTCCACTGAGGAGCTGAAGAGATCCCCTGTTCTGTGCCCCCAGTATAGATCAGATACACATATCCAGCCATTGTCAGTTATCACTAAAATACATCCATTTCTACAAGCTAACTACTCTCAGCGGTGCATTACTCTTCATTATGGTGGAATGGAAACAAAAGCCTTCCAAAAGTAACTCTAGACTCAGTCCACAAGTATCGGGGTTCATGTGAGCAGAAGGCTCTTGTTAGTAGGGCCTTTAGGTTAAGACACAGCTGGGACAGACAGTTTTCTGGAGATATTCTGAAGAGTCTTACTGAGATGACTATTTCAGCCTCCACAAAAATTTCAATATATCATCACACACTCTTTGCTAGGAAAATGTCCTGTTTATCAAGCATGTTCAAATCCTGCCATAGAGAAGGGAGGTGACAAAAGTCCCTTGGGGTTGTGCTGGGTCTAGTCACTGTGGACCAACATGGAAAATATTTTGGTGTTTTGGAGAAGTTCACATTTTTGAGCCATATAAGAGATCCAAGGTGCTGCGCAGCTCTAGGTGCACCTTCTGTGACTCTCTGCATCTTATGTGGTCAGAAATAAATTCTCACAGGTTGATCTATGAAGTAGCACACTCTGACAGACTGATCCATGTTTTAAATCTCATCTTTTGCCTTTCCACCTTAGTACTTTTACGATTGTATCAAATACTTGGTTATGGTGCCACAGCCTTTCTCCTTGAGTCTGTTTCATGCTAAGTATGGATGAATGGGCATTTCTGAGATAGCCACAGTCCGTTTCCAGAGAATTCCTCCACAAGCCAGGCCAAATGGTAACTTGTTGCAGAGGGTAATTAGAGGAGGAAAGTCAGGAGTAAGACTGCAGCACTTTGGAGGTGGTGAACAGTGCAACAAGCACTGAGGTAGTTAAAAAAGGCTGCAGAGGAAGAGGACAGCAATTTTTTAGCAACAAAATGGTAGGCAACCCATGGAGAACCTCCAGAGACCATGCACCTCCTTTGAAAAAAGCAAAACCAACCAACCAAAAAACCCCAATGCTGCCTCGTTCTAGGTTGCAAGAGAGACTAATACTCTTTGTTATTGTCTTTCTTTGAAAAACAAGGCTCATGAATGTTTTTCTACATGCATTGAGAGCACCTAGGAAATGCCAGAACTATTCCAGTTCTTTGGAGAGGCAAACAGCAGAAGTGACCTCAAAGAATGCAGTTTTGAGCTACTTATAAGTCAGTAATCAGCTAAAAGTTAAACTGGAATAACTCTTCTTAGAAAGAATGGGACATTTTTAATCTTTTTCTTTACACAATATGGCTGACTGCTTGTTTTTTTGATTTTTTTACCATTCTTGTATGAGAACAAATAACAATTGTATTTAGTGTGGGGTGTTATGGCTTATATTTTCAAAATGTGTGAATGACATCAGAATGTTGTGGCAGGGTCATTGTAGCCTTCTGCGTTAAATCAGAAGAGATTGACAAAAATGCTAAAAGTTATGGGTATGTTTTGAAAAGACCAAGAGGGACTTAATTTTCTCACTATTTTAATGGGAATTGGAAACTTAATTGTGATTTATGCCTTAAAACTCTCTCCCTATTATAATAAAAGAAAAGGTGTTCACTGAACACAGGTTTGAGAGCTGTGGACACCAGTATTAGTTTTTCATGTGCTGCATCTATGAATAGTGGGTTTCATTGACATGAGTATTGCTCTTTGACAAAAATATTATTTCTGTGTCCTTAGTGGAAAATCTATGCTTAAATTCTATATAGGAGGTTTGATTTTAAGCACAAGCACTTATTTATGCTTGGATTAAGTCTGTTGTAATTAAGCAGACTGTATTTCTCCCTCATTCAGGACCTGTGAGTGTTAGTATAAGCATTCAAGTGATTTTGTGGAGGGAAAAAGGGGAAAAACCAATGGATTAAGACCTACGATTTCTATATTCTGTTGCTGGCCTAGCCAGATGACACAGATGAAATAATGCCTGGAAATTAAATTCTTTGTAAAATGTAGGGAAATCTACCAATCTCCCTTGTAGAACACCTTGCGATCTCTTGAAGATCAGCAGTAAACAAGAATATCATTACAATGACCTAACACTAAGTACAAAAAGAGAGACTCACTCATTAAAACTCCAACTGCTCTTTAACTGTTGGGGATAATTGCAATAACAAATAGCTCCCTGCTATGTTCCCATTATCCACTCCTTTCTTCAATGCTTGGGTTCTGTAAGGTGTGGATTGCAAGACTCATATCCTGAAGGGAGATATCAGAAAGGTTTAAAGGTGCTGGAGGTGTCATGGAGGCTCTAGCAAAATAAGGGCTGAGGTTAGGAAACTCTGTGGGTGCAGCCGGGTTTCAGAGTGCAGAGGTATTTTACTCTTCTTTCAGAAAAGCAGATGGATACTGTATATTACACAAGCTCATGTACAAAGGGAAAGGTATGGAAATTAACTTTCTCTCTGGCTATGATAAACTACCAAGGGAAATTCATAGCAAATCTGTCTACTACAGTTAGTGCTGCAACAGAGCTATTACAGAAAAAATAAATAGTGGCAATGGTCAAAAGAATGTCAAGATGCTTTCAAGTTGGCTAAACAGACACTTATATCCTCCAGGGGCTTAGTGCACTTTGTCCCATCCCTGCCAATCTGTTAAACTACTGATGCTTCACTGTATGAGGTCAGGAGTGGTGATTTCTCACATAATACCAAACAGCCCAGAAAAGCCTGTAGCATTTGCATTGAAAATGCTTCCTAAAGAGGAAAGGGAATACAAACAGATGAGGTGAAAGGAGGTGGTGGGGAGAAACTCACAGCGACTGCATGAAGTGCACTTTCCACTCTAGTAAAAATTCAGCAGAAAACATGGCCCACTTGACAGAAATGTTTTTGAAGCTTGATAAGTGGATTCTAGCAACACTGAATTTAATCATAAGCATATAAAATTGATTTTTGAGAGACAAAAATACATAAAATTAAATTAAACAGGAAGTACCAGAGAATCATCCATGTTTTAGCCTAAAATACCCTTGTGTAAAGTCATACACAGATTTAATAGATATCTGGTTTTGCTATGCTGAACAATCAGCAGTGGATTCAGCCATTCAGCATTAAAAGAACAATTCTTTAAAACTTGAGAGAAATTAAGTCCTATGCCAGCAAATAAGGTTTCGGTGAAAAACTATAAAGCCTGAGCACAAAATCTATGTCTGTAGACACAAACTGAAGCTTGACCATCCATCCTGTTGCATTGCCAGCATGATGGTGGGCACAGCTTTTACCCAGGCTACCTACCATGCCCTGAAACTATTCCTAGGTCCTGTGTAAGACTTGGGATGTGTCAAAGTGCATTCCCAAAAAGTAGTTTAGACATAAATATTAACATTGAAATAGCAGGGAAGTATTTTGAAGAGGGTTTGCTAGGATGATGACAGCCACAACACGCTAACTGGCTTCTTGGAGAGAATGGTTCCTGGCATTTTTCGCTTGCTAGTAGAAATATGTCCTTATAGTAAAGCTTTCTCAGACTTGTTGAGGTCCTGCCAAGGCAGAGCTATCCAAGAAGCTTTCCATGAAGGACAGATTCAGGAAGCTGATGATACTATTGTGTTTAGGTTTCAGGAAGCTCTCAGAGATGAAAGAATAAGAAAAGGTTGACCAAAGTATTCAATATTGTTATTGAAAGAAATTACATGACTAATTAGTGGGGATGGAAAAAGATAACCATAAATCATTGATGAGAATAATATCCAGATCTTAAATTATTACACTTTTGTACTAAGTGTAGCTTCCTCTGGCTGAATGTGAGATAATCCTGGAAAGAGTGACTATGAATAGTAGATTAAACTGGTACCTACAGTAATGGGAAATTATTTTTTGTTGTTCCAGAAAATCATTTCTCTATCACAACCAGCTGTTTTGTGATGCAGAACTTCTTGGGATTGAAGGCTAATTTCATGAAGAGGTTTGTTGATGATACATTTTTCAGGTGAAGTCACAAAACTGTTCAGGCAAAAATACATTTTCTTTCAATTCCCTCCTTAAGCTGTACAGCTTGACACTGAGACTCAAAGCAAAGTACTGACTCTCAGCTGCTGACAACCTGCTTAATATAATATCTTCAAAAATAAAAGTCTCAGTGTGAAAGCTTAGACGCATGTGTAGAAAATATAGCCCTGTCTATAGAATACAGAGAAAATTACAGATTATTGAAATCGGATTTTTTGGGGGGGTGTCTGCAGAAATAATTTGAGTATGTATTTGCTGTCAAACACCATTCAGAGACAGAGGGAATGACAATTTTTAAGGTACCTTCTTAGGATCAATAGAACAGTATTTTCCTTTTACAGGGAACATATTTCATAGTATCTGGTATATGATTTTGCACCCTTACAGCAAACACAGAGTCTTTTCATGTGAAGGGCCATCACCTTGAGACACCAAATAAAAACAGAATCCAGACATTCTCACTCAGAATGAGGAATTTTTTTTCTAGTGAATGCCTTGATTTTTAGATCAGAACAATGACCTGTAAATCCCAAGTCAAGCTTTCTTCCTCGTCCTAGGCTGGAATCATAAGATCTCAAGATCATAGGATAATTCAACTTGGAAGGGACATCAGGAGGCCTTTAGTCCAACCAGCTGCTCAAAACAGGGTCAGTTTGGGGGTCAGCACAGATTACTGTGTGCAGGATGCACAATCTCCCACGAAGAGTAGCCCCAATACCCAACTGTCATGGGAAAATTGTCCTTCATTTTGTTCCCTTTTACTTCCACTGTCTCTCATCTTCTCACCACATGAACAGCCTGGTTAGATCTTCTTAATAACCTTATCATAGGTACTAGAGGTTGATCTCAGGTCTCTCCAAAGAGCCACTTCTCTGTGTTGAACAATCCCACCATGTTCCTGCACCAAGCAGCTGCTCCAGCCCTGAGCACCCTGGCGACCCTCCTTCAGCATACTGTGATTGGTCAGTCTTTTATGGATTAGCGGCCTGAAACTGCAGTAGAGTATTTGTAATCTGAGTGCTGAGTAAAGGAGGATAATCCCTTTCCTTGGACTGCTGGACTCCTGCTCCTACCGCCCAGGGTGCTGTTGGCCCTTGTTGCTGTCTGAGCTCACTGTGGACATTGGCCACAGAGCTGCCCCAGAATCTCTCAATGCCCAGCCTGTACTACTGCAAAAGGCTCTTCTTTCCTATGTGCAGGGCATTTGCCCTTGTTGAGTTCCATCAGGCTCCTGTCAGCTCATCAATCCCCACTGTCTGAAACCCTCTGGTCGTAACTCAGCCTTGGCCTGTATCAACTGGTCCCATCAATTTGCCATCACCTGACAACATTCTGAGAATAGACTCCATCTCCTCCTTTAGGGCATCAACACAGAAATTAAACAGGACAAGTCCCAGGAGGGATCATGAGTTACCCACTGGCCTCCAGGCTGAGTGTGATCCATTAATCACTACTCTCTGAGTCCAATCACACAAGCACCTTTCTGCATCCATCCCATTGTCCATGTCCAATTCCTCTTTCATCTCAATCTTTCCAGAGCAGGAAGTCAGTCTCCTTTTGGGGAATTTGATAGCACTTAATTAAAAACAAAATCCTGATCCCTAATTAGAACCCTGTGTCTCATCACAATAGCAATAAATGCCAGAAGTTACAATCTCAGCTATCTAAAGGATTGTTCTTGTTTTGCATATTGGTGGTCTGTATTGAGCTAAAACATTTAGAATAAGAAACATACCTGGGGCAATTACAGACAATGATTTCCAAAGTCTTCGATACAGCCCAAAGATCACTATCTAGGCTGTAAGTATTTGACTCTCAATAATATCAAGTTGGTGGTAAGAAACTGTTCTGGCTGCCCAGGTTTGATGATAGACAGTTCAGCACATTGCTTAAATAGCTAGGAGCAATGCCAATTAAAGTGAAATTCTGCTCTAACACTGCCTTACAAGCCTTTTAAACAGACTGGCAAATCAAGAAACAGACTTCACGGGAATATTATGGTGTTCAGGTTTCAGAAGAACTTTGGAGGGAATTCTTTAAACCTTCATTAAAAAATACACCTAATATCACAGAGCATGAAAAATATTTTTTAGGCAGCTGGTTATAAAAGGAGGGCAGCCAGGGGAAGTCTTATATGTTCATATTAAAGTCCAGAGCAGAAGGTTCAAGTTGCTGGTTCCATTACAGAAATATCCCCGTCTCTATCAAAAAAGTCTGTTTCTAAAGGGAGCTCTTTATTCGCTGTGTTGAGATGGAAACACGAATTTGATATCTATGAGAGGCCAACAGGGTTAGCAAGAAAACAGAGAGAAAAAAAGGACAGAAGTAACCTTTACAAAGCACTTCTCCATCTGATACTGTTGAGTAGACTTAGCTGAATAATCTACCTCAGATATTATTCATCAATGCGAATGCTGGCATTTTTCTCCCCCATTTCTGCCAAATAATGATTTGTAAATAATTCTTATTTGCAACTAGTCTGCTAATAAAACGGCAAGTGTTGGCCATCAACATTTAAGTGTTTGCAAATTGATTCTTTTTTCTCTTTCCTCCCCCCTGCCTCCCCCCCTCCCTTTCCTGCCAGATGCAACTATAAAAGAAATTCAAAGGGATGAAGTGAAAATGATATTCAAGTGTGTATTTTCTTGGAAACATTGTGAGGAGGCTGCAGCTTATGCTGCAGAGGGGAGTAAGTGGTCTGAGGCTTAAGCAGCACATTAAATGGCCAACAGCAGCAGAAGCCAAAGCTCTGGACATTACGTACACAGACTCTGATGTCTCCCAGGAAAGCTGGGATCATTAGTCCTGGTTCACTGACTTAGAGTTGGAAGTTCCTGATGAAAAGGACATAACACCAGGCTCAAGCTGAGACTAATGGGAAACAATAAGCATCTGCAGACTCTGATGTTGCTAATCCAGCTCCTGCTGAGGATGAACAATTGGAGCAAGGGAATATTCCTGAAGCACTGACAAACTGCAATTGAGGATTAGAAAAGCCCCCTGAATGTCTGAATTTGTAATATGTCTCCACGTTGGCATTATAAACAGTTGTCCCATAAAGCAAAGAACCTTTTCGCACTCAGGAGTATTTTACCAAAAATCATAGCAGTGTTAAGCTTCTGTTGGTGGTGGTTTCTTTCCTCCCTTATTTTTTATCTTACTGAGTTTGGTAGGAAATTTAATATGACTGTTTGCATCAGCTGCACATAAATGATGCAGAAAGAGCCCTGACACCCCAATACAGTAATTTTCAAGTGCATATAATTTAGTGATACTTTACATCATCACACACTCACATATGCCCTGTGTCCTCCTGAAGGCTCAATGTAGTCAAATATATGGCAAAATCTGATCAATGACCAACTTCAGCATTCAAATCTCCTTCTTGTTCTGTAAATTGTCTTCTGTCAGACAGTACCAGGACCAAACTTTGATAGATTGCACCTTTACATTATTAGAAAATATCTGGTGAGTTTTTGGCTCAGTTTAACTATGTCTTCCAGCGAATTTGCAGGCACTGTTCAGGAATTAGTTTGTGCATTTACCATTTCCAATAAGCATTTAGGATGTGCCCACCTGTTTTGGAGAGCAAGAGAGTTTAATAATGTGGACGTAGCCTGAATATTACAGCTGACTTCAGAGGAGGAGCCACAAGACCACTCAACGGTGTCAGGGTAAATTTGGCCTAATTGTCCTGGGTAACACCCACTGTAGTTCTGAATAATTGTAGCTTTTATCAGAGTAATGGAGCTTCCTAGAGTCAAACTGATTTGTTTTTAACAAGGTAATAGAAAGTAAAACCAAGGCATGTCAGCCAAATGTGGCATTTTAGTTCCTCCTAAACCTGGCAGAGGACTGAGCTAAAACAGACTGGACCTCCCAGTGCAATGATCTTGCAGTTGTGATGATCTTTCTATTTGCAGACATTTGCATTTTTTTAGGCTGGGGGATGAGCTTTTGGATAGTGAGGTTCAACCTGTTGACAAAAGGCCCATTTCTTTTAGTTGCTTTTCACAAATGATATGAGGATTCTTGGGGTTCTAGGCTGTACCTAATCACAGAATCAAAGAATGGTTTGGGTTGGAAGGAACCTTAAAGATCGTCTTGTTCCTTAAAGGTCATCATCTCCCTGCCATGGACAGGGACATCTTCTACTAGAAAAAATTTACTCTTTAATTAATTCTTGTTATATTTAATAATTATTTTTATGCTTTCTCCTTTCAAACCTTGTTCTCGGGGCCTATCCTGGACATAGGTTATATTTTTAAGATAAGCTTGGGGGAGGAAAGAAAAAGTTTGGTTTTTTTTCTGTCACTTAATCCAAAGTTGACAGCTTCCAGTGAGAAAAATATACTTCACTTAAACTCATCATAAAAGGTTCATTTTCAGCTCCCTTTTACTGCAAAAGGCGATAAACAGATTCAATCTGTTGACTCAACTCAGCCGAATTACAAGCCTGTAACAAAATTTATAATCCAGTTTGTTTTTTCTTTTTTAGTCTCAGATTTGGAATTTTGCATTGTTTTATAGAACAATTATTTTCCATTTGTTTTTATAGGTAGGGGAATTTCTCTTTGAATGCTGAATACTGTAGCACTGAGGTAACCAATTATCTCTGCTCATTTTCATAAACAAAAGATATTCTTTGCAACCTTTGTTGAGGAACAATGAACACTTAAAGTGGAAACAGACTGAACAACTGTCAGGTACTTATTTGATAAAAGTTCAAGGTTACAGATCCTACTTTGTGTCCTCTTAAAAGGAATTAATTCTGCCAAATACACATCCAGAACTTCTCTTTAGAATCAGGCTGTGATTCATCTTCGTCTGAAGCAGACATCTAATATAAATCAGTAACGAGTTCAACTAAAGACATTTGTTGCAGACACCTAATTTCTCATGAAAAGACAAAATTAAGGGAGTTGGATTCCACCCTTTTCAACTAAATTTCTAAGTATTGACCCAGATTCTTAATTGTACAAACCACTCTGTAACTCCTTTTAGGAGCTACACCCATTTGTACATATTGAATATC
Source organism: Eulacestoma nigropectus (assembly GCA_013397775.1). Classification (NCBI taxonomy): domain Eukaryota; kingdom Metazoa; phylum Chordata; class Aves; order Passeriformes; genus Eulacestoma; species Eulacestoma nigropectus. Next base: position 1,791,083 of record VZTE01002905.1, read on the forward strand.
CTGCCTCTTTCTTTTTTTTTTTTCTCTCCTTACACCAATGACATCAAAAGGTAAAAAGTGTAGATCAAAGCTCCTGCTGAAGATCAAAGACAAAAGCAAAAAGAAATTCAAGAGCCATAGTCAGTTTTCTAAAATCATGGGTGGAAAGGGATCATCCCTTTTTTCCCCTTTAATTTCGGGGAGAGCCAATAACCATCCACAAACAGCCAGGGTTCAAATCCCTGCTCTGAACCAGTTACAACAAACTGGTGGGGTCTTGGTATATCTTGTCCTTGAGGTTTTTTCCCTGATTTTTTTCTAAATTCGGGCTGTGTTATTGGTTTGGAATCCATATTCATCTGAACTCACATACAATTTTAGCATCTTTTTCTTGTGGCAAAGAGCTGCCTAGCCTAAATCTACATTGAGTAAATAAACACCTTTTTTATTTGTTTTGTCCACATTACCTGAGAATTCCATTTGATGCCCCCTTGTGTTGGGAGAGCTAAAGAACAATCATTTCCTCCTTTTCTCCTTGCCACTCAAGATTTTTAGAAATGTCATATTTTTCTTCAAGTGTTTTGTGCTTTTTCTTTTTCTTTCCCCTTTTTTTTCTTGCCCCCAGGCATAGAACCTTGTCTATATAATAGTCTGACATTCTTGTTCCCACACTGTCTTCCTGTTCGTGGCTTCTCCCAGAAAGACAGCAGCAGCAAATGCTTTATGTGGGGTGAAATAGGAAAGCAGCACAACAAAAAAGAGTCAACAAAAATATTCTGTTGTGATAAAAATGTCTAAGCATTTCCAGATTCAAAAATATGAAAGCAGAATGATGACAAAGTAAGAAATGGGGCATTTTTTCACCTTTCTTCCTCTGAAAATATGTTAGATTTGAAATAAATATTTCCTAATTTGCTTTGCTTCTCTGTTTTCTACTCTTTCAGTTTTTTATTAGCTGGAACTCAAGGTAAAGATGATGAAAAATATGCAAAAATTAGAGAAAGTAGATACTGTGATACTTGATATTCTAGCAAGAGAAAAAATGTGTCATAAATTTAATCAGACACATTACAATATACCTACCCTAGTTTCTGCGATTTAAGAATTTCTTGCCCCAAGAACTCTTGCTGACCCCTCTGCCCCACCCACCCCAAAGCATTATTTTAAATTAATTCAGAATAATTGTGTCAAATTAAGGTGAGGAGTTTGCAGACAGATTGGAAAAAAATGTTACAGAGCTGGTTACACAGTATCTATAAAATATTACTTAAATTTAGTTTGCTTCCACTCTGGGCATCTTTTAGTACCTATCTTGACTTTTAATAGTTATTTGAGGGAAACCTCCTCTTTTCAAAGGAGCCAACTCCCACATCAGTGAGACTTTTGCTCTTAAGTCCTGGCTGCTGGCAACAAAAGCAATTTTAAAACCTCAGCTGTCATTTTTTCGATAGTAATGCATAATTCTTCCATTACACAAGAAATAATACTGTTAGCGAAAATTTTGTGATGTTTTATCTGCAAGTCCTAATTAATGTCCTGAAAAAAAACATTGCTGGGGAAAGCAGATTTAATGACTTTTCCATTTCAATAAAATTTTTAAAAGAAGACTTGAAATATGAAAACGTATTTTTATATGATCAGGGCTGGTTTAACACAGTAGTGGTACTGGGCTGATTAAAGATTCTATGATTCTATGAATTTTTATCTCAAAGTGACTTTTCATTTCAAAGCACTAATTCAGGAATAAATAAAAAATTGTCTTTTAATTTCTAATTATTTAAATGAAGTATTTCAAATGACACTATTTTTTTTTTTTAATTCAAAGTTTTAGTGGATGAACACTTAGGAGATTTGAGGGTCTTATCTAACTTCAAGACAAGCAAAAAAACACCCACAACCCGAAACACAAAAGCACTTCCTGCCAGTCCCTAAGATGCACTTTTAAAAGGGCATAAAGGGACAAAACTTGGGAAAAAAACCAACTCCCTCTTGTCTTTGACCCCAAAATTCAGAGATCTGTTCTGTAACAGATTTTATGTAATTTTATGGCAGGTCGATATTGGAATATTTGAGATTTAAAGGAGGCAAGCTACACAACTGATGGCTTCTGTCAAGGTTAATAATTAATACAACAGCTTACTTGAAAATTTATCTACGACTTTAACTTGCTCATTTTCAGAGCATCCTCCTATTCCAGCACAAACAACAGTGAGTCTGAGGCAATATCCCCACAAAATACCTGTGATCTTCCTATTAATGCTCACTCTGCTTCACTGACCTTCAGGACCCAATTCTGCGTTTCTTTTCTCTTATTCACCTTTTACAAAACACAAAGGACAGCACTCTCAGTGCAGAAATACTGGTTTGAAGTAGTCCAAGATGTAACAGAAAAAAAATTCCTTGCAGTGTATTGAACCTGCAATGTGAAATTGCATTAATTCTGTGCACAAAAATAACACGCTGATTGTGGAAAATGATGTGGGCTGAGAACTCTGCTAGTTATAAAAATCATGGGTTTAGTTCTAAGCTTTCTCTTTCAAAGCTTCAGTCCCATTACAACAGATTGTTTACACTCAGGTCATAAAACCTGGTTATGTTTGTCCTTGCATTATCCTTATATTCAGGGTAGGAAATATGATGGACACTATAAAATGGTAAAGTCAGTAATAGATTTTGCTGCTTGATTATTTTAATTTTAACAAGGATTTTTCACAGGAGTGGGTTGGAGGGGAAGAAGGTAGATGCAGGATGGAAGTACCACTCACGGAAGTAATTCACTTGCTATTAAGTGGTTCTGCCAGGTAGAGTGTATATAAAAAATGACCTAAGCAGATCCCAGGATGTTCTGATGCAGATATATGCAAATAATTGTACTGACAAAGCAATATTGAAGAGGGGAAAAACCCACTCACTGGACTTTAGCTTTTCATGATTATGAACCACGAACTTCCAAACTGAAGGACACAAGGCTGCCTCATTCTGCTCTCTCTGTGTGATTTACAGATTGCAAAATAAAATAACATGGTACAAATTGGGAAGTGAATTGCTTTTACACTAAATAAGTTAATTTCTTTTTGCATGCTGTCAGGTTTTCAGATTGACCAAATGTATTTAGCACAACTACCATGAATTTGGAAAGAAAAATTTGTGAATTCTTTGTGAATTCTTATTCTTTGTGAATTCTTCTTTGGGTTCTCCAGTGTTCTGTAGTAAGCCAGGAGTCACAAAAGATTGTTTTGTTTCTTACATTGAGCTGGTTTTGTTTTTTTTTTTTTTTTTTTTTTTTTTTTTTTTTTTTTTTTTTTTTTTTTTTTTTTTTTTAATTTCTGACTAAGATCAATAAAAATGCAAAAGTACAGAATAATGGATATCAAATAACTTCAAAAATATAGCAATTAGCCATCTGAATATTTTTAGCAAAAGTGTAAAGAAATAGTCCTTACAAAATGAATTAGAATCCAATTCACTTCTCAATTTTTAATAAGATTTTTTCATTTTAATTGTCTTTTAAAAAACATAAACATTCTAAAATTTGATTTTGGTTTGCATTTTCTTGTGTTCAAAAAATTCAAATTTTTAGTGCCAAAACCTGGTTATTTTCTGGCTTAGAATTTCTTTGTGGAAATTTCTATCAAATGAGAATCTTCAGATGTAGCTTCAGTTCTGTCAAAATGTTATTTAACACTTGAGAGAGGAGGAAACAATCAAACTCCTTTATTTTAGCCCCAAGTGTCACTTTCAAGTCTTCTTGGATCATCTCAAATTCAAAAATCATTATCTGATGTTAGGAGCTTGAGGCAAATGACTCCTCTTGGAAAACAGGGTCATCCCAACCATTCCATTTTCCTTTATGTATGTCTAGATTTACACATTAGTCAGTATTTGGCCACAGGCAGGTGAAATAAAACCAAAAGCCAAGACTGGGAGAGTCGTCCCAAACTTGCCTGAAACTTGAGCTCAGCCACGCTGCCTTTCTGCCACATCTCCCACGCTGGTCCAAGACATGTGTCCTCATGGTTGCCCTAATCTGGAGACAAAAACATGTCTAAAGATCTCTGCTGAGAAGCAATGAATATAAAACCCCTTGGTACCAGTTAAAGCGTTTACTCCTCCTTCTGCTTCCTTGAGGGAGGATGTTCCCTGTGGTTGTTGTACTCCTGGGTGCCTTAGGCTCCAGGTTGAGAAAAGCAGAGAACAGATGAGGAAAGGAATCTCTCCTTTCATTCTGCCCAGGGTTCATTTTTGAACTTTGTCCTGCCCCAACTTCTTGGGTTTGTGGTTTTGTCTTTTTGTGTGTGTGTGCATAAATCCCCTGAAAAATCATTTTCATCTGGGTTTTCTGTTCTCATGTCACTACGCTTCGCTTATTCTTATTTACTTGGTTTTAGGTTTGTCAGATAGGCCCCCATCAGTCTCTGAACACATTTACATAATTTAAATACAAAATGCAAACATGCTGACTAATGTCTGCCTTAAATAAGCTCTCTGAGGATAAGCTAGACATGTTCCCTATCTCCAACCCCTCAGGCAAAAACCAAAGAACATAGATGAGCTTCATGCACTTCCCTGCAACTTGATAGACTAAAGGCTGGTGTGGGCCAAGTGCAGGAAGCAAACTCCAGAGTTCAGGGCCCTCTATTGATGATGTCCAGGCTGAAATGCTAGTCTGAAGAAAAGAGGGATAAGTCCCAGAGTTGTTAAAGCTTTTCATAGTGTTTGAAGAACTCTCAAGTTGGAGTGGGTTCCCATATCATGAAGGATCATGTAATGCATGCCATGGCTAAAAATGTTTCCAGGGAAAATTTGGTGAGATCAAGAGGCTCTGAATTCCCCCTGTGACTCAGGAGGCAGGAAAATGCTCTGCCTTTAACCAAAATGAATAATTCCTCCACAGTTTTGCCTTTCTATGCTGGTAAAATAACTTTTATTGTCTTTCTCTGATCTCACATTCCCATGGAGGGGTTTTCAGGCATCTTGTCTTTCAGCCTCATACATCAAGGGATTTATTTCACTTAACTTCTGTCTATTAGGTGGTTCAAGTTTGCTCTGAAAGAGTTGTCAGGCTCCCTCGGTTATCCATGAACAAAACATCTCCAGAAGGGCGCTCACAGCATTTCCTCAAAACAACTTTTCGAGGTGAGATAAGTTGACTCTTTCTCCATTGACCAGGGGGTGAGACTTGATGGCAGCTTCAGATCAGAGGTGAACTCTTAGATGGTTGCAGGTGGGTTGGATGAACCTCACACTGATATCCATGAATATCTGGATAAATAAGGAAGAGTTTTGTACCGGGAGGTCATGAAGAGCCTTTCACAAGAGTGATCTGCTTGTATCTGATCATAGAATATCCTGAGTTAGAAGGGGCCCACAAGGACCATCGAGTGCAACTCCTAATAACAATATCTAATAATAAAAATCTTGATAATTTTTAAGACAGGGCTTAGGGGTTTTGTAAATATACTTTCAGGCGTTCTTCAAATCAGATATACCTAAAAGGCTTAGAAAAAGTGAGAAAATGAGACATTAGTTGTACTGAAGGAATTATGATACAAATACTGAAAATTAGACAGCCCAAGTCCTGTCAGAAATGGACATTCCCAAGTCAAAGGAAACATCTGCAAGGCTTTTTCTTCACCATGGTATCCTTTTGCATACTGATACAAAAACTCAGGCTACCTCTTTGAGAAACTAAATGCTAAACACATTTAGACTTATCTTGAGATATGAACTGCATCTTAAATATCTTGCCTACAAATCTTTTTAAGGAAATTTTTAGACACTAAATAAATGAAAGAAATACCATATGATTTAGCAAGTAGTAAGACTATAACATTTTTAAGACTATAATAATAGTAAGTTCTAGTGGCCATTTTTTATTATAAAGTGTCTGGTTCTGTGATTTGTCTGCATTTGGTTTGTTTTACTTCCCATTAGATCCTGACTTTTAACCATTACCTTGATTCCGCAGTGCCACAATTTGTTTTCTCTCCTTAATTTTCTTAAGCTATTCTTTACCTTTCAAATTTCTGCTGATGAAGAAAGTAATTATTTCTACTTTTGCAACTATAGTTTTCTTAATTTTGCTAAGTAATGGTATTTCTTGATAGAGTACTGAGACCACACCAGTGCTGCTGGAAACATTGCAGGAGCATTTATTCCAGCTTTGATTTCCTCTGAATGATGTGTTTGGAAATCAGTGTCACCACACTAGCACAGGAAAAAAATAAAAATACACCTCAGCATCCTCATTGTTTGGTCTTTGACAGGTATGAACCAAATTCCCCTGGAGTGAGCCTGCAGGGTTCCACACAAACACAGTTTCACACAGACTCTCAAAATTAGGAAAGAACTTTATGGAGGCTGGCAACTTTTGGCCTGTCTGGTTAAAGAAATAAGAACAACTTCCCTCCGGATGATTTTATAACTCCACATGACGGATTTTTGTTGTCATAATAAAAACAATTCTTCCCTGTTGCTCATTTGATTAAAGAATAAAGCCCATTATGTGGCAAACCTGGTAAAGCAGAAGAGTTCTGGTTCTGTTTGTGGCTCTGACACACCCCGTGGAACGACTGCAAATGCTTTATTTGTCTCCATGCACCTCATTTTACACACTGCAATAGGATTTTTGTCTATCTCCTAAAAGTCTGAATTCCTTCAGAGTATTGAAATTATTTGAAAAGCTTGAATGTAAATGCCTTTTTAGTGCAGTATCATTATTTAATTCAGCTTTCTGTGAATATCTTCTTCCCTCTCTGAAAGACTTTGGGAGTAGGTTTGTCTGTCTGGAATCCCTGTCCCCTTTTCGATCTGTTTTTTAATTTCTAAATGTAGAAGGAAAAATGAATCTGCCCAGCAAGACACAGTGACTGCTTCCTAAGCAAACTGATGCATAGAGACAAACTCTCATACTGAGGACAAGGAAAATAACAGCAGGTCAGAGCATCTCTACTCTCTTTCTATCATTATTCTGTTACTCCTAGAGAGGACCCACGTCCCAGTGAAGCTGTGGCTTTCATTTGTCATAAAATCGTGGAATATCCTGAGTTGGAAGGTACCCACAGGGAGTATCGAGTCCAGCTCCTGGCCCTGCACAAGACAACCCCAAGAATCCCACCCTGTGCCTGAGAGCTTTGTCCAAACTCTTATTGAGCTCTGTCAGGCTTGGTACTGTGATCGTTCCCTGGGGAGCTATAAAAACTCTGGAAAAGAAGTGTCCTGGAGTCCTCTGTTGTCAATGGTTTCAAGTTCAAGTGACTGAAAAGAGAAAAGCAAAAATAAAGCATCAGCTGGAAGTTAGGCAAGCAATTAAAGGCAGAGATCTGAAATGACCTCAGTTGCTCAATGCTGGGAAAAATTACCAAAGGAAGTGATAAATTGTTCACTTTCTCAGAGACCTCAGCTTAAAACCATCAGCTCTTCCTGGAAAAGCGCTGTGATTGCACACAAGCCGGCACATTTAAGATGAGAATTGCTAAATAAACTTCTAATTTGAGAAGTCCAAAGCAGACATATCCTAAAGGTAATTCATCCTGCTCACTCTTTCTTCTAAGGGCTGATAATTATTTTAGAAAGTTCCTACCCGCCTCCTTGACTAATGGAACCCAAAAAAGTAGATTTCCTTGTCTGCCTCAGTGTGCATGGCTAATGCAAATATTTTTTCTGTTTTGTTTTGCTTGAAATTATTAGCAATGATTAAAAAAACCCCTGAAACACAAAAGCGTGAAGTGATTTATCAAAAGTCACGGGGCAAGAAAATGGCAACAACAGAACCCACATCATTGCAATCAATTTTTAAAATAGCTGGAATTACATTGCAGATAAGCCTCCAGGTAGAATGAACCATCTTACCGGGGAGTTGGTACAACACTGGAGCTCTGTCTGCTTTTCAAGGTCCCCATTTAAAAATAAAATAAAGTAA